>OY282501.1:39691132-40291132 GCA_958295605.1 Ajuga chamaepitys
GCCGATAAGCTGGGGCTTTGCTGTCCTGGGGGGTTTTTGATTCCATGGGTTCAGGCCCCCCGTGAAAAGCCCCAACCTCAGATGTCGTCTTCTCTCTCCAAGCGAAAACTCGACGATTATGCCGATGACGACGCCGTTCCATCCATAAACCCTACAAGAATGCGAAAGGACCACCCTGCCCTCCCCTCCTCCTCCGTCTCGCCCCCTCCCTCCCTCCCCTCCTTGTCCCGCCCCCGATCATCCGTCGCCGACTCCTCTCCTTCTCTCACTCGCCTCCAGTTTTTTGTTCGTATACTCTCAGACTACACCCTCGTCCTCTACGCCGATGCTGCCGACACAATTCAGTCTATCCATGACAAAATTCAGTCGATCACCGGTATTCCGGTCATCGAACAGAGGTTAATTTATCGGGGCAAGCAGTTACAGTGGGAGCAGACTTTAGCTGAATGTGAAGTGGAGAAAGATGCTGGTCTTCATTTGGTGGGCCGAATGCGGAGCACCGAGCACCCACGGGCCTGGCAGCTGATCAACGATGTTGTTTCGTTAATTTTTTACCTTTGCAAGAACGATCGTCCACCTCCATCAATGCATAAAACTGTGAGATCAATGCTGGTGGAGTTCTTGACAAAGACTCCGCGGGATGATTCTAAAAAAGCACATGATCATTTGCAGATTCTCAATGCATCGTCTGCGCCTGCGGCTCTGGTAGTGCTCTATATGTCTCATCATAAAACTAATAGGGAGGCAGCGGATGATGCTATTAGACATTTTATTAATACCTGTAAGACTGCTTTGACTACGACTATCCGTCCTCAGTGTGTTCCGATAGTTTTGGAATTCTGTAAGTTGTTGAAGAGGGCAGCTGGGATTGATGATCCATTGTATTGTTCGTGCCGAAGTAGTTTAGGAGCTATGATGGATGGCATTGGAAAGAAGGATAGCTTGATTACGTTTCGCGATATATTTCCTTTTGTTAGTGAATTAGCAGCTAAAATATCCAATGGTCTGGTGTTAAGTGAGGGGCTTTCATTGGAAGACATTGGTGACTTCTCTTCGTTCGTCGTACAAGTGAGGAATGCGATTAAAAAAGACGTTGGGTTTCGTGGCCCAATTCGAGTTCCCTTGACTGAGGAGATCATTTGGCTACGGCTGTGTTGTGCTGATGAGATCCTACGTTTACATGAGATTTTTGTTGATATGTTGTCTAAATTGGACAAGTGTTTGGTGAGTATTCAGGATAAGTTGGACCAGGTACAGAAACCTGATGTTGAAACCCTCTGGTGTCAGTATCTTGCTATTCTGAAGGAACTTAATAATATTTCAAAACTTTACTGTGGTGGTGAAGGCTTGTTTTGGGATACCTTGAGGCGGAGAAAGGGTGCTTTATGTTATCTTATTGTTAGGTGTGCAAAGAGGGGCGAGGATCATCAGTGGATTCTCGAGTGTAAGGAAGTGACCAATTTTGAGGCAAGGAGACATTTAGCAATGATGATGCTGCCTGAGCTGAAGGATGAGTATGAGGAGCTGCATGAAATGCTCATTGATCGCTCGCACTTGTTGGAAGAATCCTTCGAGTACATTGGACGTGCAGCTGCAGAATCCTTGCGTTCTGGTTTATTTATGGAGTTCAAGAATGAGGAAGCCACTGGTCCTGGTGTCCTACGGGAGTGGTTTTTCTTGGTATGCCAAGCGATTTTCAATCCCCAAAATGCCCTCTATGTGGCTTGTCCTAATGATCGCAGAAGGTTCTTCCCAAATCCAGGTTTGAATTCTATGTCTCTTAGCATGTTTTATCTAACTTCTTACAATGTGCCTCTTTGTAGGAATACCTTATTTTATGTTTCATGCTTTTACACACTTCTTGTGTTTAGATATATATATATACGAAGTAATTGGAGATGCATAACTGCTTATCAAATTGCATACAAAGGGTTAACATGAGGGTAAAGTATGTACAGTATAAGGGATATAGGAATATGACTATTTGCTGTAAGTATGTAACGTGTGAGGGATATAGGAACATGGCTGTTTGCTGTCTTACATGTTTTATGGCTGTTGGATGCTGTTCGGGTGAATGTTGTATAGTTCTCTGTTTGGTTAGTAGAGCTGTAAATGAGCTGAGTCGACCTGAGCATACTAATTTTCAAGCTTGTTTGAAATGCTATCAAGTCTTAATATAATGTTCGAACTTATTTGATTATTAGTCAGGTCGAGCTTGAAAGAGCTATAATCAAGCCAGAAATGAGTTGGGCTTTGAGCAGATACTTTACAGTTGTCTTAAAAAGAATTGTTGTCGAGCTTTGGATTTAACAAACGTAAAAATATGTTCAAGCTTGTTTGATATGCTTACAAAGCGTAGTCCAAATGAACTCTTGGCGAACGATTTCGAATTAAGTATCAAGTAGCTTGGTTTGATTTTCAATCCTAGTTACTAATATCTAGTTGTCTAATGAAAAAAAAAAAGTTTTTCTATTATTTCGTGGAGAATGCGACCACATCTGAGAGTTGGCTGCCTGAGTCTTCTGGAAAGATTAAAGATGTAATTTGCATCCATGTAACACATGTTGTCATGCTTTTGCGATGCATGTTCCTTTATAACTGGGAAAAGGGCCGTGTGTCTTAGTTTGTTTCAGTGAAATTTCATGCTCTTGGCTTATGTAGGAACCCCCACAGATAACCGAGCTTCCTCAGTTTTGTACTTCCTTGATTATTACATTGACACTGCACTTTAATTATGTCATGGTATTTTTGCATTGGAAGAATGAGATGAATCATCTAGGAGTCTATGGTCACAAGATGCACCAAAACCTGATTTCCCGTATCTCATTTCGTCCCTTGCCAATTGTGCACTCTCACATCTCACACAACCACCTGCTTGTGCTTCTTCCTCTTCCAAATATTGCATTTCAGGAACTGGAGTTTGAAATGGGTTGAGTATGTCTTTACTTCCATGGAAAGCCAAAAATTTCAAGTAGCTCTCCGAATATTTCATGCAACACTAGAGGATTTCTTTGTTGCAGGGATCAGATAAGTAGATAATAATCGTATTTTTATATCCATAGCACGGCACCTCACCAGAAACCAGATGCCTCTGATTTGATCTTATATTCCTGTAACTCATCATAAGCACTGACTATTGCATTCATACCGCCAGTTCAAGCACTCCAGTCAAGGAAAAGAGCTTTGTCCTCCTTTATAATTAGAATCGACAATATTCACCCCTACAAGAAAATATAGTCCTTCTGTTAGCCACAGCTTTGGTTTTCTTTGGAAGTTTTATCATGATCTGACATCAATTTGCTTTTTTCATATCATGAACTTGAACCTTCTTGAATTATGGTTTAATGATGCTCCTATACTATTATTTTTGTTGTTTTTTTTTTATGATTAGAGTTTTCTTGTAATATGATCTGCTTTGTGGGAGGGAAGAACACTTAATTGGCTATAGCATTATATACCTTTGTATTCTCAACACACACCCTTCATGCAAATTACTTGGTGTCAGAGCCTTGAACATGGAATTTTTATGAAAAAAAAGATGGGCAATAAGATTCAAATACTTTTTATTTATCTGATACCATGTTTGATGTGCGATTGAGCACCTCTTGTAAGCTTAAGCTATTGGAGAGGTGTCTCTAGAACTTAATTTTCTCCAACAGGGAATTAATTTTTGTTGAAACTTGTTTTTTTTTCTTTTTCTTTTTCTTTTTCTTTTTTAATTATTTCTTTTATTAAGAAGGCTGTAGATGAATGAAATATTAGATGTGCTGATCAATTCTGTTATAAATCGAGATTGGAATATTGTACTTTAGATTGTACCACCATAGAGACCTGTCATTGCTATGTGTTTTCCATTATTTTATTAATGAAATCTCTATTTCTCATAAAGAATAGGACTGATTGTGCAAATCAAGTGTTGCTTCATCACAAATAGATTGAGTCCATGAGTACAGATGTTGGATCCCAGAGATTGTCAACAAAACCTCACTAACTTAGCCTTTTGAGTGCTTTAATATAGTATTAAAATAAGACTAAGTTGGACCATTCCAAACCAACTGACCCCATCCCGACCCCCACCACTACCTTTCTTGTACTTAAAACATGATATGTTCTTGAAGCACATTATAGATTCAACCTCCAAGTGGTGGATAGAAATCTCCAAGAATATCTTGGAATCCAACGAGTTTGTACAATGAAGTCTTTTAGAACCAGGGATTATATGGGTCGTCTAGGTAGAGATAAGAAGCACCAATGGTTATGTTTGTGTATATATACTCTGTTTGCAGTGTTTCTCTCTGATCTCAAGTTGTTTGTCAAATGCAAGGTTATGAATGTGGTGACTATGGGTCTCCGGTACCATTTTCTTAATAGCCATTCTTACTGATTTGGTGTGGTTGGGACATCTAATTGTTTTGATGATTTTTTCTCCAAGATTAGCATAAAGATCAAGAGAAACACTTGAATATTGTCTTGTAGTTTATCAGAATCTTTGTAGATATTACCTACGGTTTACTTGTTTATTCTAACTAATGATTGATCTAAACAAATTTCACATTTCAATGTGTACACTTTTTCTACCGCACGTGTCTCTTACCAATCCATTTTATTGGCATAGTTATCATTAAATGAACTTATAATAATACCAATAATTTCATTTAGTGCATTGTTTTCTATTTGCAGCATCTAAGGTGGACCCCTTGCACCTTGAGTATTTTAGCTTCTCCGGCAAGGTGATTGCCTTAGCTTTGATGCATAAGATACAAGTTGGCATTGTATTTGATCGTGTGTTCTTTTTGCAATTGGCTGGGTGTCCTATAACCTTTGAAGATATAAGGGATGCTGATCCCTACTTATATAATAGCTGCAAGCAAATTTTGGAGATGGACCCTGCTACCATAGATCAAGATGCCTTAGGTCTAACATTCATTCATGAAATTGAGGAGCTGGGAACAAGGAAGGTCATTGAGCTATGCCCTGATGGGAAAAACATTGTTGTAAATAGTCAAAATAGGAGACAGTATGTTGATTCTCTTATACAGCAACGGTTTGTTGTTGCGATTAGTGAACAGGTAACTCATTTTGCTGAAGGTTTTGCTGACATTATGAGTTGCAGACGGCTCCAGGGATCATCCTTCTTCCGATGTCTGGATCCAGAAGATCTTGACAGGATGCTACATGGCAGTGAAGGTGCAGTTTCTGTTGATGATTGGAAAGCACATACAGAATATCATGGCTTTAAGGAAACAGATGTTCAGATATCCTGGTTTTGGAAGGTATGCTGGAGGACCCGCTCCCCCCCCCCCCAACCCCCAACCATCAACCACCACACGCACACACCCCACGAAGAAAAAAAGGCTGCCAGTTGCATGCAAAAAAAATTCTTTTTCCATTCAAGTGCACACACTCCTCTGGAAGCTTTTTAATTTTATCACATTATTCTTCACATATACATCTTCATCTTCATACAATCCACTGGTCTTGTCTTTTGATGTGGAAAATGGTGAGAGGTAAAACACAGAGATGTTGCATTTAAACAATGATAAATAAGTTTATAAGAGAAGAAATTGTCAGTTGACTATTATATGGTGGTCTAGCAATTGACATCATTTTAGCATGCTTTACGTTTACCTGCCTAGTAATACTCTACAGTTATTATTTCTATCGTGGAAGTGAAGATGCAAGTATACATACAAAATGTGAGGTTCAAATTCAGGCCATTCTTGATTCCCTTTTCATTGTTCTTACTTTGTTACAGTATTATGGCATTGGGATATTATGCACACTACTTTCATAATTTTAATCAATTTATAAAGCAAAGAACATGTCTTGAATAATCTATGTTCACGCAAGTTGGTTAGTTTTCCAAAATAGTAATGAACTGTATTTTATAAAACGTAGCACCTAAGAAACTAGCTGTGCCTGTCGCCTTTCTTTTGATAATATAAAATTGTATCTCTTTCTTTCCTTTTTTTCTTGTTGGGGGTTGGGGGTGGTGGTGGTCGCCTATGTTTGCCTGCAGCATTTCTTTTGTAGGCACATGTCATTCAAGTCATTTTTTGTGGACTAACAAATCAGCCTTTTCATATCAAGAACTGAACTTATGAATGTATCTTTGCGAGCTAGAACACTTCCATTGTCCTTCACTATTACAGTTCTGATGAAGCTGCTTTTTGTTAACGTTGCGTGAACTACTTTAAACGTGATTAAGGCTCTTTACCTAAAAGGCTCAAGCCTATCCTATAAAATCGTCCAAATAGAAGACTGCCTACTCATATATGATGATAATATTTGAACTTATAATGAGGTGTGTAAAAGTTCTTGCATATTACTGAGGGATTGTATTTGTTGAATCTACTAATTATCCTTGAATGTTTATCTGCATGTAATTGTGATGCTTGACTCGGTGATTTAGTATAAAGAGATTGGATTATGGTCCACCATAGGTGAAGCCTGGGGCTGGCTGAGCCCCCTTTTTAGACATCTTTCTATTTAGTGACTTCCTCCCTCAAGTTCTTTATGCTTCTATTTTTATTATATACCTTCTGTCAAATCTAAATTCCCTTCTGAATAATTCAATTGCCTTCTACTCCATTTCATCACATTTTGCCAACTTGTTTAATCAGCTGTTTCTTTTCTTCGTCCAGTAAGACAGCAAATCATTTTGATGTTCAATATAACTTGAGGAAGTATATTTTATTGTTTTCCCTGGCGTTTAAATTTTTCATATGATTTTGCTTATAAGTGGATTATCTTTTTAGTATAGAAATCCATTAGTTGTGAATGATAAACTATAATTTGTTCTTTACTGATATTAAACTCGTTTAATCTCCCTCTCTTCCTCCCCCCCCCCAACCCACCACCACACACACACGCTACACATATTGACACTTATAAAACAAAAATACATGATAAACTTATTCATAATATAAAAACATTACAATTATTTTTATTATTAATATTATTATACAAGCCCGACGAACATATTCACGACCTTGAATGAATGCTAGTCGAGTTTGGGCACGAGCTTTCTTTACAGAATTTTATGTTAGCACCAGCAGCCTAACTGTATATTAGGAAGAGCATGCCTGTCTTTGTGTCAGTTATTTAATTGGTAACTGTTGTATCTGGTAGATTATCCTTTCTATAAAGGGGTTGATTTGTTTGTCTATTTCAACTTCCAGATTGTTGGAAATATGACAGCAGAGCAGAAGAAGGTTCTCCTATTCTTTTGGACCTCGATCAAATACTTACCAGTGGAAGGTTTCAGTGGTTTGGCTTCTCGTCTTTACATCTATAAGACATGTGAATCCTCAGATCGGCTGCCATCGTCTCACACATGCTTTTACCGGTTGTGTTTCCCCGCTTACCCTTCGAGTGATGTGATGCAAGATCGTCTGAACATCATCACTCAAGAGCATGTAGGTTGCAGCTTTGGTACCTGGTGAGAAAACATGTGATCCTGGGGCTGTGCATATAATAGAATGTTGAATTAGTTTTGTACATAACAGAGGACCTTTGACTATTTTGGCAACTAAGCAATCTAAGGAGGTGTAGTTTCTGTGATAATGATTGTAGCTTGTAGCAGTCCTCTTTCAAAACTGTGGATAGGGGGGGTAAGTTAATTAAGTATAAAGAAGTCGAGAATGGTGAAAATTCTTTTTTTTGGTTTACATTATGTGTTTTACTGCTTATCCACCTTTTGGAATTCAATTGAGATTTTGTTCTACCCGCCCTGATTGGTGTTAATGCTATTGCTAACGGTGGCAATTTTGGTTGAAGTTTGTAAAGAAATCAAGATTATTGATTATTATTAGCCTATCATTTGATTTGCATGTCAGTGTTACCGGGACAAGATTTTGATGCTTCAAGTGATGACCAAAAACTATACGGCTGTCAGTGAATTAGGTGCACGGATGGTGTAGATTTTTTACCTTTAATATATAATGTTTTTTTCCTTTTCCTACTAACAAATAATACCTTTTAAGCAAAAACGCTAAGGTTGTGTTTGGATGGAAAATTTTGAAATGCATGGATTTAAAATTAATAGAATTTAAATTCACGATTTCACTCAAATCCTTAAAATATTAGTTTAAATAATTTAAAATGAAATCATGAATTTTCAAAATCATGGTAGTCCAAATAACATCAATAGATTTGATACTGAATTTCAAATTTCATCCTCAAACTCTTCTATCCAAGTGCAATCTAATATATTTTCATAAAAAAAATTCGTGACACAACGTACATGAATTTTGTAGAGAATTGTTCATCATCCGTGAAGGTTGCCAAAGCTCTCAAGAGTTGGTTGGGACTTTCTATTATGTCTTTGAGCAGAGTTTTTCGTTTTATTTATCTATCTATGTGATTCTATTCCTATTCGATTTACAAAATTAGTTTCCATAGTTACAATCTTTAAGATATTGACAACTAGTTCTTATATTTATAATATTAAGATATTGGCAATCATACATTATTTTATGATCGATATATTACTATATGTTCGACAAATTAGTTAATTTCTTAATAAATCTCCACAAGAAGGTTTACGAAATACCTTTATAGCGTGCTTTAATTAATCTCTACAAGAAGGTTTGCAAAATATCTATGCTTTAATGAATCTCTACAAGTTTACAAGAAGATTTACGAAATACCTTGTGGGCGTGCTTTAATTTATCTCTAACAAGAAGGTCTACGGAATACCTGTGTATACTTTTATCAAATGACTCCGATGTCCTCACAAACTGGGTTTTATCAAATGACTTCGATGTTCTCGCAAACTGCCTTCTTCAAGCCTTCTTCAATGTTCTCACAAACTGCCTTCTTCGATGTTGTTCTCACAAACCTTCAAACCTTCTCTAGATTTTATTAAATGACTCCGATATTCTCGCAAATTGTCTTCTTCAAGCCTTCTCCGGTTCCTTCTTCAAGCCTTCTCCGATGTTCTCACAAACTGCCTTCTTCAATGTTGTTCTCATAAATCTCCAAGCCTTCTTCGATGTTCTCGATGTTGTTTTCACAAATCTCCACGCTTTCTTCGATATTTTCACCAACTGCACTACAATACACAATGTCGAATTGCGTGGACATCTATTCTCACGAACTTCTCCGATGCTTGGACTTATAATATACGTGCTTGGAACTTCTCCCATGCTTGGACTTATTTTTTTATTTATTTTCTTAAATCTCCCTAATTGAAAAACCTTCCCCCTTTTACAAGGTGACTCGAATTCAGGATCAAAGATTTAGGTAGCGAATTCTCTGCTATTTGAGTTATGCAATTTCGTCATAACTTCTTGGACTTATGATGCGTGTATTACCAGTTGTTGAATAACTGAATATGTATACGATATAAATATATATCACAATATTCTTTCTCCACAACTAATATCTGCATCTTCTATAATATTATAATATCATAATCCAACTATTGCAGTAATAAGTTAATTATGGCATGATTAATTCTTCACATTTTATATTCATTTATTAATTATATTCTATTTCATTAAAAATATAATTATACTTTTAATTTAATTGATATTAATGAAGAAATAAAATCGATAAATATTATATTGATGGACCAACCACCTAACCCTTCAATTATTTACAGTTTAGGCTCTCTTTTGCTGTTTCAATCCCGTGTTGGTATGCATGTGAGTGTCTGATAGTAATTTCCCAAGGCACAAGTAGGATTGCGGTGGGGATGTTGGAATGGTCCGAGTTCGTCAGATCGATCCTAACTCGTCCGAAAAAAATTAGGTTTAGGTTGATCATATTGTCGATCCGATAAAAATGGCCTGATAAATTCGGAGCCTTATAAATTCGAAATCGCTAGAACTAACTCGACTGATATCCCTACTAGTTTGTATAATATAAGTATTTCTTTTTTTTTTTTTTTTTTATTTATGCACTCTTATTTTCTCAATAATATAAATGTTTTTATGCTTCATCTCATTTTTAGAAATCGAAGAACATATCTTGAACCTTCTATACTTGATAGTTATGATACATTGATACCTTCTATTAAACTACAGTTATGATATTTTCTAGGTTAAACTATTTTTTATCACGTATATGGACATGAATGATGTCTAGTCTTGATTACATTATGTTGCTTTGTTATGTATGTATTTGATATTTGAACTCAATTGTTTTTTATGTTGAACTTGCTAAAATTGTTGAACTTGAGTACATATATAATTTTGAAAGTTTGACTTTGTAGCCATATAGTGGCCCAATTAATCCAAACTGATGGGGTTAGGATTATGTTCACCATATTATCGGCTCCATAAAAATAACCTGATATATTCGAGGCCACATAAACCCGAAAATCACTAAGACTCGGCCCGATTGATATTCCAAAAACAAGTATATTCGGTTAAAGACGAATGGCCATGTGTGCAACAATTTTTTTTTTTTGTTTAAAATAACTCGTACATGACTTGAGAAGTAGACACCATATAGTAATAGTAATTCATTAAAAGGTAAAAACAAGCAAGCAGACAAGTTTACCCCTGTGGGACCAAAGTGATGTCCCAATTATAATTTTCTGCTTTAGAGTACCCCTTATCTTACTAGTAGTGAAATAGGAACATAAATAAAAAAAGAAGAAACAAATATAACATGGGAGGAGTCTGTGATCAGCTTCTGTTGCACTTCCACTACACAGCCCCTTACTCAGTCTTCACAACTGCTTCCTCCACCGGAACTGCGGCGGTTTCCTCCTCCTTGGCGGCTTCAGCTACAACCTCTTCAGTTTTATCCGCCTCAGGTGCGGATTCTTCAGCTGTAACTTCTGTGCCTGGCTCCTCCGTGACTACTTTCTCAGGCTCGGCTTCAGCTGCTGGCTCCTCAGTGACTACTTTCTCGGGCTCAGCTTCAGCAGTGACTACTTTCTCTGGCTCGGCTTCAGCAGTGACTACTTTCTCGGGCTCGGCTTCAGCAGCCGGCTCCTCTGCTGGTACAGCCTTTTCAGTTACTTGGACCGCCGCCTCTGGAGCTGGTGCCTCCACTACCTTCTCCTCTACGATCGCTGTCTCAGTTGCAACTACTGTTTCTGGAACTGATTGAACCTGCGATCACAAAACAAATCAACTGCTTTTTGGTTTTATTTTTATTAGTTTATAAAGAAAGTTGATCATATGTTTTGCTTATTGAGTGAAGGTACACAACACCAGTTTGCAACACTGAATATTAATATTATTGGGGTTGAAAAGAGTATACCTCAGCTGTTGCCATTTGTAGTCTGAGAGTGGCAAAAAAGCAGGAGATAAGAAGATTAGTATTGCTTTGGTGAATTAAGTTGTTGATGGGAAATTGTGGGCTTAGGGGGGTATTTATAATACACAAATCACCACTTTTAAACCATTATTTAATGGAAAAGAATCTTGACACATAAGATGATGGTGATGCAAAGGCCTAGTTGTAACTTTCCCTAAATATAAATAATAATTAAAATTACAAAGTAGTTATATGTCCATAGGGCTTTTGAATTTTGAAAGGGCAGAGGCACATGTATATTTATCCTCAATGGCTTCTTCTGTGCTTTGTGCAGTAGCCAATCATGCTTCCATGTTCAACCTATTTTATATTACTCACTGTGTTTTCACCCTTATAATTTTCTTTAATTTCCAATCACAGATCAAGATTTGTTTCTTATTTCCATTTCGAGAGGGTAATTCTAATTTTCTTATAAAAAAAGTAAGTAATACATAAGGTTTGAGGAATATAAACGTCAGTAACAACAAAATCAATCGTGAGATAGGTAAAATCTGTATGAATCTAAATTGTGAAACATGCTAGATTCAATTTTAGGAAAGTAAAACGTGTAGATCTCAAGTGGTCAGAATTAAATACATTTGAAAGTTTCACCATCTATTTAGCACCCCCAACAAATTCCAGTGATGTGTGTCTCCTAAAAATAATATTTTTTCGAGAAAATTAGTTATTCTATTGTAAGAATTATACTGTAAAGTAGAGGAAGAAACATCAATATTGGAGTTATAAGTGATATATTTATATATACACTTGATATTAAAAATTTATATAAAACCAGAAAATACAACTACTAAGTTTTCTATATTACCAAAAAGTAACACTTGTTTATGAAAAATGTATTACTTTTTGAACAAAAACAACTAATACTTTTACCCAAGATTAATACTACTTTTTATACAGAAAATGTCATTTTTTTGCTAAGAAATTATAGGCTTAATTGCAAAATAAATTATGAATTTTCACAAAATTAGAATTTTAACATAAATTTTTAATTTTAGCAAAATAAATCATTAACTTGATAGAATTTTGCAAGTTTAGTCATGATAAAACTTCCGGAGAAAGATTGCAAAATAACCAACCAACTTTAAGGATTACATTATATATTGTCCTAACGTTGATAAGATACTGGTAATAAATTAAATTATGAGAATAAAATTGATGTCAATTTGATCTCATTTTAATTTTAAACCTAATAAATTTCGAATATGATGTTAAGATTATATCTAACTAGCACTTGCAAACTTCAAATCACTGCAATCCTTTCTTATGATCTCTATTAAATATGAGGTATATTTTGTATTTTGTATATTCCTGAGTTGAAAAGAGATGTAAAGACGACACATTTATGGTTCAAACTTTTATTTATTAATTTTATTTTAGGTTTTTTATAGTATGAAATTCAACGCGTAAAAATTAGCGGTACAAGTTATCAAAATTTTATATAAAGATGAAAGTGATTTAAATTGCAAAGTTGTGTTAAGTTGGTGATTTAATTTGTTATTTTTAAATATCATAATTAAATTACAATTTTGAAAAAAATCATGATTTATTTTGCAATTAAACTGAAATTGTGTTAAGCAATTCATGAAATAACAATTGAATTCAATTAGAGGGTTATAAATAACTTATGTCAAGTTTAGTATTGAAAATTTATATAAAATTTGATAACATCACTTGAGCACTTGAGCTATTTATAAAACTTTTGAATAATTTAGTTTTATGAATAAATACCTATTTCCAATATAGTAATATTTTTTTAGAAATAAGATTAGCCTCATACGCTACAATAAAAAAGATTTTTTATATAACATATATGTTTTACACCACAAATTATGATCACTAACAATAAGATATTTGTGACCACTTAATTTCACAAAATTCTAAACAAATTATTTGAGATTACTTTTAGAGATAACTAATTGTTGCAAAAAATATGCATGTGAGGTCACTTTTGGGTCCAAGTTATTGAGATGGCTAATTAGTGACGACAAGTTGTCTCTAATAATAAAAATTGTGATAAATACTGATAAGTTTCATTATTTGTTGTCTGAAAAGACCATTTATTAACAAAATAAAAATTTGAATTTGTTTTAGTATAATTTATGTATTTGCAGCCCAAGAAAGGTAGAGTCTATTAGTATTAGTATTAATTAATGGTAAGTAATTGGTTTTTTGGGATGAGAATTGTTGGATCCTATGTAAAAGTAGAATGATGCAGAAATGGAGAGCAGTGACAGAGCCGTGAAGATTACGGATTTCTTTTTGGTAATCATGTCTGCATCCACATCAAAACCTTCAATCAAAATACGCATACCTTATTTTAAAACAGAACCAATCAACCCACTTAATTACCATTCATCAATCCACTTCTTTCTTATCGATTGATTCACCTATAAATTTTAAGGGCTGAAATACGTAGCGCTCACTAGGTCTAAGATACTTTTCTGTATTTTAAGTAATGAAGTTGAACTCAATAATTAGAGGCACGATAGACTTTTGAGCTAGCTCGATTTTTGTCACATATTGTTACTTTCATTTATAGGTTTCAAGTTCTAATTTACGCAACCTTAGTTTTAACTGGGGGTTTGGTTTAAGCAATTGACCCGTTTCTATGATATAGTAGCATTTAATTTTTGTGTGTCATTTCATCACTATAAATAATATATATTTTAGTTGAAAATTCAATAATTCCCGACAAAGATATTTGAGTACAAGTCATATAGAAAATAAAAGAAGAGGAATTAGTGAAAATTAGCGGTTCCTAATAAGTTGTATCTTTATTTGTGGGACCAAAAAAAGATTGTACGTTATTGAAATAAAATCTCCTTTTCTTGTTTGGACGAATGAAAGTAATATATATACATATGTATGTGTGGAAGTATAAAAAAATAAAAAAACTTAGTGGGCAAAAACTTGTATGTTTCATATTCACGGATCTAAATTTGCGTAGTTAATCGATTCAATCTCGAGAATAGGTAAAACTTATAGATTTCAAATAACTTGATCCTAATCGAACTAGGAAAAAATCTACATTCAATTTGCACCCCCCCTAACAACTTCCAGTAATTAATAATTTTCGTGAAAAGTAATAATTTTCAAGAAAAAAATGATATTTTTCTCGAGATAATGCATTATTTAGCATTGTAAAATGTATTATTCTAAGATGGATATGAAATATCAATATGAGAATATATACTTAAATATATTTCAATTATTAAAAAACTATATAAAACTTAAACTTGATAAGATCATTGAGCTTCATATGATTGGCCATAATGGAATTGGAGCTAAACCATCATCCACCAATATCGCCTCTATATGTTGCTACACTATTAATTGTGAATCGAGAATAGAGACCGCACGTCTTAGGTTGTCATCCCACAAAAAAATAATTATAAAATTTTCTAAGAAATACTATATTATGTTTCACTGAAAAAGTATTAATAATTCTGGAAAAAAGAAAACATTTTCAACGTAAAGAGTAATAAATAATTAATGTTTTCTGTAAATATGATACTTTTTGCTAAAAGATGATATTTTATTTTAGATAAAAATCAGAACATACACAAGTCGGCAATTATAAATGGAGAACTGATATAAAACTTGATATTATAAATTTATATAAGAAGTGATATGGACACGTAAATTATTTTAAAAAATTACTTAAATTGCTAAGGGAATATTTGTACTGGGATGTAATGAAATTTGCATCGTCGATAGGATGTATACTGTAGATGTCACATCAGTAGAGTTTTGGGTGATTGATAGTATATATTGTGATAGGTGATGTGGGAATGATTGGTTGAGTGAGGAATGATTAAAAAGTGTATTAAGAATTGTAATTGATTGAAATAGAATTTGAAGTTGATTGAAAATAAATGATGTTGATGTGAAATAGGTTTATAGTGGGAGATAGGTCGTCCCACGTTGGAAGTTTTGTATGAAACTAATATATTTTTGTTAAAAAAAGTTTAACTTTTTCTATAAAAATACTAGTTTTACTCTTGGTGGCGGTATTATTTTTATTATTTTCCTTTTAATTGAACAATTTTTTTAGGTCCCTGTAATAAATTATGATTACATGAATTTAGAGCCACGTATTTTTGTTGGTGGAGTAGAGGCACAGATAAAGCAGCGTCTGAAATATTGATAGTCAAAATGAGAATGTATAAGTAATTGAAAGGTGGGCATTTGGTGGACCAATTGAAGCGAAAGAGGGCGGTGGCCGGATGCTGACATGGCGTCCTTTATGGGTCCCACGCCACGCTGGATCACACTCATCACCGCTCAATGTCGTAATTTTTTGTTTTCATTTCTCTATTTCATCTATATATTATATATTAACATAATTCAACCCATATTTTAATAAACCTATGTTTGCTCATCCAAACTACCCTTCCACATCTGCCAACTTCATAGCCCATGAATATAATTTCGTCCATTATATTTGATTAATACTAATCTTATTTAATTAACTTGTTTTTTAGAAAACTATGTTAATTACTTACCTCAAATTGTAGGATTTTTATATCAATATATGTTAAGTTAAATCATTTTCCTAATTAATAACTTCATAATTCCTTAAAAAATATTTTATCCTGTCATTGATTTATTTGTTTCAAATTACATCTTTTGATCACATAATTTTCGACAAAGAAAATTTCATTTTGGTTTCACTGGACACGCGAATGTTTCATTTTGGTCTTAATACTCTTTCTCTTTTACCCCATTACACTCAAATGTTGCATTTCCAGTCCCAAACATTTATTTGTTGTAGCATTAGTAGTCCCACATTTTGCAGCTTTGGTTGTAAGGAGAACTTCTTCCTGACCCTGAAAAATACAGGAAACTAATTGGTAGACTTTTTTTTTTATCTAAATCTCACACAACCTGATGTGTGTGACTTATATTGTTCAACAACTGAGTCAGTTTGTTAACAAACCACATTCATGTAGTTGGGATGTTGTTTTACTCATTGTTAAGTATTTGAAAGGTTGTCCATCTCTTGGACTATTTTACTCTACTTCTAGTTCTGTGACTTCACAGACTTATTGTGATTCTCATTGGGCGGCGTGCAAGGACACAAGGAAGTCAATCACATGATATTGCATCTTCCTAGGAGGTTCCATCATATCTTGAAAGAGCAAAAAACAAACAACTGTCTCACAATCATCGGTAGAATCAGAGTGTAGAGCATTGAGTGCAATAGTTGCTAAGTTGTAGTGGCTATCATACATACTTCCATACATCAAATTAACATTTCCACGCCTATACCAATCTGCAATTCACATAGATGCTATTCTGATCTTCCATGAGAGGACTAATCACCTTGAGATACACTACCATATAGTAAGAAAGAAATATAAAGCGGGTTCTATTGACTTAAAGCACATTACATTAAAGTCGTTAAAGTTAGTTGACTTGTTTACAAAAGTATTAAGACCAACACATTTTCATTTTTTATTGTCCAAGTTGGACATGTTGGATATTACAACACTCCAACTTGAGGGGAATGTTACAGTATAAACTATCACTCTTGTATCTACTTGCAAATAGCAGTTAACTAAAATTTGTTACAACCAAATGTTGGTTATTAGATATTAGCTGACTAGTTAGATAATAGAACTGCTCTAGAAGCAATATGAGTTGTACTACATACAGGTGTACGCGGTAACTTGTCAACTTAAAAATTCATTTTCTTCTGTATAGTTTATTCATTTCTTCTTGATCACTTTTTATCTCGGTTTTACATAATGGGCTTTACTTGATTTTCTGTATGATCTTTGGGATCTTGTATGTTCACTTTGAACATTTTTTGGGGCATTGTAATGAATTTTATCGAGATAACGCATTTCAAGATGGTAACCTTCTTCTTTGTAGATATAATGATCCTGAGAAATTTACGCTCTATCGTATTTTCAGTGTATGATCAATTCAAAGTTGACTATCCTGCGATGGGTATTATTGACCAAAATTAGAGGAAGAAATCGAAAATTTTTCGTCTCATAAAATAATTCATGATATTAATTTTGTCTTTCTCAATGTCATTTTTATCTTATCAATTTTTATGTTTTCTTACAGAAATACGAGATAAGGTTTAAAGACGAGATAAGGTTTAAAGATATTTAGTCCTAATACAAATCCTCAGCACATGCTCTATATTAGAATTGAACTTCAAGTAAATGATGAATTTCGGTAATTCACTTTAAACTATTATTGTGCCAACATCATATTTAATATTACTACCATTATATTAGGTAATTATTTTCATGTTATTTTGTTTTTTAACAACCAATAGCTGTAAGTTTTATGGCTTTTAAAGGATATTTGTCGCCCCTAGGTATATTTCAAAAGCCCCTACAGTTTTATTACAAATAGCATAAATTTATGACCATGCAACCATGATAAAGCGCAATCCGGTATACAATCAATTCAGCCAAAATCAGTGCAAGGAATATGAAAACACACAAGATATACGTGGTTCGATCCGGAGATCTACGTCCACGGGCAGAAAATGGCCTTGGCCGAAGTGTTTATTCACTCTTCTTTTTCAAGTTACACACTACAGTTTCAGAATGCAAGGAACCAACCCTAATTCCGAGTTGCTTTCTCCTATTTATACTATTCCATACTAAACCCTAACTAACTCCCTATTCTCGCGCCTATTTTCCGTTGCATGGCAGTTGGGAGCGGATCGTGGGCCTTTGAATCGCGGAACACGCCACAGTTGGGCCGCGCCACATTATCTGGGACGCATACTTCTGGGCCTTCTGGGCCGGTTAGTGGGCCGAGGTATTAACCCGACCCGAAGTGACTGGGCCACACCTATCAGATGCCCTCCCCAGCCGGAGCGAGAAAGGAGCTTCGGTTATGACCGGGGTGGAGCTGTAGGCAAGATGAGCCGTGGTCGCTGGTGAGTCGAAGTGTTTTTGGGTGGCCAAGACTGTTCCGCGTCTAAGGTACTCCGCGGCGTAGTCCGTGGAAGTTGAATCGAACTAGGCCGAATTACACCGAGGTGATAGCGAGATACTGAGTTCCCCAAAAGCAAGAAATTGTAGCGGAAGAAGATAGTAGTCTGGCCAAGGTGAAGGGAGCACCGGATGTAGTAGTCTGGCCGAGGTGAAGGGAGCACCGGAGTGTTGTCCCAAATCTTCCTGGCCAAGAGTGGAGTTGATGTGATTGGCGGCGCCATCATGAGAGAGAGGGGTGTGAAGTGACACGCTCTGCAATTCCCACTGAACTTGTTCCCCACGCGCCTTGGGAACCGTAAGGCGCGTGCGTAACACGTCCAAATCTGAAACACGGAATTTGAATAGGCTGCATCTGGACCGTTGATTCTTTCAAGTATATATTGGGAATAATGGCACAGTTCACTTCATCTTCTACATTGTGATTTGCAAATTCAGGAAGCGGGAAAAAGGAGAACTCTGTGCGCCTGTGAATCATCTCAAATACCAACCAAGTAAGTATGCCTTCTTCCTCATCTTCTTCATCTGTTAAGGAGGTAGGAACCCAGAGCGCTCCATTAGATGTGCCACCCCTTCGTGTCGTTATTCCAGAGAGGAATGAGATTAGGACCGTTGAATGAGCCGACGGCAGGGAAACCAACATCAAGATGGTCGGCTTTTACGAGTGTATGGAGAATGATTTCGAAGTGTCCACAATAGCACCGCAGATGGCGCGGGTGCAGATTGAGAGCGAAATCCCCTCATTTTACCTTCCATTTAACTTAGAATATATAGTACCGGAACCCAGTGATAGAGCTTGTTGCCCGCCGCAGGGTTTCATTAGTGTGTATATTGATCCCTTGAGAATAGGTTTGAGATTGCCTCTGTGGGACATAGTGGTCCGGTTAATGAGATACTATAACATTGCCTTAAGCCAACTAGCGCCAAACGCGGTTAGACAAGTAGTCGGATTCACCGTAGTGTGCAAGAACGCCGGGGTAGAACCAACCGTAGAGCTATTTAGGTATTTTTACCAACTAAAAGCCTTCGGTAAATCCAAGGGGTGGTACTCCTTCAGTCCCCGAGCACGAGGTGGGTTCAAGGTGCAAAACCCGAGTAAGGTGGATGGGTGGAAGGAGAGGTTTATCTTTGTGAAAACCGGAGTGGCTCTCCCGAGGTGGAGAAGGGATGAGGTACTAGATACTGCTCCGGTGGAGAATCCGGAGGCCGAGGTTGTACATTCGTTCCGGGTTGTGGGGACTTTCAAGACCCTCTGTACTGAGGAGGAACTGGAGGGGGCCGGACTGAGCCCGTATTATTCGGGCGATGCGATTGCCGAGGAGGGTAGGAGTTCTCATATCTTGTTTTTTAAAAACTGCTGCCTTGTACAGGACTAACTTCAAATTCGGTATGCAGTGGGACGCTTTGGAAAAGAGCCAGCCGGAAGCCCCGCAGTGGCTGCGGCAGCTAAGAAGAAAGGAAAAACTGCTGAGGTGTCTCCCCTGGGGAAGATGTCACCCAGTGCGAGACCCATCATTGGGTCTGAGGAGCTGGTAGGGCTGCGGGGCCCACCCCCGGATCCAAGAAGAGGCCGGAGCCATCCGGGACACCTCCGGCAGCAGCAAAAAGACTCCGCACAGGGGAGAGTATGGAGGTAAATCCGAAATGTCCTGTTAGTTACTGTTTACGCAAATGAAGGGTACGCTTACCCGTACTGAAATCTGTGTTTTGCTTTTTGTGGCAGTTGAAGGAGCAGGGGCCCTCAAGTCTACTGGGGTTGGAGGGGCCTGACGCCGAGGAGCTTCTGCGCTGGGCGCGAGGAATTTTGGAACTCGGCCGTAAGAGCGAGAAGGAAGCCAAGGAGGAGTTAGCCGATGTGGCTAGAGAGCTGCGGGCGTGCAACGACAGGTTAACACAAGACCTGGCCGAAGCGCGCAAGAGGGCAGCTGTGGTGGAAAATGAAGTGGCGCGTCTGCGCGGAGTGGAGGCGGAAATCGGGGTCCTTCGGGGGGAAATATTGCAACTGCGGGCAGAGATGGAGTCTCGGGAAGCTGCAATAGTCGAAGGTCAAGAAGCGATGCTGAAAGCGTTCGCCGAGAAACTGTTCCAAACAAGCACGTTTCTTGACTTTCAGACCGACTTTGTTGCAGTCGGGGACAAGGCCACACGATCTGTGCTACTGGAGCAGATCAAGGAAGTCTACCCGAATGTGGATGTATATCGTCCAGAATTACGGTATGACTACGAGGCTGTGGCCGGGGTGGAGAAGGCCTACTACACAGCTTTATCGCATCTGCCGGAGTGGCCACTGTTGAAGGCTCTAGCAGAGAAGAAAAAAATCCTGAAGGCCGAGGAGATTGCTAGCTGTGAGGTGAATCAGGACCAGGAATTCCTGGCATTCCGCCGGGGTGAGCTTGTCTCCGAGCCCCGAAACAAAGAACCACCCCCCCGGATGGAAGCTGCTGCAGTTGCTGCGGATGAAGCTGCTGCAGTTAATGCGGAGGAGGAGGAAGAAACGACGGAGGGCCGGCGAGAGGTGGTGCCCGAGGACACCGAGGGGATCGAGGAGGAGGTCAGTCGTTCCCCTCAAATTTGATGTAGTAGACAATAGGAGTAAATGTAAATCCCCTGTACTGGACTATGGATAATGTACTCTGATTGTATTGAATATAAATGTTGTTTTTGAACTGAGTTCCCTTTCATTGTATGCTTGAGATTGATCTTTCTTGTTGATTCCGTTGCCTGTTCAGAGTACCGCAGAATTGCACGACACGATAAAGAAGCTCATGCAATCATTGGAGTGGTTCCGCGGAGAGAAGAATAACTTGCAAATGCAAGTAATACCGAAGCTAGAAAAGCGGGCGGCCGCTGCGGAGAGAAGGGCGAAGGAGGCCGAGGAGAAAGCCTGGGACCGGGAGTTGAAGTATCTGGCGAAAGTTGCTGAACTGGACCGAGTCCTCATCCATCAAAGGGAGTATGACCGGATACTGACCAAGTTCGGCTTACTGACATTTGAGGAAGTTGAGGCGCGGGTCGTAGAGATTCAGAATGAAATTTCAGCACTTATGGCGAAGGGCCCAGCCGAGTCCTCGGAGCTTGTAAGAAAGCGAGAGGTGTTGGAGTTACTCCTCAGCATGTACGAATGATTGAAAGGCCGTAGCAGGTGGCGGCCCTCTGCCGAGGAATTCATTGCGAGTTCTAGCCGGAGCCAAGGTACTTCGAAAACCCCCCGGAAGGGTAAAAAGAAGCCAGCGGGAAAGAGTAAAGGAATTATTATTCGAGAGCCAGTTCCAGTGATTACGGTTGAAGAAGAGCCTGCTGTTGTCGCCGAAGAGGTAGTCGAAGAGCTGGCCAAAGAAATCGAGGTAATGGCCCCCGAGGAATGGGATCCTGTGCAATGGGCCCAAACTCCGAGGTCTACCCAGCAGCCAAGTAGTCGGGCTCGCACAAGAGAAGAAACCCCCAGGCAAGCGCCAAGGACGAGTCCACGACGTCGGGGGGCCCGCGGAGGGGAAGGAGCCGGAGGCCAAGGCCGAGGAACGACAAGATCCCGGAGGACACGACGTAGGTCCAGGAATAGACCTCAACGCCGGAGCGCCGAATACTGGCTCGGAGGCCGTAGATAATTGTAAAGAAAAATCTCTACTTTTTTGTTTTTTTTTTTTGTTTTTTTTTTTTGAAGGCTTATGTAATGAACCTTTTGGCATTTAATCGAAAAAATGTAAAAAACCGTTTTGGTGTGCATAGTTGTGTTAAGGAAAACAACGAGTTATTAACCAGAAGTAATAATTGTTTTAACGGGTGTTCGGGAACACGATATGGACAGCGCCAATTTAAATCTCCTCGGACGGATCGGGCGGGAGTAAACACAATAATTGTTTTAACGGGTGTTCGGGAACACGATATGGACAGCGCCAATTTAAATCTCCCCGGACGGATCGGGCGGGAGTAAACACCTCTCCGGTTAAACAAGCGAGAGAGTGATACGAGTCCGGGGACGAAACGTGAATCTCCCTGGACGGACCGAGAGAGAGATTTATTTGTCCGGAGACGAATAATAATTATACGACTGCGTTAGGGCGTCCCCGTAACGTAGAAGAAAACACAGCAAGATGCATAAACAAAGAATATTTATTCAATGATGAGTGCCGGAGCAAATTAAAGGATACAAAGAGAGATAACAACGTAAAAGAAGTGTACAGTGAGCATAAAGATGAGGATGATACTTGTCATTTGGTGTTCACAGATAGAAGCGTCTTAAGTTGGTAACATGCCAGCTTCGGGGAATTGGGGTTCCATCGAGATGCTCTAACTGGTAGGATCCGGAATCGTGTGCGGCAACGATACGATAAGGACCTTCCCAAGAAGCATATAATTTTCCCTCGGGGGCAGCTTTGCTGGCTGAATTGAGTCGAAGTACTAGGTCCCTGACATTGAACTGAGTGCCCCGAACCCGGAGGTGATGGTACTGAGCTGCACGTTGTTTACACCTGGCCTGCTGGATGAACGATTGATCACGAGGATATTGAAGCTCATCCAAATTTGCACGGAGAGCTTCGTCATTATCCTCGGGAATCAATGTTACGAGACGGGGGCTTGGTACGATGATTTCCGCCGGAATTACAGCTTCGGAGCCGTAAGTAAGGCTGTAGGGGGTCTCCCCGGTAGAGGTATGCGGCGTTGTGCGGTAAGCCCATAGAACTTGCGGAAGATTTTCGGCCCAGAGACCTTTAGCATTATCTAGGCGTTTCTTTATACCCGCAAGCAGCGTACGATTAGTGACTTCGACCTGACCATTGGCTTGAGGGTGAGCAACCGAGGTGAAAATTTGTTTAATATGGAGCTCCTCGCACCATGACCGGAAGGGATCGTTGGCAAACTGTTTGCTGTTATCCGAAATAACAGTGCTCGGTATGCCAAAGCGACATACAATATTTCGCCAGACGAACTTCAAGATGTTTTGACCAGTGATGGCAGTAAGAGGTTCGGCTTTTACCCACTTAGTGAAGTAATCTACGGCGACGACCAGAAATTTCAATCCCCCCGGAGCGACTGGGAACGGGCCGACAATGTCGATTCCCCATTGGATAAATGACCACGCACTTTGAATTCCAGTGAGCTCGGTTTGAGGCAGATGCTTCACACGAGAGTGCAGTTGACACTTGCTGCACTTGGTTACCAAATCGTGGGCATCGTTGAATAAGGTTGGCCAATAATACCCCCATCGAAGAATTTTCTTGGCCAACATCCGTGATCCGATGTGACTGGCGCAAGCCCCTTCGTGAACCTCCCGGAGAACCTGATCGGCCTGTGCAGGAGCAAGGCACCGGAGATTTGGTTGTAAATACGACCGCTGATACAAAATCCCATCATGGATTGAGTACTTGGGTGCCTTAAGAACTATCTGCCGAGCTCGCAGCTTGTCATTAGGCAAAGTTCCATCCCGGAGATACTGAACAATAGGAGTCATCCAATTCGCATCACTATCGATCAATGCCGAGACCGTTGCCTCATGAATCGCCGGATGAAATATATCTTCGACCATAATATCCGGAGACACATTAGTGCGGACCGCGGAGGCCAATTTACTGAGCGCATCAGCTTTGACATTCTGTGTACGTGGTACCTTCTGGACAACAACCGTATCAAAAGTTGACATAAGTTTGAGTGTTAAAGCGAGATACTTGATCATCGTTTCATCCTTAGCGGCATAAGTACCCCGGATCTGATTGGATACAATCTCGGAATCCGTAAAGAGCTCAAGATGACGGATGGCTAAGGATCGAGCGAGCCGGAGCCCCGCGAGAACTGCCTCGTATTCTGCTTCATTATTGGTCACTTTAAATTTGAATCGGATGACGTACTTAACTTCAACTCCCTCGGGGTCAATGAGAAGCACCCCGACACCACTTCCGTGAGTTGTGGATGCACCATCCACATATAATTGCCACTTGCGAGGTGTGGGTTCAAGGGTAGCAGGGTGATGAGTACCATTGCCTGCAGAAGATTCATGATTGTCCCCTGGGGTTTCAGCCAAAAAGTCTGCAAGTGCTTGTCCCTTGATAGCTCGGCGGGGAAGAAATTGAATGTCATACTCTCCTAATTCGACAGCCCACTTGGCGAGGCGCCCTGACACCTCGGGCTTGACAAGAATCTGACGGATGGGATGATTGGTCAGAACCCGTATTTCGCGCCCTTGGAAGTATGGCCGCAAGCGCCGAGCTGCCATGACGAGTGCGAGTACTGTTTTTTCCAACATGGAGTACCGTGTCTCCGCCCCGTGAAGTACTCGGCTTGCAAAATACACCGGATGTTGAACACCATTGACTTCTCGCACAAGAGCGGCGCTAATGGCTTCCTCAGCGGAAGCCAAATATATATAGAGCGGCTCTCCGGAGAGAGGAACTGATAGAGTGGGCAGTTGCTGTATATGACGCTTTAAGGCCTCGAAAGCCTCGGTGCATTGCGGAGTCCACTCAAATGACTTCGCCTGTCTCAAAATTTTGCAGAATGGGAGTTGTCGCTCTGCTGCTTTGGACAAAAAACGGTTCAAGGCCGCCAAACCACCCGTGAGGCGTTGAATGTCTCTGAACGTCTTCGGTGGTTGCAGATCTAACACATCCCGAAGCTTGGCTGGATTGGCCTGAAGGCCATGCTGCGAAACCATATACCCGAGGAACTTTCCGGAACCAACGCCGAAGGTACATTTTGCCGGATTAAGTCGCAAATTGTAACGCCGCAGAGTACGCAACGTTTCAACAATGTCTTGCACACATGAAGAATGTGAGGCGCTTTTGATGACTAGATCATCAACGTAAACCTCAACATTGCGGCCAATTGATCGTGAAACACGCGGTCCATGAGACGTTGATATGTGGCCCCTGCGTTCTTGAGCCCGAAGGGCATTTTCTTAAAAGCAAAACACCCAAAATCAGTGATAAATGCCGTTTTGAGGGCATCCTGACGATCCATGAAGATCTGATGGTATCCCTTATACAAGTCTAAGAAACAAAGCGCCACATGCCCAGTAATGGCTTCGGCTTTTTGGTCGATGGAGGGCAGGGGATAACAGTCCTTCGGACAATGTTTATTGAGATCGGAAAAATCGACGCACATTCGCCATGCCCCGCTGGACTTTAATACCATTTCTGGATTGGACAATCAAGAAGGGTAATAAACTTCGAACAAGATATCTGCATCTAAAAGTTGCTGTACCTCGATTCGAATGGCCGCATTTCGCTCCGGAGCGAATTTCCTTTGTTTTTGATGTACAGGCTTAACGCTGGGATCGATGTTTAGCTTGTGCGTTATCACGTCAGGAGAGACCCCGGGTATATCCAAAGGGGACCATGCAAAGACATCGGAATACTCTCGCAAGGTCTGGATTATGGCATGATGTAACCACGGCACATCCACGGCACCGACAGTTACTGTTTGTTCAGGCTTGGATGGATCGAGCGGCACCTGGACAGTGGTGTCCCCTAATGATGTACAGAAATGAGGTTCAAAAGCTGATGACGCCACCTGAAGTTGCTGCTTGGGAGGAGCCTTGTTAGCCTTTTTGAGTGCGACGTACATGCATTCTTTAGAAACCCGCTGACTGTCGCGGATAGCCACTTCACCGTGGGATGTGGGGAATTTTAGCGCGAGGTGGTATGTGGAGCATATGGCTTTGGCGGGAGTAAGCCAATCCCGACCCAAAATCATATTATACGGGGACGGGGAATTAACCACGTAAAAATCCAAAAAAATAGTTTTTATCGCCGGATAAGTTCCCAGAGACGTCGAGAGAGTGATGACGCCTTCTGGCTGGACTCACCCTGGGTGAAAGTCTGCAATGGCCCGGGGGCCGGCCGAAGTTGATCCCGAGGAATCCCCATCTTTTGGAAACAGTCGGCGAATATAACACCCACTGCGGCTCCGTTGTCTATGAAGACTCGCTTTATTGTAACATTGGCTACAGCCATGTCGATGACGATGGCGTCAGTATGTGGTGTTATCTCTGGAACCGGATCCCTATCTGTGAAACTAACAGTTTCGGATTGATGGAGGTGCTTATGACGTGGCTCCTCGGGAGGAGGACGGCGAGCCTCTGCCTTCAAGGCATGTCGCGAAGCCCCAGTGGGGAGAGCCCCATATATCACGTTTATGACGTGAGTAGGTGCATTGTCTCCGGGTCCTCCCGGAGGACGGGGTGGTGGCAAAAAACGAGGTTGTTGACGATTGCCAGGGTCTTGCCGTGCATAATTGTTAGACCCCGGCCGATTATTCTGCCACGGCGGCCGATTTTGTTGCGAACCCCGGTCATGATAACCTCCGCGGTTGTGGGACGAACCCCCATTCTGATGTGTCTGAGGCTTGTCATCGGTCCGCGCAATATATTGTCGCAAGAGACCTTTCCTTAAACAATCCTCAATTTCCTTGCTGAGCTCTCGGCACTCTTCCGTCTCGTGCCCATGATCACGGTGGTACGCACACCACTTTCCGCGGTTTTGCTTTTCAGGCGGGGCAGTCATCCGCGGACAGGGCCGTAAATCATTCTTGTGAACAGAAAGAATTTCAGCTCGCGATTTTGTCAGCGGGGTGAATTGTGGAATATCCCCTCGAGATTCTAAACGCCCCTGGTTCAGACGAGAAAAGGCACTAGGTCGTGTGCTAGGCCCAACCTGTGCCCTATCGGACTGCCGTTTGCTAGCATGTTTCTCACGCTTCCGACGAGTTTGCTCCTCGGCCTTAGCATATCTGCACACAGTATTAAACAGTGCTCGGGTTGTGACCGGTGGATTACGAACCAACTCGGTGTAGAGTGGTCCGGGACGGAGACTATTCATGAATGCATTGATGATAACATCATCCGAACAGCTTCCTACCTTAAGACTCTCCGCTGTAAAGCGGTCAAGGAATTGGGTAACGGTTTCACCGTCCCGTTGTTCCATATTCATGAGATCGGCCAAAGTGGCCATGGGCTTGGCACGTGCTTCGAAATGCGCCCAAAAGTGTTCGACAAGTTTTCTAAAAGAGGATATGCTATTACGAGGGAGAGAATCAAACCAAACCCGAGCCTCGTCCTGAAGATACTCGGGAAAAATCTTACAGTAGTGAAGAGAGGTAGTATGATCGCGGCTAAGCATGTTGTGCCTAAAAGCTCAAAGAAAATTGGCTGGATCTCCCGTGCCGTCGTAAGGTGATATGGCAGGCCTTTTGAACCCTTCGGGAAGGGAGGTGGCCATGATTTCTTGAGAGAACGGTGTGATAATGTCCCCATTGGCATCAAGGCCTAGGATTCTGTCTAGCTCGACATTGCGTTGGACTCGCTCATACTCCTGAAGATCTAGGGTATGAGGATTGGCATAACGAACTCTTTTAGCCACGTTAAGTGGACGGCGGCGATCGGCATCTGCAGGTTTGTCGTTGCGCTGTTTTGACCCATTAGAACTCCCATGGTCCTCGGGAGAACCGGGTCGCTCCCGTCGCCGATCCTGACGCCCGCGGTGTACTGGGTCTTGTCGATCGTTCGAGTGCTGACGATGTGGATGCACTGCGGGATTGGTAGCGTGTCCGGCAGGTCCCTCAGGATTCAGGCGATTGGCCGCCCACTCTTGAAGAACATGAGCATGTTCTTGTAGGAAAGCCTGGAGTAATTCTGGAGTTATCTGAATATTAACCTGCGGCCGAGCGGCGGCGGGATTAGGGTTTTGCATGTCTTGTGGGGGCAGAGGTAAGAATTGGTTGTCCGGATTCATAACCAGGCCTTGGTTGCCCTGCTGATGAGATGTATCCCGCATCGGCGATTGCCTCGGCGGCAAAATTTGATCCACGGGTGGATCTTGGTTGATCTGATCACCTTGGCGAGACTGATTTAAGCGAGTAGTCACCATAGTTTATCAAATACAATGTCAATATCACAATCACTTACGGTTCTCACAGACGACGCCAATTGATAAAGCGCAATCCGGTATACAATCAATTCAGCCAAAATCAGTGCAAGGAATATGAAAACACACAAGATATACGTGGTTCGATCCGGAGATCTACGTCCACGGGCAGAAAATGGCCTTGGCCGAAGTGTTTATTCACTCTTCTTTTTCAAGTTACACACTACAGTTTCAGAATGCAAGGAACCAACCCTAATTCCGAGTTGCTTTCTCCTATTTATACTATTCCATACTAAACCCTAACTAACTCCCTATTCTCGCGCCTATTTTCCGTTGCATGGCAGTTGGGAGCGGATCGTGGGCCTTTGAATCGCGGAACACGCCACAGTTGGGCCGCGCCACATTATCTGGGACGCATACTTCTGGGCCTTCTGGGCCGGTTAGTGGGCCGAGGTATTAACCCGACCCGAAGTGACTGGGTCACACCTACCAATAATTAATGAACCAAGAATTGGTAATACTATAATTAATGGTATAGTCTCATGTACACTAATTGTACGAATTAATTTAGGGTGAGTAATATGAATTATGTTTGAATGTATCACTTATTTTCAATAAAGGTATTATAATACATTTACCCAGGATAAATAATATCTTTAAGCATAAATCGTGATACATTTTCACTATGATACATATACCCAAAATATGTAATACTTCCTCCATTTAAAAAAGAATGTCATTTTAGACACTTTGAAAATTTTCACAATAATTGTCACTTTACCAAAAAACTACAATTCTTTCAATATTATCTTAAACAACCTACTTAATTTTGTTTGATTATTTCCTTATTTCACAAAACATACCAATTAAATATCAATCCTTAATTTCTCAAAAAATAGCTAAAATGACATTCTTTTTGAAACGGAGGGAAAAAATTTATATATAAATAGTAATACGTTTTTACACAAATTTATGATCCGTACAATTAATGCACAAGAGACCTCCTCATAAGTAATAGGTGGAAGCTGAAAATTAATATCGTGCTTGTCATCTCTCGCATGAAAAAGAAATATTTATGCTTCATAATACGTGTAACAAGTCAGTTACGTATAAGAAAAATATATGTACTAAATGAAACATATCTTTTAGTGCTCATTCCGAAATTCTCATTGTATGATAATAATGCGTCCAATGCGAACCCAAGCGCAATCTTGTTAATGCTTTTCTACTCAAATACATTAAACTAACATTTATGTAATTTTGAATTAAAGAATAATATTAATTATATCATGCATATTTTTAACTTTCTAGTTAAATACGTACTATATTATGACATGTTCATCGTGGGTTAATTAGAAGGGGAGGTCTTTTGTGCATCAGTTTCACAAATTCGTGCAATTCGTGTTATGGATAAAAAAATATTACTATTTATGTCTAAAGGTACTACATATGATGGGTAAAAGTATCGCAGTGAAAATATATCACGATTTATGCTTAAAGGTATTACATATTCCCTTTACCCACAATACGTAATACTTTTAAGCATGAATCGTGATACCCAACCCAGATTGCATCGTGCAATTGGTGCACATGAGACTTTACCTAATGGCAGTTTCAGAATCAGTTTTTCAGTTTTCTTTTTCTTTTTAAAATTTCTCCTAATCTAAGAAGAAAAAAATCCTTTCCTTTCCCCTAAAGTGACTCAAACCCAGGAGCTAAGATCTATGGAGTGAATGTTGTTCTTTGAGCTATCCAGTGTATCATTTTGCTTTTACAATTTAGTTATGCATTTTTTTAATTGTTGAATTTGATGAATTCTTTCAATGAAAATTCCATGTTCTCTCTGGATAATTATATGTGCAACTCACATGGTGAAGTTGAGAATCCTTATTGGTGATCTTGGGTAAGTATTTGGTGTCATAAAGTTTATGAAGGTGGGGGTGTTCCATATCATTGACTATACTGAAAAATAATAATTCCCAATTTAAAAGGGTCATGGGAGATAATACATCATACATATGTAATTATTAAGCGAGAATTCCGAGTGTTAGGATAAAAATTGATCAAACGTGAGTAATAGAAAAGATAAATGATAAGATTGTAAAAGTAGAAAAGATAGAAGATTAGTTTTGAAACCACCACTAAAGTTACATAACAATTTCTCAATATTCATAACCATTTATACTCATGTAATAATATTTTACATAAAAATACTGCATTGTCACAAAAACAAAACAAAATGGAAAACAAAGATTCCCATCCATATACTTTGTCAAATCAAAATTTAATTTATGTTTTTCATTAACTTTTTAAATGGACAGAAAAATAGAAAATAAATATGGTAATAACTTATACTTACTGAGATATTTTATTTGACTAGAATCTTCTTTTCATTTCTTTTTATCTTATTTTTAACTAACTTGAATCATAAACTATATACTTTCAATAGAAACTGTTGCTATTTAATGTAAATTGTTATTGTATGTTCAACATACAAATATACAGTAAAAAGGATACCTTTAAATAGTTGAAAAATATAAACAAAAGCTGGGTTAGAAATGATTTACACAAAATTGTGAATTTAATGAGAATTAGATTGGAGAAAGTAAACATGCAAACTATAGAACAATTTATTGAGTTGAAGTTGGAGATGTTCTTATATATATATATTTTGCCAAACAAATTAACGGATATGGTATTATTCCATAATTTTATATTACTTTTATTCTATAATAATAATTTGGACCTTATTTAAGAGCGTGTTTGTTTATCACTTGACTCAACCCAATCATGTTTGTATATTCAGCAAAATAAATTAGTTTATCTCTTCTCTATCGACCTAAGTAACTCTTACACACATCACATTAATTTTTGTCAACTTTTATAATATAAACAAATCTCAATTCAATCTCCAACCGACAAAAGCAAACACTCATTTATTTAATTCACCTACTATTTTCACTTTATTTTCCCTCGTTTACAGTACTCCAACATCCTCTAATCATAAACAAACACAGCTGCAAGTTTATAGAAAGTTGACGCTGATAGAAATAACAATATAGAATTATTTCCATCTGATACTCAAACAATTGTTACTGTGTTCAATCTAAAGTATTCTAAACCATAGCACTGTGACGAAAATTGGATTTATTTATTACAGTTGGTAGCCTATACATACCAACTGGTATGGGCTTCATTCATACAAAGTGTATATACTCTGTAAAGATCAAAAAGTTGATGATTGATGGGTTGGACGGCACAAGGACCCCACCATTATGGGCCCACATTGCCCTAACCCTTTTATGATGTGATGCTCATTTTTCCAACCTATGAAGATCGGGATCTACGTGCTTCATAGGCGACTCTGGCACTTAGCATTTGGGGACTTTTCAATCCTGCATCCGGGTACCTCAGTTGCGGTCGCGTGTGCACCTTTTCTATTTCCCCATGTTTTTGTTTCTTTTTTTTTCCCATGTAATTTGCTTCAAATGTCTTAAATAATAATTACAACAGAATTGGCACAACTTTTGTCTCTATTATTATATGTTTACAAATTACAGTATTATTTATAATAAATTATATTGAAAATTTTATTTAGCAATATGATTATTTAAATATCACAAGTAATGAAAGTTTATTAAATAGAAAAACATACAGCATATTTTTTTAATAAAATAACCAATAGTGGAAAGTACCAAATTTTTTTTACCAGATTTTAATAAAAATATAAAATAAGTAAGGGTGGAAAAAAAATACCGAAATACCGCATGTGCCATATCGAAAAATTACTAAAAATACTGAAATTTCGTCATACCAAATTTTCGATGCATACGATATGATATTGTACCAAAAAATTTATGTACGATAACGGTAATCCAAAAACATTGGTATTTCGATATATATCGGTATACCGAAAGTTTTTTATATTTAATATATAGTTCAGTATATATAGGTATACTGAATTTTTTTGGGTATTTTGGTAGTTCGGTATACCAAATTTCTAACAGTATATCGAAAATTTTCGACATATCAAAAATTTCGGTATGATAATGGTATAGAGGATTGGTACGATATACCGTACCGAACCACCTAAAAATAACGGAATATAAATTAAATCTAGTAAAAGAATTGTTATCATATTTTTAATCTTGAAAATTATACTAAATATTTCGATTTATAACAATATATATTGAATTAGCGAACTATTAAAATATCAAAAAATTTCGATATATCGATATATACTAATTTTTTTTGGATTATCATTCTGTTACCGTATCGAAATTTTCGATACAATATCAGACCGTATATACTGGAAATTCAGTATGTCAGAAAATTTCGATATTTTCATTAATTATTCGATACGGCATGCGGTATTTCGTTGGTTTTCTCCATCCTTAGTTATTTTATATTTTTATTAAAATTTGGTATAAACTTTTTGGTACTTTCCGCTATTGGTTTTTCTGCATTTTTTATATTTAATAAACTTTCATTACATTGTGATATTTAAATAAACTTGTCAATATAATTTTATATAGATAATACTGTAATTTGTAAACATATAATGTAAACAAAAGTTGTGCCAATTCTAGTGTAATTATTAATTAATACGGCTGAAGCAAATTACATGCAAAAAAAAAAAAAAAAGCATGGGCAGAGAGAAAAGCTGGACACGCTGCATTTGGTTACATTACATCACTAAATCCTGAGGTAAATTATATGCTACCAAAGTGAATATGACCTTACTTGAGCGATTCATCATACACTTAAAAACTATATGGAGATCAAATAATATGAAAAGGATTAGGTTTAGCACTCACACATAACTTTACATAGAATCTGCCAAGATTCTAAAAATATATAAAATGTAGCACTAATTTCACAGTTGATGCTTTCCTTGCGAAAATGACGCACCTCAAGCCTCCATTCATGTGCCCGAACCCCCCTACCACCCTTTATCTTGTTCACTCCCCATCCCACTCTGAAGCCGTCTGAAATTGTCAGGGTTGTCGTAGTCGGCGTAGACCCTTTTTACTTTGCAGGCTTCTCTCTCCAATTGACGAATTCAACTTGTACTTCATTTCAAGATTCAAATTAAATTCCCCCCGTTAATTAATATTCATTGTTTATTTCAGTTTCAAATTTTTCATAAAGGTAAGACAACTTGACGATTAACAAGTTTGTACAACACTGTAGGTAGATATATATTTTATGCTACAGTTATTAGGGTTATACTGTAAAACTTGCTTTTAAGTGCTACTTTGTATAAACTGTTTCTTGCACTTTATTGAATGAGAATAAATGATCACTGTTTGCTTTAAATATTATGAATGTTATATATATATATATATATTGCATAATGTTTGAGTACTTTACATTGTAGATAATGTGGTGTGTAGTAGATCACAGAAGATCACATTGTTAGTTCCTTGTAATAAGTATAAAGACTCACAACTTAGATGGAGTTGAACAATCCATTGGTAGAAGTTGATGGGTAAGGCTCAGATTGGTTTGTCTTGACCAAGAGATTACACTAATACATTTGTTGCACTAAATTGGACCAACAGAGAGATAATTTTTCTAGACTGACTTGAAGAAAAAATTAGATCTCAGTGATTATTATTTTCTTAATTTCTGTCACTTAATTGAGATTGTATATAATTAATTATGTTGCTTTGATTTATTATGGGTAAAGAGTCATTGTGACTCAATACTCTATACTTTGAGCAATATTATTAATTATATGACAGATTGCTAAATTAATACAGAAAATCGTGTCTTGGTAAACAAGTTGATTATGTCCACTTGATGGGCTCAGAATGTTTATCATATCAAACATGTACAGTGGATTAACTTTCGGTATGATAATAATGTTGAGCTGTTTGTTCTCAAGGAATAAAAGATATTAATTAAATAAAGCATTCAGTAACTTAAATTAATTCATGAACGTTGAATCTTAAACACGTGAAATATAACCGGGAGCCATATTTCGTAATATGAATTAGGATGTGTAGTTCAATATTAATTCTATAGTGGAATGGATTAATATTAATGGGCTAGAATAATTTTAATGGCTCAATATGAATATCTAGGCCCCTTGGGAGGCCCAATCATATTCCTCCTAAGGCCCTTTGAGTAGCCCAATCGAAGTCCATTAACTAAAAGGATAAGGATTAATTAGAAGTAGGAGAAAAGGAAAGAAAAGATATGGAAGAATCTAATTCTCAAGGGGATTATGATTTATCCATATTTTTCTCTCCCAAGTGGGAAAAGATTTCCTAATCCTAAAAGGGGGCAGATTTCGGCCCCTATCGCCTATAAATAGGAGACCAATTTTGGTCCCCGTATGCAATGAGAGATGCATAAGTGAGTGGACCTTTTTCTAGAAAAATTAATCCTTTCCTTGATAGTTAGAAAGTTCGTTTGGTTTTCCACCGAATTGGCGAGCTTGGACTTAGGGAATACTCAAGAAGATCTTTGGGTTGAAAGATTATTTTTTCTCAACGGTGTCTCTCCGATTCGAAGGTAAAATACCATAATCCCTTAGTTCCGCATGTTTAGGGCCTACTGTATGATTACCTTTATTCAATTACATGAATTATATGACTTGATCATTCATATCATTGTTGTTTGATTATTGAAAATAGAAATTCAAATAATAACCCGAATAAATCCTTGGCACAACTCCCGATTCCCCAACAACAGTAACCCAAATTCTTTTGTTTATTCTAAATATGAAAAGTATATTGTGTATAATTCACTGCAATATCGACTGTTTATCTAAAGCACAATGGCGTAATAAATAACGCACGATGTCAAGATAATAAGGCACAGAGTAAATTATCACATGGAGTAATAGCACGAAAGATACCAACTCTTGCACGATTAGTCCTAAAATAAATAGTTGATAGAGTATCAGTACAACATCTTCAATTTGTCCCCCTAAGGACTGACGCACGAATTCCATACAACTCAGGCAATAACACTGAATAAAACCATCGCAAAAAGCTTAAAGAATATCCTCAACGGCATCTCATACCAGTTTAGCTCCAGTGAATTTTTATTCGTCAGCTTTAGGTTCTTAGCACCAAGATCCCTGCACCTTTTACGTAGCTTATTATATTCCTGCACATGGAACTCAGTCTCAACTTGAGTGATCGTGAGAATCTCATCTAGCTGTGTTTTCTGTTTTAGGAGCATATCAATCTCAGATGATCTTTCGTTGAGCCTACATATTTCGTTGAGCCTACATAGCAGACGTGTCTTCCAGTCTCGAACTAAGAATACTTATCCATTGTATACCAACACATGTGACGTTATAGCCTTATTAGAATGGTGTTTGGTACTGTGTCTATTTATTTTGTTTTCTTTATGTTTTTTCAGATTTTATTGCCTTTTTTCCAATATAGTCATTCTCTAAACTATCCGGACTTACTCACCTCTTGAAGACCTTTGTGCCATTGCTCATTGGTGGCGTCGTACCCTCCCTAGAAAGAAAACAAAAGAAACAAGTCAAGGTCGCTTTTGAATAGTATCTCTCCGAACTTTCTAACCAGGATTCGGTATGTTACATCACCTTCGAGTGGATCGAAGATCAAGATGAGCGCCTTATGATCTTGCTTTCAGGGCAGCGAGCAATTGCAAAATTGGTACCGGGTGACGACCAACATAATTCCATGTGCCTTCTTCACATCCGGTGCTGCCTGCGAGAACGTTTTGGAACTATGCCATGGATTTTGTACTTGGAAGTCAGTGGCCGAGTAAAATGGCTCAAAAAGAGGTATACGGTTTGGAATTCCATGGTTCATACACGCGAAGCATGCTTCCATGTTCAATACAATGTCATACGTGCCGACCCATTGTTGTGGACAACGAAGCACGAGGATACTGTAAAAGCCAACAGGAAGGAGGCGACATGCTGTAATGCTAACCCTTAATTACCGCAAGTGTACGGGTGTAGGTGTATATAGTGGAAGTCAAGGTCGATCCACAGAGAATGAGTTTAGGTAGTTCAATATCCTATTTATCTAGAATTATCCTATCTAGACACTGAAATTGGGAAGGATTGTTTATTACTAAACTATATTGCATCTATTCCTATTAAACGAATTAATTATCAAAAGCTGATTTTCAATCAAAGAGAATGTATCCTAGGGTATGATTTCAGGAATTATGCTAATGAATGATTAATCTCTAAACTATAAACCTTTAAACCAGTTTTACTAACTATTAGGCAGCGCTTAATTAACCTAGCCCTTCTCCCGAAGCGACTAAGTCGTAGATTAATTAGAACAATTACTCCCGAGTCAATTAATTCTAATAACTCCCAAAAGCCCCTTAACCTTTGCCTATACAGTCATAGACACCTACGCTACACGTTATACGCCTATTAATAATTTCCTCCTCCCGAAGCAGAATTATTAAACTATTAGACTAAGTCTAATTGATCACGTTATGCTCAATCATAAAATAATAATAAACATGTAGATAGATACTAAAAACGCAGTTTATAACTTAAATGATAAAATCAAACATAATTATAAATCCCTACTTTCTAACCCTAGGACACGTGTAATTTAGCGACTCATGCCTACTATCAAATCCAAACAATAACCCAAGGAAAACATTGTAATGAATCAAAAATACACAAGAAATAAATAAACCCGAATGGTAGGCTATTCGATCTTCGTCAATCCTCTTTATCTTCAATCCTCTGCGTTCTTGCTCTCTCCCATATGATAATCATCTGTTTTCGAGTTTTTAGCTCTTCTTATCAAGTTTGGGCTTAATGTTGGGTAGATTTAGGTCAAAGTCCTGATCAGATTCGGACTTAGATCCGCGTTTTATCCAAACGTCGTGTTCTCGGTGATAACTTAGCCACGGCTGCGGTCAGTCCAGACGAGTTCTTCCTTCAAACTGCCACTTTTGACACGGCCACGTCACCTCCTGCACCGCGGTCACAGTCTTACCAGCGTATTATCTCACATTCCTGCCATCTTTTGTCGTGTCCGTGGCACTACCTAGCCGAGATCGCGGTCCGATTCAATCCACTCCGGACCGGTTTGGTCCGGTTCTTCCATCTTTTCTCCATTCTTGGCTTGCTTCTTCATCTGGACGTTGTAAAACACGACTTTTTCATCTAAAACACTGAAAAACCATTCAAAACAAGTCAAACACGTTAAATGGGTGATTAGGCATGTGATTAGGGAGATTAGATGGCAAATCTAGTTTCAGAAAGATTTATTTTTCAAACACTAAGCAACATAGTAGAACCGAGCATTTATGACAAGGCAAAATTAACTACTTTCGAAACTTTAACACTTTCAAACATTTTGATCCTCACCAGGTAAGTGTTTATCTCAACTTTCAAGTGTTTCCGATTTAGGACAATTATGCTCAAATTGGACTACACACACTGCCCACCATATGCTTGCCACTTATCTAAGTTAGACTCGTTCTCGACATGCGTGACATATGATTAAAAATGTCTTATTTTCAGTTGTAATGCAGGCTCAAGGTGAGGTGGGATACATTTGGATACAAGTGACTAATAATTGGACTAATCAAGTTAGATATAACCTGACTACCCCTCAATACAATCACTCAATCTCACTTTTCTGATCTCAGCAAATCATCAGAAAATAATGACTTCTTCACCCCAAATAAGTACTTACAACTCAAGTGCTTTTATGTTATTCTTCGAGTACACAATTTTGGGACTACTCGACTTTTATAATCAATTCTTCACTTTTTCTTTTTTACTTTCTAACCTCTCCTTAACAAAATCAACTAAAAACACATATATAGAAAGAACTCTTTCTTTTTTCTTTTTCTTTTTTCCATAAACGAGAATACAAACTAACACTAGGAGAGGTTATCCTTTTCTTTACTTTATGCCTAACACAATTCCATTTTCTTCACCCTTTTTTCCATATCACCTACTTTCACCAATCATCACCCCATATTTTCCAAAACTACCTTCTAACCTCCCCCCTCTCACTCAATTAGTCCAAATTGGGAACAAAGGCTAAAATAGAAGGATGTCGACTTGTAATGCAGGGTTACAAAAAAAATAAGGCTTTTAAGCTCAACATGGCTACCTAGGGATATTTTTCCAATCATTTTTTGTTAAACATTAACGTTTCAAGGCTCAAAATAGGCTAAAAATCAAGAACTGCCTAATATCATTTCCTAAGTCAGAACATATACTGACATATTCATAACAGAGATTCACGGAAACTGCTAGAGACTAATGCATGCATTCAGTCAAATCATACCAAAAGAATAGATAAATTCCAAAGATAGGAGTACATTTCAAGCTCAAAATTCTCACAAGGCTAAATTTGATCAAAAGTTCTAAGTGCAAGCTCAATTTTGTCTCAATATACCTATCATGCTCTTACTATGTGCTAATTTTTCAATTTAAAAGCTAAAAATTGTCTCATCATAAACTCATTGCCATCTATCTTTTCCTATTTTCCATTTCTTTTTAATTACTTATCAAGAACAGACCATCGGGTTTTCCTAGACTTCTAGACTGCACAAAATCAATAAACATAAACAAATAAAACCACTAACTCAATACATAAAAACAAGACTCCCAACATGACAATCAATAGACATGGGCTCACAGACCCAGCAGTACGATCGACCACATAATTAGACATCAACAAAAGTAAAAGAAGAACAAGCAATCAAAATAAAATAATGGCCAAGACATCTCACTGTACACCCCCTCCCCCAAACTTGGCCTAAGACCAAGGTTTGTGGGAAAAGAGTGAGATGAATTGGTGTTAACTCACAACTTTATTGTAGTAGAGGTGGTGGGAAACCATGATGGCTCCAATAGGCACTTCATTGTTGTCTCCATGCTTGTTCCTCCTCACTTTGGGCTAAGGGAGTGTTCAAAATCCCATGTTGAGCGGTCAGTTGGGTACCAATAGTATCCACTCTCGCACCTAACAGCTGCACATCCTCCCTATATCCTCGTACCTCATCCCATAAGACAATAACATAATATAGTACCAGGAATAGGTGCTGCTATCAGATTGTATGAAATGTCAGAGAAATGTACGTCCCACCAAAGGGCAATTCTGACTACGACGCCTCTGCGAGTAAAATGTGAGTCCTACTCGATCCAACTCTAACCAAGTCATGCAAAGCCTACCCAACACTGTGGCAGAAACTTAACGCCTCTTGGTTGTCAGCTCTGGAGATGAGTTTTACCTCCCGCACAAATTATTATTCAACTTAGGAGGCTTCAGAGCTACATTCCATTATCGGGTGAATTGCTCTCGACTTAACTCTTTCTTCAGAGCCGAGCACAATGTTTTGCTCTGGGCTATCATCCTTGTCAGAGTTGTTTTAATATACCCATTGATGTGGGCTACCGTTATTGTTGCTGACAGGGCTACTAGCCTTATCCCAATCAGCCACTCCCCCGATTTTTAGTCAAGGTATATATTAATCCAAAGTAGTGATGGCCCTGGGTTGGCTCCTACATTTTTCGAATTTCAATCGTCATCTAGTTTTCCTCCTTCCAACGCTGCCTGATAAATTATCACTTATGTGTGATTGTTCAATTGCTTTACATCTCCCTAGATAATTCCACACCATTACTAAACATGCTTTACACGGGTTCCGATTTAGTGACAATGACGGTTGGGCTACTTTGCTTATAAAAGAACCATTTATTCCACATTTTCCCATTACTATTGTTTCGTTATGTTTCTCCGAAGGGTGTTTCTCCCCCACCAGCGGCTTCTTCGTTCCCTGTTACTTCTTCAAATTACAACGACCTCTCTAATGTGCGCTTTGGCGGTCAGGTATTCCCTCCAATCTTACTTTTTCATTCCTTCTAGTTTGTTTTTCTTTTTGTTCGTTATGTCTTATTCTTCGCGCCCATCAGCTCATCTGGTGCATGATAATTTGGAGAATCCACTACCAAAAGCAGCCACAACCTCTAGGTTTAGGTGATGAACGTGAAAATACTCATTTTTCTTGCATTATCTACGTTAATATTTGATTAAGAAATGCGAGTGTTTATAACGTTTAAGCGTAAATTAGTGTTACAATGTATTTTCAGGTTGAACTTCCTTTTTATTTTATGATTTGATGCACTTTTGAGTTTTTTGGTCATGTTTTGAAGGTTAGGAAAATTCGGGAGATCAAGAAGATCGATTGCACCCATTTTCTTACTCCGGCCTACAAATCGAGGCGTAAACAGGCCCCAATTGGGCCCAAGTCAGGCCTTACTTGAATTTCATCACGTCACGAACAAAATTCGTGAAGGAGTCGAGCCAAGAAAATGGGTGGAATGGCCTAAAAACGGTGAAGAATAGCTCAAGGAGGTCATTTGCACTCGATACCTCACTTCGGCCCGCATATCGAGGCCCAAATGGGCCCGAATCAAGTTCGAAAGATGAGTGGAGAATCGAGTGAAAATGACCTCCTTGTGCCGCTCTCCACCGTTTGAGGCCTTTACACCCATTTTCTCAGTTTGACTCCTTCACGACTTTTGTTTGTGACTTGATGAACTTCAAGTTACGCCTGACTCGAGCCTGAGTGGGGCCCGTTTGGGCCTCAGTTTATGGATTAGAGTGAGGAAGTGGGTGCAATCAACCTTTTTTTTATCTCGCCGATTTTCCTAACCTTCAAAACATGACAAAAAAATTCCCAAAAAGGCATCAACCCATCAAAAAGAAAATTCAACCCGAAAAACACTTAAACACAAATTACACTTAAACATAATAAAAACTTGCATTTATTAATCAAATATGAACGTAGATAATGTATGAACGAGTATTTTCACGTTCATCATCCCACAAACTCAAGCTTTGTTCGTGTTGAGAAAATTAAAATAAGAAAACGAGTTCAAAGAGCCATTGAAAATCCACAATACTTTGAAGTTTCATTTTAGTTGAGAATTTTTCACTTTTTGATTCACCACACTTTCCTTAAGCAATTTGTTTCAAGGAATTTGATAAACAAGCATGGAGATAGAGAGGCATAAGATTTAGGAAAACAAGTGGCATTTTCAATTCACTTCACCCTAGGCAATGCACTAAGGACTCTTCACTTCAATCCCAAAAATGTGCTTATGCGTGTGAGTTTGGACAAATCGCTATTTCTCAAAATTCCTGATCATAGGCGATTTGACACGATTCTTTTTTAGGAAGATGTCATGTACTAACCCGGTGTAGTTGATGCAACTATTTTTTTCCTCGAGGCAATAGATCTTTTACTTTTATATCCCAACTACTCCTTTTTCCATCTGGCTAGGTCAAAAAGAAAATGTCGTTCTATTCTAGTTTTTATTCTTTTAAGATCACAATACTATTTTTTAGTTACAAATAGTTTCAATTATCACATCACTCAATTTCTTTTGTGTTTTATTTTTATTTTTATGTTTCATACAACGTTTATCTTTTTCTATAGAAGCTCAAAATCAACAATTTGAGTATACAAGTGTTAACTTGAACTTATTAACAACAAGGAACTGCAATGACTTCGCCCGATGACCTAGTCCACCTTATAACTTCTCCTACGTCTCCTTCATTTTTCATCACCTATAGTCAATTCATTCTATGTTTTGCAAAAAGGTCCTTAGTCGTGTAGTGTGTGTTTTGGAATCAAAGTGACCCCCACAAGCAACATACCATTGGGGTAGGTTATTTTATTTTACACTTCTAATCCTATTTATTGTGCCAAAATTTCTCCTTACTTAGAAATCGTATCCACCTATCCCCTTGTTGATTTAGGCAAATAACCCTCTAGTTTTTATTGCTCAATTTCTTAGTGAATTTTTTTTCTTTTACAAACCATAGGACACTTCCAAGACTTTTCCTAATGAATCAATTAATCCACTAAAAAAATATTCAACCAAGTAATACTATTCATTAAAGCAATAAGCATAACAAACACCATGGTAGAGTGGCATAAATCATAATTATGAACAATTCATCAATTATGAGGAACATCCTCTTCAAGCATGTAGAAATAACAATCCGTCCTCCCTTCTCACAAACTTGGGCGAAAGTATCAAGCCGAAGTAACTAAGGAGGTGGAATACATGCAAAATCAAGTAATACAGTTTCAAGCACAAATCCTAATCCTACTCAATCAAAGCAATAAAACGCAAGGTTAAGAGAAGACTAACCCAAATGGGGAGGGTCCTCAACCCTTACGTACTCCTAAGAAAGAAATAAAGTTGTTTGGGATGCCTCCCAAGTGTGCTTCTTTAAGGTCATTAGCTTAACCCTATCATCATATTGCTTGTCAAGGAGGCTCGAAGTAAAAATTCTCGTCCTTGCATTCATATAGTCCCCATTGAGAAAATCTCCAACTAGTCGCTTTTTCCAATCCTTCGAATTTTCTTTCCGTCATTTTCTACATGTTTTCTACCATCATTATTTCCTTTGGCTTCTGCCCCTCCTTACTAAAAGGTTTCTCAACGGGGAAAAAATGTTTAAACATAAATAATAGAAATAGGATAAATCTAACCGATATGCTTAAACTCTTTGGATCACCTTTTTCCTTAGAGAGGCTTAAAATTTTATCAAAACAAATTCTTTCCAATTCGGAAGGATTTTTAAGAATTTTATGTCCCAACAAAAGCATGTTTGACCATGTTTAAGAATTCTTTCTTAACATCTTGTGGTAAATATGAAGAAACGGAAAGGCGATTCAAATGCCTCAAAGACAAGTTTTCAAGTGAGGGGTTAGTTTTTTCTTGAAAAAAATCACCTTTCTTGAATTGGGGTGGCTCCCCACAAACTTGAAGATCAACATGGGTGGAGAGTTTTTCATTCAAAACTTTCTGGAGATGGGAATGCTCAAAATTTGGAAATCTTCCCAAAACAACATGTCATGCTTTTCTAATGTGCAAGTGAAGGATTCACCAAAATCAATGGTCGGGAGATTAGTGTGTGGGATTATGCATGGCTTTTGAAAGGACCATATTTTAGAGTTCACTCGCCAAGGAATTATTGACCGGTTGATATGAACATGTCTGGCTTATTTGAAAGAGTCTATGGTTGAGATCATGATAAGATCATTTTTAGCCTTCGGAGGCTCAACAAATTCTATCAATCCTAATTCAGCTCACTCTGACTTAGGATAAGTTAGCAAGACATTTTCTAAAGGATGACCTTTACTCGGTCAAATCTAGGTATAAAGTTGTTCTCGAATTGCATAATGAAGCAACAAATATGGCTTATACGTCGACAGGTGGTGTTGGAGATGGATTATCTATCACTCAAGCCGAAGTTGTGCATTTCGGAAGTGGACTTCTTACACGTTGGCGAGATGATGCATGATATCTTGCTTTTGGTCTCATCTTTCTAGGTTGTTTCGTTGTTTAGTGTATGTGGAGTGGCAAACTCTCTTGCTCACCATTTAGCTAGTTATGTTTTCTGATAGGTATGGCCCAATCTCCCCGGGTCGGTCTAGCCATCCAAACGGGTCAATTGGGCTCAAGAACGCAAGCCCAATGCAGCCAAGCCCATGCGCAGCGTCTTTGGGAAGTTAGGGAAAGATCCCCATGATCTTTTCCAACGACAATGCAGATATGATTGGCGGATTTGTAGGGATTTTGTTAGGGTTGTTATTGTATAGTATAAATAGGAGAAATATTGTTGAGATTAGGGTTCCAATTCTGAATTCTAAAATCACTACTTGTAAGGTTGTACTCCGGTGTTCAAAGAAAGATAGTGAAACATCTCTGAAGGTGATTGCCTTCACCCATGGACGTAGATCTCTGGATCGAACCACGTAAATTCTTGTGTCGTTTTATGTTCTCGCTCGTTTGACTGTTGCGTGAAATCGTTTTAATTGCGAATCAACTGATATTCGGATCTCCGCATTATCAATTGGCGCCGTCTGTCGGAAAGACAAGCAAACCCTAGTATCATCCATAGCCGTATTACGTCAAATATGGTGAATACACACCAGTCAGCCAATCCAACTCGATCTCGTCGGAACCCTCTAGTCGACCAAAATCCTTCGTTACCTCGTCAGCAAGTCTAGGATCCGCCCACTGGGCAAACAGATGCGCAGGACCCCGCGTCCGCTAATGCGCTAGCACCGGCTGACCCTCAACCAACCCCTGAACTATTGCAGGCGCAACAAGCATTCCTTCAAGAACACGCGCCGACAATGGTGCAAATCAGGTGGCAAGACATCCCCGCCAAAATCGATCTCGCGCATTCAATGAAGACCCTCCCCACAGAGCCAAACAGGACCGCCACCGTCACCGGTCAGTATCATCCGAGGCAAATCGAAGTTCTAATGGCTCAAGGCCACGTTACGCTGACCAAGCCGCCGCTGACCGACGCCGACCTGTTGATGTGACGAAGCGGGCTCGCCTGGAGAAATCTCGTTTACTTGATCCCATAGAACAGGAGCAGGCTCAATTTGATGCCGAGCTCGACAAGGTGTTAGGCCTTAACGCTGATGGGGAAATAATCACCCCTTTCTCCCCAGAGATCCTCGACACGCCACTCCCCGAGGGGTTTAAACTTCCACCAGTACCCATATACAATGGTACCGGGGATCTAGGTAACTTCCTGAGCGCATTTAAATATGCCAAGTTCAATCGGAATTGCACGCCACATCACTTGTGCAAGGTGTTTCCTGAATACATTCAAGATGAGGCCAGAATTTGGTTTGATTTCTTGCCTCGCGGCAGCATTACTTCTTTCCGGGACCTTGCTGAGCAGTTCTATGCCCGTTTCCACACGCGGGCAAAACCTATGGCCACTTTGGCCAATCTGATGAATCTTGAGCAACGAGACGGGGAGACTGTTTCTCAGTTTCTCGAACGCTTTTATGAACGTCCTCCGAGCCGGACCACTTTACACCAAGCTCGCGCGACACCCTCCGACCACTACCCGAGCTCTATTCGGCACTGTAAGTAGGTTTGCCAAAGCTGAAGAGCAAACTCGGCGCAAGCGGGAGAAGTATACTACCAAGAAACAGTCAGATAACGCGCAGGTCGGGGCTAATACCCGGACCAGTGCTTTTAGTCGATTGGGTAAAGGCAGGTTGGAACCTCGCAGTGGTCCTCCTCAATTCACACCCCTTACGCGATCAAGAATAGAAATATTTTCTGTTCACAAAAATGACTTGCGGCCATGCCCACGGATGACTGCTCCGGCAGAGAAGCAAAATCGTGAAAAGTGGTGTGCGTATTACCCGACCATGGGCACGACACCGAGGAGTGTCGAGAACTTTGTAAAGAAATCGAGGACTGTTTGAAACGTGGTTTTCTCCGGCAATACATCGCTCAGGCCGAGGACAGGTCTCAGCCGAACCAAAATGGGGGTCCACAACAAGGTCGGGGAGGTTACAATGGCAGAGGCCAAAGACATAACAGACCCCAATGGCAAAACAACAGGTCGGGGTATAACAATTACCCAAGGCAAGACCAGGGTAATCGCCAACAAAATCAACCCCAACAACCTCAATTGTTGCCACCTCCGCCACCTCATGGATGTCCTGGGGACAACCCACCGAATCATGTTGTCCACGGGATAATAAATGTGATCTATGGCGCCATGCCAACAGGGACTTCCCGAAGTGCCCTCAAAGCCGAAGCGCGCAGGCCTCCTCCCAAGGAGCCACATCACAAGCGCCTCCATAAATCTGAAACAGTGAGCTTTACCAAGGACGATCCTGTTCCCGAGCTCACCCCTCACACTGATGCCATCGTCATTGACATGGCTGTGGCCAACGTCACTATTAAGCGAGTTTTTGTCGACAATGGCGCCGCTGTAAGTGTTATATTCTCCGATTGCTTCCAAAAGATGGGCATACCCCGTGAGCATCTCCGACCTACTCTCGGGCCTTTACAGACCTTCACCCAAGGGGAGGTCCAACCTGAGGGCATTATCAACCTCCCCGCATCGCTAGGTGCATACCCAACGATAAAAACTATTTTTGTGGATTTCTATGTGGTATCTTCCTCGTCGCCGTACAACGTGATCCTTGGTCGGGACTGGCTCACCCCAGCCAAGGCCACTATCACCTAACATTGAAGTTTCCTACACCCCATGGAGAGGTCGCCATCCGTGGCAACCAGAGAATTTCCAAAGAGTGCATGCATGTTGCACTCAAGAAAACAACCAAGGCTCCTCCTAAGCCTCAATTTCAAATAGCCACTCCAGAACCCGCTCTGGATGTCTCCGAGCCGCTTGGCAATGACATCGCCGAAGTGCCACAGGATCCTATTAAACCGGAGCAAACTGTTAAAATAGGCGCAGTAAGCGTGCCTTTGTTACACAACGCCATCATCCAGACATTAACGGAGTACCCCGAGGTCTTTGCCTGGTCTCCCCTAGATATGCCGGGAGTCTCTCCTGACCTCATCACTCACAAACTCAATATTGACCCTAATGTGAAGCCAATACAACAGAAGCGGCGGCAATTTGCTCCGGAGAGAAATGCAGCTATCCGAACTGAGGTTCAACAGCTCGTGGACGCCGACATCCTATTCGAAGTCCACTATCCATCCTGGCTTTCAAACCCAGTAATGGTGACAAAATCCAATGGGGCTTGGAGGATGTGTGTCGATTTTTCGGATCTCAACAAGCACTGCCCAAAAGACTGCTTTCCTTTACCGCCTATTGACCAAAAAGACGAAGCCATTACAGGGTATAAAAGGCTTTGCTTTTTGGATTTGTATAAGGGATACCACCAAATCCACATGGACCGCCGAGACGCCGTCAAAACAGCCTTCATCACTGATTTTGGTGTCTTCGCTTTCAAGAAGATGCCCTTCGGACTAAAGAATGCTGGGGCCAACTATCAGCGTCTTATGGACCACGTCTTCCGAGATCAGATAGGCTGCAATGTTGAGGTATATGTCGACGACCTCGTTATTAAGAGTTATTCTTCTGAATCATGTGTGCAGGACATTGCCGAGACATTAAGCACATTGCGGCGCCATAATCTTCGACTCAATCCCGCTAAATGTACTTCCGGTGTTGGATCGGGAAAATTCCTTCGGTACATGGTATCTCAACATGGCCTCCAGGCCAACCCAACGAAAATCAGGGACGTATTGGATCTTCAGACGCCGAAGACCGTGAAAGATGTCCAACGGTTGACTGGAGGCCTCGCCGCTCTGAATCACTGTCTATCCAAGGCAGCGGAGCGCCAGCTCCCCTTTTTCAAAATTTTGCACCAAGCAAAGAGGTTTCAGTGGACTTCGCAGTGCAACGAAGCGTTTGAGGCTCTGAAACGACATATCCGCCAGTTACCTACAATGTCAGCGCCTCTCCCCGAAGAGCCCCTCTATATATACCTAGCCTCTGCCAATGAAGCAATTAGTGCGGCCCTCGTCCGCGAGGATCACGGTAGTTAACAACCCGTGTACTTTGCCGAGCCCTCCAAGGGGCAGAAACCCGTTACTCCGTGGCGGAAAAAATAGTTTTGGCTCTAGTCATGGCGGCTCGCCACCTATGTCCCTACTTTCAGGGGCATGCTATCCGGGTCCTCACAAATTAAGCTATTCGCTAGGTTCTTATCAAGCCCAATGTATCGGGACGATTGGCTAAGTGGGCCATTGAGCTCGAGGGACATGATATACAGTTTCTACCCCGCTGAGCCATCAAGGGTCAAGCTCTCGTAGATTTCCTCGTCGAGGTCCCGTTCAAAGACCCTGAGGCAATTACAAGTACCGAGCCTGCACCCCAACTTGACCTTGAAGCTGAAGCCAACAGGTGGCATGTCTACGTCGACGGTGCCTCTGCTACCCGAGGCAGTGGTGCTGGGGTCCTTCTCACTAGTATTGAAATCAAATATGTCCTGCGCTTCAAGTTTAAAGTGACGAACAACGAGGCTGAATATGAAGCAGTCATTGCTGGGCTCCGGCTCGCTCAAACCTTCGGGGCTTCGCATATCCGGTTATACACTGATTCTGAAGTGGCCTCTAGTCAAATCAAGGGCGCATATGCGGCGAAGGATGATACGTTGAAAAGGTATCTAGCTTTAACTCATAAACTTTTGTTAACTTTTACCTCCACTGATGTTTAGCAGATCCCCCGCGAAGAAAATACTAAGGCCGATACTCTTAGTAAAATGGCCTCCGCGGTCCCGTCAAATGTGTCTCCGGACATAATTATCGAAGAAGCTACCCATCCTTCAATCAATGAACAGGTGGTCTCTGTGTTGACTGATGCTGATCCCAATTGGATGACTCCGATCCTCCAGTATCTTCGAAATGGCACCCTGCCAGAGGATAAACTGCTTGCTTGGCAGATACTTCTAAAAGCACCACCGTACACACTTCATGACGGGGTCTTATACCGTCAGTCATACTTGCAGCCGAGCCTCCGTTGCCTCAGCCCGGTCCAAGCCGACTATGTCCTCCGGGAACTTCACGAGGGATCCTGCGCAAGTCACATTGGGTTAGTACTTTGGCCAAGAAAGTGCTTCGGTGGGGATACTACTGGCCCACCTTTTTTAATGATGCCCACAAATTAGTGTCGAAGTGCAACAAATGTCAGCGTCATTCTCGAGTGAAGCACCTGCCACAGACCGAACTCATCGGAATACAAAGCGCCTGGCCATTCATCCAGTGGGGGTATCGACATCGTGGGTCCATTCCTAGTTGCTCTGGGAGGATTTAAATTCCTTGTGGTCGCTGTTGACTATTTCACTAAATGGGTCGAAGCCGAGCCACTCACTGCCATCACTGGTCAAAACATTCTAAAATTTGTCTGGCGTAACATCATATGCCGCTTTGGCATTCCAAGTACAATCATATCTGATAACGGTAAACAGTTCCCCAATGATCCCTTTCGTTTCTGGTGCGAAGAGTTGCACATCAAACAGGCTTTCACCTCGGTAGTTCACCCCCAAGCTAATGGCCAGGTCGAAGTCACAAACTGCACTCTTGTTGACGGCCTCAAGAAACGACTGGATCAGGCCAAGGGTCTCTGGGCTGAGAATCTTCCGCACGTTCTCTGGGCTTATCGCACAACGCCACATTCCTCCACTGGAGAAACCCCTTATAGCCTCACCTACGGCTCCGAGGCTGTCATTCCTGCTGAGGTGGGGGTGCCGAGCCCCAGACTTTTACACCTCGATCCCAAAGCCAACGAGGAAGCACTCCGGACCAACCTCGACCAGGTTGAACATCGCCGCGAACACTCTTTCATCCATCAAGCTAAGTGTAAACAGCAAACAGCTAGGTATCACAACAATAGGGTCCGAGGAACACAGTTCCAGGTGGGAGACTTGGTGCTTCGGCTACAAAGCTGCCCCCGAGGGTAAACTGCACGCTACTTGGGAAGGGCCTTATCGCGTCACTGCTGCTCACGCCTCCGGAAGCTATCAGTTAGAATACTTGAACGGCACCCCGATGCCCCGCACTTGGCATGTTAGCAACCTGCGGCGTTTCTATCTATAGTTTCCCGTTTCAAGTACTTATTCTTCCTTTTATTTTATGTACATGCCTTTACTTCCCCACCGCAGTACTTTATTCTTCAAGATTACTCTTGTATTTTTTCAATTGTTCCGACAATAACTATGAATAAAAGTTTTTACTTTCAACGCATATACTGCTTTTCTCCTACGCCACGGGGACGCCCCAGCCTATGCAACTATACATTTATTGGTATTACTTTATCACTTGTCTCCGGACTGAAGTGACCTCTCGCCCGATCCATCCGGGGAGGTCTCAAACCTTGTCTCCGGACTAAAGTGACCTCTCACCCGATCAGTCCGGGGAGGTCTCAACCCTTATCTCCGGATTAAAGTGACCTCTAGCCCGATCCGTCCGGGGAGGTCTCAACCCTTGTCTCCGGACTAAAGTGACCTCTCACCCGATCCGTCCGGGGAGGTCTCAAACCTTATCTCCGGATTAAAGTGACCTCTCGCCCGATCCGTCCGGGGAGGTCTCAAACCTTGTCTTCTGATTATAGTAACCTCCCGCCTGATCCGTCCAGGGAGGTGATTTAACTTGTCTCCGGACACGTTCCAATATACTATGTCCTCCCAAGGACTGAAACTTCCACTTTGCATTACATTGTTTAAAGCAACATTATTACATAAGCACATATTTTCATATAAGCAAAATATCAAAACTTTTCCTTTACATATATGTGTATTTCATACAAACCCATTTGTCTTTTACATCCTGTTTCTATATTACAAACGTGATATTTTATATTTCCTCCTAACCAAAATTCGGCACTCCGGCGCTTTGGCAAGCCTTGCCCTGTGCCTGAACTCCTCCGGGATCTGGCAGCACTCCGGGGCACCCCTCTACTCCTTGGGCCCCTTTGGCTGTCTTGCCCTTAGAGGATCGGTTGGTTCGCTCTCTTCGTTGGCCCAGACTTTTGTGCCCATTCAATTGGGTCTCACTCAGCCGGGGCCATCTCTTCAACTTCCTGAGCGAATTCCCGAACCTCTTCGGTGGACTCTAGGCTTCGCTCCGGCTCCGCCCTTTACTGCCCTGCCAGCCTTCTTTCGGGCCTCGACCCCTTCTTATTGACCCTACTCGCCATGGTAGTGCTCGGTTCTTCAATTATTATTCCACCAGCCCGCGCTGTGTGAGTTGGCCTTCTTCTGCGTACTTTGGAGGTCTTGGCCCGACTGCAGCTCGCAATGTTCTCTTCCGGTGTGCGCTGCATTTTCTTCCTACCTTCAAGCTTTTGGTACATGCCGAGGAGGAGCTCTAACACGAGCCGCTTCCTGTACAACTCCGCCGAGTTCGGATTCTCGAGGTCCATCAACTCTTTTATTTCTGCTTGCACCTCAACAGTCCGGGCCTCGAGGTCCTCAAACGTTAACAGACCAAACGCTGTCAACATTCGTTCGTACTTGCGATGGTGCACATACATTCGCTCCACCTCGGCATCCTTTGATAATGCTTGGAGTTTGAAGTGCAACGCACTCTCTTTGGCTTCGGAGCGCGCCTTCTCGGCTTTGGCCAGGCTCTTCTCTGCCGCGGCTAATTTCCTCTCCAGCTGAGGTACAACATGCTTCTTCAAATTGTCTCTTTCACCCCGAAACCAATCCAGAGAGCGCATTAGCTGCTTAATTACATTGTGCAGCTCCTCGGTGCTATCATGTTAGCAACGACGAATTCAGTACTATATACAATACGGATCGTGCTGAATCAAATGAAAATCAACAATATTGTTCAAAGAATACACTTTATTACCAAAATTATCAAGTACAGTCATTGGGATTCACATACATCATGCCTAGACCATACATTCAAACTACTGTCTACAGCATTTACAATTTGTTCAAAATTGAGGGGAACTGACCTCCCTCGGTTCGGTCCCCTCGGCTGCCTCTGGCCGCTCCTCCTCCTTCGGCAAGGCCTGGCTGTCCCCGCCGCCACCCTCTGTTGCCTCTGCTGGAGTTCCCATCCTTGGAGGTGGGGCCCTTGTTCGCGGCCCCGATGCGAACTCTCCCTTTCGGTAAGCCAGGAACTCTTCGTCCTGGTAGGCGTTGCAGCTAGCGACCTCTTCAGCATTTAGCACCTTGCCCTTCTCCGCCAACGCCTCCACCAAGGGCCACTCCGGGACCTGCGCCAACGCCTTGTAGTAGGCCTCCTCCACGGCGCCTACAAAGTTATAGTCATATCCGAACTCTGGACGATAAACGTCCACGTCCGGATAGACATCTTTGACCTTCTCCAGCAGCGCGAAGCGCGGAGCCGTGTCGCCAACGGCCACGAACCTCATTTGGTAATCGAGGAACGTGCTCGTCTGGAGGAGCTTCTCGGCAAAGGTCTTCAGCAGGGCCCCTTGGCCCTCGATCACGGCCGTCTCCTTCCCCTTAAGCTCGGCGCGGAGCTCCACCACTTCGCCACGGAGCAATCCAGCTTCCGCCTCCACCCCCCGCAGCCGAGCGACCTCCTTCTCCACTTCGGAGGCTCTTTTCTGAGCCTCGGACAGGTCGTGCGCAAGCCTGTCATTGCGGGACCAGAGCTCCCTTAGCGCCTCGGCCAGCTCTTCCTTGGCCTCCCTCTCGCTCCTCTGCCCGAGCTCCATTATCCCCCGGGCCAGACGCAGCAGCTCCTCGGCCTCGGCCCCTTCGAGGCCTAAAATGCTTGTTTGCCCCTGTGACCAAACAATCTGTTAGAAGGTTACGATTTATTACAGAATAAATTATTGGTTGTACCTCGGGGGCCGTGTTGGCACGAATTCTCTTTGCCTCTGCAGGAGGCGTCGATGATGGCTCCGGCCTCTTCCTCGACCTCGGTGTCAGGTCGGTCACCACCACTTCATCCTCGGTCCCCTGCGACCGCCCTTGACTCAGAGACACCACTCCTCTCGGTGCCACCTCAGCAGCTGTCCCCTTCTTCTTCAATGTCGGTGGCATTGAAGGGCTCCCAGCAGTATCTTTCCCGAAGCGTTCCACTGCAAACACAATACACAGTTAGCACTCTTACCATACATAACAGCTCACATAAAACATTTAGTGGCCCTACCCTCCTCCGACGCCCCAGCAGACGAGCCCTGATCCCGGGTAGGGTTCTCCTCTGGTGCTCCCGAATAGTAGAGGCTCAACCCTGCCTCCTCCAGCTCCTCTTCCGAGCAGAGTTGTTTAAACACACCCACGGTGCGGAAATCCTCTACCGACTCCGGCTCCACCACCGGGGCACTATCCACAACCTCCTCCCTTCTCCACCTCGGGAGGGTCACGTTCATCTTCACAAACAGAAACTTTTCCTTCCAACCCTCCACCTTACTAGGGTTCTTTACCTTAAAGCCACCCCGGGGCCTCGAGCTAAACGAGTACCACCCCTTAGCCTTCCCAAGGGCTTTCAGCTGGAAGAAAAACCTAAACATGCCTACATCGGGCTTTACCCCGACCCTCTTACACACTACCAGAAACCCTACCACCTGCCTCACAGCATTGGGCGCTAACTGGCATAATACAATGCCATAAAACCTCAGCAGCCGAACCACAAACTCCCACAGAGGAAACCTAAGGCCCACCTTCAACTGATCTATATACACCCCTACAAACCCCTTTGGTGGACAACAGGCTCGGTCGCTGGGCTCCGGCAATATATATTCTAAGTTAAAAGGAAAATAAAACGACGGTATCAGTGCTTCTACTTGCACCCAAGACATTCGAGGTGCCTCCGCGGCCACCTCGAAGTCCTCCTCACAGCAGTCACTAAAATCTAATGCTCGGGTTGCAATTTCCCTATCGTCCGCCCGGTACACCGTTCTAATTTCCCTTCTCTCAGGGACTATAAAACGCAATGGCTCTGCGTCTAGGGGAAATTCCAACGTCCCCACTTCCCTAATCGAAGACGAAGACGGAGAAGAAGACATACTTACTTGTTTCGAATAGTATGTGGATCAGGAATTTGCAAGGTAATTCTCTTTTTCTCCCGCTCTTTGGCTGTCGCAAATTGCCAATGAGAGTAACGGGAAACTTCCTGTACACGATTTATATATATACTCAAGGATTAACGGCCCAGATTGCGACCTTTCGCATTCAACGCTTATGATGCATGCGTGCTTATCATGCGCTTCACAGTTACCTAGGCACGTGGGATAGACGCGCCTTGGGATTTGGATCAACATTATTTCAAATCTGGTTGACTACTTCACCTCGGGTGAACACCCTTTCAACTTCGGTGGACTACTTCACCTCGGGTGAGCATTTTTTCACCCCCGGTTGACTATCTCACCTCGGAATAACATCCTCTCCACCTCAGTTCGACTCCGGTTGATTCTTTCACCCCGGGGATAATTCAGTTCGACTCCGGTTGATTCTTTTATTTTATTTTTACTACAATGTGTCGGATATGTTTGAGTACATTGTAGATTCTAAGGCATTGACCTCTTAGTTAATATTTCAAGTGAATATGTGGGAAAATATGAGAAATTATGCAATAATTAAAAAAAGAGAAAGGAGTTCAAGGGCAGGTACTATGGATAAATTAAATGGAAAAAAGCAAAATTGGGTATCAAAAGATCAATTTATTGAAATTGTTCATGGGTATATATCCAAACGGCTAACGATCAAACTCTATCAAACCAAGCAGACCATTTTACCCCTCTAGGACCAAAGCTTCCTTTTGTGTAACTGGAAAAATACTCGTCGGACTTTGACCTACTTATAGTTACCTTATTTAGAACACCCACATAATGCCTTCAACTTACGCTGCGTGTCGGACCTTTCGTTAAGCAAAAGCGTCCGTCGACTCGGGCACGAAAATGTTGCAATTTTTACGGGCCCCGAATAATTTATATATATATATATAGACACACACACACACACAAACTTTATATAGAATAGTTGCCGGATGTTGCAGAGAAGGGACAAGTGCCCTAGTGGTTGGGTTGTTCCAATTGAGTTCCATAGTCACGGGTTTGAATCCCGCTTATGCGCGCTCACATAAAAATCCTTTTCGAAACCTGTTGGCCCAATTTTCTTTTTACTACAAATTTTAATTTCGATGGCTGACAATGAAGAGAGTATTTGGGCAATCGATCTCTTTTTACTACAGATTTCAATTTCAATGGTATTTGGCTGGCCGACAATGAAGAGAGGATTTGAGGAATATAATACATGTTTCTTGATTTCTTGTATAAAAGACGGTTGTCCCTCATGGAAGTAGAAAACGAGAGGAGAGGGAAACAATAAACTTTAGATAATTATTTTCAACTTATTTATCTTATATTTTTCATATTCTAATATAAATATTTTAGCATTATAAATGCTTCATTATATTTTATTTTTATTTTCTATTTGTACGTTAAACCAAAAAAAATTAGGGGTCCATTATAGAAATTCGACTCAGATCCAGACATGACTAGATCTTACCCTGCTTACGCCATACAAATAATCAACTATCTGTTAGAACCACGATTCCTATCCGATCACAATATTAGATATTGATAATCGAATTATCGTTATAGGATCGACCATATTATTATATGTTCTACATATTAATTAATCTAATCCAAAAAGGGTTTATGGAATACCTTTGTAGCATGCTTTTGTGTATATCACGCTCCAAACCTCCAAACCTTCTCCGGTGATCTCACGAACTGCACTACAATACTCGGTGTGTGGAGATCTTCTTGGATATTAAAATCACGTGTATGTTAGTATGAGTTAGAATTGGATATGTTTCCGATATATATAATATATCAGAATATTTTTTCTCTCCAAGTAACATATCCTGATAAGTATAGAAGATACTGGATATCTCCGTCTTCTATAATATCATAATCCAATTTAATTGCAGTAATAAATTATAATCCTTATAATTTATTCCAGTTCATATTGAGCCACCGAAGGGACCTGATTGGACCTAATTAAATTAAGCTCTCATACATTAAGTATGACCCGGTCAACTCTTGACTTATCATATTAATTTATTAATTATATTCTATTCCACTAAAAGAATATAATTGCACTCTTAATTTAATCGGCAATACTGAAGAAACATAATCAATAAATATTATCCTATGATTGATCGATCCAACATTTACCCCCCTCGATCAATTAAAGTATTTGCAATAGGCTACCATGACCAATAAGCCTATATTCAAACACTTGTCAATCTCAACACTCATCTTCTATCCGAAAGTCTTGTGTGACTAAATCACATAATATGATTCGACAACAAATGTCGAATACTGAGATCAAATTTACTGTTCATAGAAGAACTCGTGAGATCATGATCATGCCAATTGAATAGGTGGAGGATTCCAATATTGTAAATATATGTTCTTTATCACTTCATTTTAATTCCCAAAACACCGAGGTATTAATTAATATATTAATCTCACTCACTAGTGTCTCAAAGAATGTTCAGTTGGTAATAAATGTACACTACTCACTCAGGATTAAGGTAACATGTACATCAATCAATGAATTTGAATTGTATGGTCAAATCATAATCTAAAATTCATGTGGTCCTGTCCCAATACACCGTACGTGTATCCACAATTTCATTTCCAATTCAAAGACAAACTTCAATAAAACTGAGATGATCTTATCAAAATAAATTGCCCAAATTTATTTACTGATCGCAGACAAAATACTTAGGATTGAATTATAAATCGAATCTTTCCGTGTTTAACAACTTAAACACTCGATTTATAATATTCCTACAACCTAAGAACATATCCAAGTTTAAACAAATTATTGTGCAAATAAATTAAATGCTATATTTAATTCCAAAATGTCATTGCATGAATTAACATGTAAAGCACCATACACCGCACTCAACATTTCTCCCACTTGTCCAAGAGTAAATGATCTTTGAGTAGTGTAAGCTTTACACTAATTTACTCGTAGGACACCATACTTTCAACATTAGTCTCACTTGTTCGGGAATCAATGATCTATGAATAGTATAAGTCTTACTTTCAATGCAGGAATGTTTCTTAAAGCTGCCACTTTCTCGACTTCCACTGTGGGATCAGTAATCCGAGATCACTTGATATCTCCCACACAAAACATCACTATGCACAAACTACATATGAAGCTTAAGACAAAACTATCTATGTAATTCTTTTATCCCAATGGATCTAAGAGTTAGAACATAGTTTATCTCCCAAATTCGTCATATCTTAAGATGACACCAACTAGCACAAAAAGTTTACTCTTCTACATTTTTCTGAATATGCAAGACCGTTTACGTACATTATTCGCAATATGTAAGACTGTGTTTCCACATTATTCAAAAATTATAGAATACTTTAAGGACATAGACATTTGATTAAGTTCGTGAAAGAACTCTATCAATCTGCCTATTACATGCACTTGACCCTTTTGGACAAAACCGTCTAATCTCATCTTATAGGAAACTTCTATAAGATTCCAGAGAGAGTTATTACACATAGATTTGGTCTATGATACTCTTTCAATTGTCAATGTCTAAAAGCATCATAACTACCAAGACTATCCAGAGAAATCTCCTTATTTAGTGATGAGAATCCAAAAAAATCTTACACAAAATAAGTCGAAAATTTTCACTTCATCTTAGCTACGAAATTTTCTTAATTGACTAGAATTTAATATTATACTCTCACTGCTCTATCAAAATCTTCTACTGACTCTTATACTCGTTTATCAGTAGATGTATCATGTTGAACATTTTACATCTCCCACTAAATCTAACAAGTAAGAGTTGTAGATTTTGTAAATTCAATTAAATATGTTCAATGCGGAACTTTGGACTTGATAAACTAGGAGACTATTTCCTTTATCTTGTCCAAAAAAACTATACTCTTGAATTCACATTCTTCCATACTCTCGTCCTATAAGAAGGTGACATTTGTCTTCACAAAACCTTCTTATTCGATACTCTATGGAAAACGCATACTTTTTGGTAATGAATAACAATGTCTAGTTACTTCAAACCAAACCACACCAAATCTTTGAGGGGTACTGGGTGAGTTCGAATACTAATTCCCATGAATGATACATGAAGACTTATAGTCACATTACCATTTGAAACAAAAATACATGCACGTAGAGATTCTATCTTCGAGAAATTTGAAGAACATCTCATCCTAGCATATAAATTTTGCTTAATTAGTAAACTAGACTAAGTTTCACAACTCATCAATCTCATTAGTAGTTCTCCAAAATTCATATATGAAGACTTCTCAATCACATTACTATTTTAAACGAAAATTACATGCATATAGAGATTCCATCTTCAAGCAATTGGAAGAACATCTCATTCAAGCATACAAACTTTGTTTAATTAGTAAACTAGACTGAGTTTTACAAATCATCAATCTTATTGGTAGTAATAACTTGTGTGATTTATCTGACGCAACATACTGCAAACTGTTGATTAATGTTAAGACAGTTAGGACATTATTAGACCATTCATCACAAACACAACCATTATTCAAACGCAGTGTTAACACATTGGTCAAAATGATTATAACAACTTTGTTTAAATAAAATAGTAGAAATTAAATTTCTAACATGTTTGAGATGATAATAACATTATCCTAAAATTCTTTATTCTAAATAAAGAGAGTACATCAATCAAATTTTGCGAACCCTACTGCATCTGTGTTAACTTTGGAAGACTTTACCCTTTCACTGAGTTTCCTTTGGAAAAGGAATCCATGTAATCATTAGTGGGCCCGAATTCTACTAAGTGATCATAGAATCAACCACTCAACATAACTCAATGAAAATTACTTTGCATTTTAAATGCTTGGTAATTAGTCTTCCAATTACCCTTCTTCCCACAAGGAAACAAGTCTCATTTTGCTTTCCTTCTGTCTTGACTCCCTTTGCACTTTGTTGAGAATTTTCTGGATTTGACTGAGTCTTGTCTGTGTACTTGAACAATGTCAATCCATCAACAACTAATGCATCCCAATATTTGGTCTGATGAAAATTCTCAACCCTTTTGAGCTCCTTTATTAGTTCGCTCAAGGAAATGTTCTGCTTAAAGCCAAATTTGAATCCGAGAACATCTCTGTCTCTAATTCCATGTCAACTTGAATATCCGACTGATTCAGCCCCTAAAACCTGAACCACCTGATGATCAATGCAAGCATATGATCTCCCACTGATGCCTAGGTTTCATGTGCATGCTCATACTAAACTAGATAACAGTCAGACAAAAATTGGCATCCAAACTTGAACAGCTTATGAAGACTTTTCATGATTCTTGGCAATTTTAATATTCCAATGTTTTCGTTGCATCACGTTTGAACCTAAATGTAGCAACGAATTAATACCTCAGATAAATTCACCTATCATATGCCTCCAAATGTTCAACATTGGACCCCGTAACTCTTACAATAGGAAATAGTTCAATCAACACAATGTTTGATACTTTTCAGTAAGAAGAATATTAAATAACATTTCAATCAATAAAATTTCTCCCACTAGTTGTCAAGCAAGACTTTGGATAGTAAATTTTTCAGACATTTTGCCAAAATTAAATAAATCTAACATGAACATGCATGATAGGTAAGTAACAAACGAATACACTAATTTAATGAGTAGACCCAATAAACTACTACATTATGCGACCACCTAAAATCCAAAATCTGACATACTCCTCTATAGGAGGAATAAATGTTAATTTATCCCTAGGTTGTGATACTCCTACTAAATCCAATATAATATGCATCTCATGCTATATTGATTTTGTATCGCATTATTTTGACCATCAATAATATTGTTTGGATATTCTATAGGAAGTCCTCACAATATTTTTTTATTTAAGTGTATAACCCATATATTGATAACTTTTAAGTCCGTAAACTAACTATGATACCTATGGGGAACACATAATTAATTCACGCTTAAAAACTTATTACCACAAACTCAATCAAGTAACTACAAATGATGCAGTCGTCTTATAGGGAGACCAAATGAATTGGCACGAGACATTCACATTATCCTACTTATGAGATGTCATCTAATGAACTCAATTCAGTAACCGAAAAAAATACCGCCCTCCTATGGAGAGACCAATTAAATTGGCACAAGACATACATTTTTTCTTACATATGAGTTTATTAAAATAACTCAATCTAACACTTGAAACAGTGCAACCCTCCTATGGGGAGGCACACACATATTCTTACTAATGAGTATTATATATATGGGCCCAATCTAGTAACAAAAACATTGCAGTTTTCCTTTAGGGAGACCAATTAGATTGACACGAGGCATGCACATTTTCTTACTAATGGGCTAATGGGGGAGGTCATTGGTTCATTTGAAAATGGACCCTCACACACTTAATATTTTTATTGAGAAAAAATTGGATTTTAAACTAGTTAAAAATACCAAAATCATCTTAAAATGATTCTACTATTAATCAACATATTTATGATCCATCTAATTCAGAATTAGAAAATAAATATATCTATTATACATGACAATATAGTACCTAGAGCGGTGTACATGCGATTCTACATGATATGTTATATGAATGACATTTAATCTACAGCTAATCAAAGCAATAAAGCAGTAATTAGAAATCATGAACAAATTTATGGCCCATCTTAAACACAAATTACAAAAAAAAAAAAAAAAAAAATTTGAATTTCTCAATTGAGCCACAAGCCGGCTCAACTCTTCAACCTCCATTTGCAATTTTCTTGGTTTAGGCAAATCCCTATGCCGACTCTTATGCCTGATTTGTCTGGCCAAAACTGATTCTCCAACTCAACATCTAAGCCCAATTTATTCAGCCCAAATCTCCAAATTGAAAACCGTCTGACTCTTAAATTGATTTTTCGGCCATACTCTTGAGCTCAAATCGAATATCCCAAGCCAAAAGTTGAAAACATTCAGACCCATTAAAATAATAAAATTATTTATCTCTGGTCAATATTGATGTCCAACTTGAATAAATTATATTTATATTCAAGTCAATAAACATTTCTAGTCCTTAAATAATTTTATATCTAATTTTAATTTCCAGGTCAAATTTCCAAGTAGTTGAAATCTATTTGACTTTCTAATTGATTTTCCCAACCAATTACTTAAGTCCAAATCAAAATTGCAAACCAAAATTCAATTTCCCTAGGCTCATCAAAACAAATAAAATTATCTGTTAATTTCCTTGGCAAATATTGAAGTCTAACTTGAATTAATTAAATATTCAAGTCCATCAATATCTCATGACCAATAATTTAACAATTTTATATCCAATTTTGATCTTCTGGTTTAAATATACATTTTCCAACAATTTCAATAAACAATTCAGGTCCTGGTAGGTAAGGCCCAAGTTGCCTAAGGTCGCAGGCCGGCCCAAGTTGTTTATAATTGGAAGCCCAAGAATTGGCCCAAATATGGATTTGATAATTGGGTTGTAACGGCAGCGCAAGAGGCCTCAATCGCGTGGCCCACGATTTCCTCCCAATCACGATTTCTTCCCAATCACGAAGGCAAGTTTCGTGGCCTTAATTGTAGGAGTATAGTTAGGGGCCTCAATTGTAGGAATATAGTTAGGGATGTAATTTGAATGATATAAATAGTAGAATTAGAGAGAGAAGAGGGGTTGGAACTTTTGAAAAGAAAGAACGCTTGTAAACAATAACAAAGAAAGAGAAAGAAAAGGAGCCCGGTAGGGACACCATTTTCCCGTGGACGTAGATCTCCGGATCGAACCACGTAAACCTTGTGTCTTATTGCTTGGTTATTTTCTTGTTTAGTACTTTTCGTAAATATTTTGGTGATAGCGGATAGCGCTTTATCAATTGGCGCCGTATGTGGGAAATGTAGAGACGATTGGATTTTTAATATTGATATTGCACTTGAAACCATGGTAACTACTCGCTTGAATTACTCTCGCCAAGGTGATCAAGTCAATCAAGATCCACCCGTGGATCAAACCTTACCAACGAGGCAATCGATAATACGGGACGCCTCTCACCACCAGGGCAACCAAGATCCGGCTGCGAATCCAGGTGACGGATTCTTACCTCTACCTCCACAAGATGTACAAAACCCTGGTCCTGCTACTGCACAACCACAAGTTAATATCCAGATGACTCCGGAACTACTTCAGGCCTTCTTACAAGAACATGCTCATGTTCTCCAAGATTGGGCAATCAACCGGTTAAACCCTGATGGCCCTGTTGGACATAACATCAACCCCGTAGTGCAACCCCCTCGTCAGAATCTGTCCAACCAACAAAATCCAGTGCACCATGAGAGACAGGATCGCCGACGAGAACGACCCGGTCCTCCCGAGGACCATGGGAGTTCTAACGGATCGAGACAGCGCAATGACGAACTTGTTGATGTTGATCGTCGCCGTCCGCTTAACGCAACTAAGAAAGCTCGTTATACCGATCCCTATACTCCAGATCTTCATGAGTATGAGAGAGTACAGCGGAATGCTGAATTAGACAGAATTTTAGGCCTTGGCACCAATGGAGACATTATCACCCCATTTTCCCAAGAAATTCTGGCTACGTCTCTTCCTGAAGGGTTCAAAAGGCCCGCCATACCACCTTATGATGGCACTGGAGACCCGGCCAATTTTCTTGGAGCTTTCAGGCATAACATGCTCAGTAGAGATCACACCGCATCTCTTCACTATTGCAAGATCTTCCCTGAGTACCTCCAGGATGAGGCACGAGTTTGGTTTGATTCTCTTCCTCGCAATAGCATATCCTCTTTCCGGGAACTTGCTGAACACTTTTGGGCACGTTTTGAAGCACGTGCAAAGCCTATGTCCACTTTAGCCGACCTGATGAACGTCGAACAAAAAGAAGGAGAAACCATCTCTCAATTCCTGGAACGTTTTACAACTGAAAGTTTGAAGGTAGGCAATCAGCCAGATAATATCATTGTCACAGCTTTCATGAACGGATTACGGGCCGGACCACTATACACCGAGCTAGTCCGTAATACTCCCGTCACTACCCGAGCTCTTTATCATGTGGTTGGGCGGTTTGCTAAGGCAGACGAGCAGACCCGACGTAAGAGGGAAAAATCTGTTGCCAAGAGACAATTAGATAAAGGACCATCTGGGTCTAACACCCGTACCAGTGCCTTTAACCGACTGGGCGGAGGTCGACCCGATACTCGTCACGATCTGCCCCAACTAACACCTTTAAATCGGTCCCGAACCGAAATACATGCCATTCACAAGGCTGATCTAAAGCCTTGTCCTCGTATGACAGCCCCGGCTGATAAACGAAACCGTACCAAGTGGTGTGAATACCATTATGACCACGGGCATGATACTGAAGAATGCCAAGAACTCAGCAAAGAAATCGAAGAGTGTATGAAGCAGGGGTATTTCCGTCAATATGTTGCTCAATCAGACAATAGACCACAGCACCGAGGTGGAAACCAACACCAGAACCGAGCTGGCAATAATAATCGTGGCTTCCAACAAGGTCGGTCACCATGGCCGAATAACCGCTCCGGGAATGACCATTACCCAAAACAAGATCAGGGAAGCAGACGCAATGCTCAACAGCAACAACCTCGCTTATTGCCTGCTCCTCCTCCCCAAGAAGAAGGGACCAATCCCTCAGCTCGCGTTGTTAATAGTGTTATCCATATGATCTATGGTACACAGCCAGCAGGAGTGTCCCGCAAAGCTCTTATTGCAGAAGCTCGCAGACCTCCTCCCGAGGAACCCCGTCACAAACGTTTCCACAATACTGAGACAGTAAGTTTTACTGAGGACGACGCCGTACCCGAACGCACGCCTCACACTGATGCTATAATCATTGATATGACTGTGGCGAATATTATAATCAAACGGGTGTACGTTGATAATGGTGCAGCTGTAAGTGTTATTTTCTCAGATTGTTTCCAAAAAATGGGCATATCTCAAGATTTGCTTCGGCCTGCTCCAGGACCTTTGCAGACATTCACACAAGGGGAAGTTCGCGCAGAGGGGATTATTAATCTACCAGCCTCGGTAGGTACTCATCCTGCAATCAAAACAGTTTTTGTCGACTTTTATGTGGTGTCATCTACGTCTCCTTATAATATGATTCTTGGACGGGACTGGCTTACTCCTGCCCAAGCCATATGTTCCACATTTCATTTAACGATGAAATGTCCTTCACCCTACGGAACCATAGCCATCCGTGGCGATCAGAAGATGGCTAAGCAATGTATGCTTGTTGCACTTAAACCACGAACTACACAGACAGTTCAACCGCAGTTTCAAATAGATACCCCCGGGCTTGAATCAATACCAATTCAACCTCTTGGTGAAGAGGTAGTAGAAGTCCCTCTTGATCCAAATGTGCCCGAGCGAACTGTTAAGGTCGGTGCTATACATTTACCCCTACTTCACAGCGCCATCGTTCAAGTATTGCGAGAATACTCCGAGGTCTTTGCCTGGTCACCTTTAGACATGCCCGGTGTCTCACCAGATTTGATTACTCACAGATTGAACATTGACCCCGCAGTCAAACCAGTACAGCAAAAGCGCATACAATTTGCTCCCGACAGAAAAGCTGCTATTCGCACAGAAGTTGAAGCATTGGTAAAGGCAGATATCCTTTTCGAAGTCCATTATCCAACCTGGTTGGCAAATCCTGTTCTAGTCCTGAAGTTTGATAATACGTGGAGAATGTGCGTGGATTTTACTGATCTGAATAAATATTGTCCGAAGGATTGTTATCCGTTACCTTCTATCGACCAGAAGGCTGAAGCCATTACTGGACATCCCGCGCTTTGTTTCTTGGACTTATATAAGGGATACCACCAAATTCACATGGATAAGAATGATGCGATCAAGACAGCATTTATAACGGACTTCGGAATCTTCGCATACAAAAAGATGCCCTTCGGGCTCAAGAATGCCGGAGCCACTTATCAAAGGTTGATGGACCATGTTTTTCAGAACCAAGTTGGTCGAAATGTGGAGGTCTATGTCGATGATCTAGTCATCAAGAGTCGAACTTTTGATGCATGTGTTCGGGATATTGCTGAAACACTGGAAGTACTTCGACGCCATAATCTTCGCTTAAATCCAGCAAAATGCACCTTCGGGGTCGGTTCAGGCAAGTTTTTAGGATACATGGTCTCTCCTCAGGGACTACAAGCTAACCCCTCTAAAATTAGGGATATCCTCGACCTCAAAACACCCCAGAAAGAAAAGGATGTTCAACGCCTTACTGGACGATTAGCCGCGTTAAACAGGTTCCTATCTAAAGCGGCTGAACGGAAACTTCCTTTCTTTAAGGTGTTACGACAAGTTAAGAAATTCGAGTGGACTCCCCAATGTGAGGAAGCTCTGACGGCCTTAAAGCAGCACATCCGTCAACTTCCCATTATTTCTGCCCCGATTGCTGGAGAACCCCTGTATCTATATTTGTCCACCGCTGATGAAGCCATCAACGTGGCTCTTGTCCGCGATGACCACGGGACTCAGAAGGTAGTATATTTTGCCAGCCGGGCTTTACAAGGAGCAGAAATCCGATACTCAGTCATCGAAAAGACCATATTGGCATTGGTTATGGCGGCCCACCGCCTCCGTCCCTATTTTCAGGGACATGTTATTAACGTTCTTACAAACCTACCAATCCGTCAAATCCTGAGTAAGCCCGATCATTCAGGTCGACTTGTCAAATGGGCAATAGAGTTGGGAGAGCACGACATTCAATTTCTTCCTCGTCACGCTATTAAAGGCCAAGCCCTGGCTGATTTTCTAGCCGAAGCTACTTATGAGTGTCCGGACTCCGACTCACATCCTGAACACATTTCCCCTACTGATCCCAGCGTTGAAACCGAACGATGGCATGTTCATGTAGACGGTGCTTCCGCTACACGGGGAAGTGGTGCCGGGGTCATCATCAATGGACCTGACAATGTTGAAGTCAAGTATGTTTTGCGCTTCAACTTCAAAGTCACGAATAATGAAGCTGAATATGAAGCGATTCTTGCGGGTCTTCGTCTTGCAAAGACTTCAGGAGCTGCACATATTCGACTATACATTGATTCCGAGGTGGTTTCCAGTCAGATCAATGGCTTATATATAGCAAAGGAGGAAACCATGAAACGGTATTTGGCTTTAGCTCAAAGTCTCCTACACACATTTGCCTCTGCCCACATTCACAAGATTCCCCGAGAAGAGAACACAAAAGCTGATGCTCTTAGCAAACTGGCCTCCGCGGCTCCCTCAAGTATACCTTCTGATGTACTTGTAGAAGAGATGTCTCATCAGTCAATCCACGAACAGCCTGTCTCGGTAATCACTGATTCCCAAATTACTTGGATGACACCCATTATCCAATATTTACAGGATGGAACCCTACCCGATGACAAGTTACAAGCCCGACAGGTGATCTTGAAAGCACCAAAATACACTTTACATGACGGAGTTTTGTACAGGCAATCTTATCTTCAGCCCAGTCTTCGGTGCCTTGGCCCGGTTCAGGCTCGTTACATCCTCAAGGAATTACATGAAGGCTCATGCGCAAACCATATTGGTTCCCGGACTCTTGCTAAAAAAGCACTCCGATGGGGATATTATTGGCCTACTCTTTTTAATGATGCGCATGAGCTAGTGTCAAAATGCGAGAATTGTCAGCGGCATTCACGGATTAAACACTTACCTCAACTGAACTAACAGGCATACAGAGTGCATGGCCTTTTATTCAATGGGGCATAGACATCGTGGGCCCTTTCCCTTTAGCTCCAGGTGGTCTTAAATTCTTAGTGGTCGCGGTGGATTACTTTACCAAGTGGGTCGAGGCTGAACCACTCACTACCATTACTGGAAGGAAAATTCTTAATTTTGTTTGGAAGAACATTGTCTGCCGATTCGGTATTCCTAGCACCATTGTTTCTGACAATGGGAAACAGTTCGCGAATGACCCTTTCCGTTCTTGGTGCGAGGAGTTACATATTAAACAGGCATTCACTTCGGTGGCCCACCCCCAAGCTAACGACCAAGTCGAGGTGACAAACCGAACACTTCTTGAAGGCATTAAGAAGCGCCTAGGTGAATCTAAAGGACTTTGGGCTGATGAACTCCCTCAGGTATTATGGGCTTATCGCACTACACCACATTCTGCTACTGGCGAAACTCCTTTTAGCCTAACCTACGGCTCCGAAGCTGTCATCCCAGCGGAAATCGGTGTAGCCAGTCCTAGGGTGCTGAATTTCAATCCAGAACAGAATGAAGATGCTCTCCGTACCAACCTTGACGAAGTAGAATATCGCCGAGAACAAGCTTTTATCAGACAGGCCAAAAATAAACAGCAGACAGCGAGGTATTATAATGCTCGAGTTCGGAATACACAGTTTAAGGTTGGTGATCTTGTGCTCCGGCGCAATTCCGCCAGTAAGGCCGAGCCCGAAGGCAAGCTCCATGCAGCATGGGAAGGACCATATCGTGTGGTCACTGCTCATCCCCTTGGGAGTTATCAGCTTGCACGTGTTGATGGTACCCCGGTACCTCGGACTTGGCATGTTACTAATCTTCGAAAGTTTTTTCTCTAAACACTGTTAGTTTTACTTCGATTTCCTATCTCTTGCATAATTTGTTTTTATTATGATAAGTTTGCTTGGTTAATCATGTTATTCTGGTCTGGCTATTACGTGTTTGTGATATCGTGGGGACGCCCCGATATCTTTATATTCATGTTTCCGAACACTTATTTTCGATCCGTCGTATATAATACATGTCTCCGGACTCCATTACTCAATTCCTAAAATCGGTTGAAGTTACATATTTAAACCTCAGGGTCCTATTCAAATTCTATCTCACTCGATCAGAGATTACAAGGCGCTACTTATTTGTCTCCGGACTTCAACTCATTTTCTTTACACACTCTTCATAATCTATTTAAGTGTCTTTGTCTTTTAAAAATAATAATAATAATAATAATAATAAATAAATAAATATATATATATACAAGTAACATTTTTTAACTAGTCATATATAAGTTACAACGGACTAATTACTCTTTCATTACATTAACTTTGGTTGGGTATTAGCTGTGCTATTATCTACGGACGTTGCTCGGAGCCCTCTCCGAACCAGTACGCGAAACTGCGTCGCCTTGTCTCTGATCGAGCATGTCTCGTCCTCCGGGATGCTTCTTGCACGTTCCGACGACGCTCTGCTTCGCTTCGGCTACGGACTCCGGTCCCATACCTATAACTTGTCGCTTGGTGACCCCGGTCATCTTCAACGTGTCCGGTTCTTATCCTTGGCCCTGACATATTGATCCATTCTGCATGGCCCCATTCTAGTGGCGCCAATGGATCCATCACCTCGGGGGTTTTATTTATGCCTTCCCCGGTTTTTTGACGAGGAGGCTCTGGTGACTTCCGAGGCACTGGGATTATTCTCCGTTCCCTTCCCGGAGTGTTCGCCCATTCTACAGCATCCCACTCCTCAGCAGGCATCTCATCAATCTCCTTGGCCAACGCTACAACTGTCGATCCACTGGCCTCCGGCTCCATCACGTGTGTTCCTTCCGGTTCTTGGGGTACGTTCGATATCACTTCGGGCATGGTATTGGTCTTCCCAACACCTACAGTTTGGTCCGCCGACAATATCTTCTCTTGGATATCGGCCTTTGTTTTCTTGCCCCGACGCTTTTTCTTGCGGCTGTGTTCTTGTTCTTCTTGCTCTGCAATGTTCAAAGCTTCGTTCCGAGCCTCGACTTTCTTTTGCAGCTCTACCAGAAATCCTAGTACCAACCGGTCCCTTATGACTTCAGGATCATTGGCATCACCTCGCTCGCTCCGCTGTTGGACGTCTTCCCGGATTTCGGCTCTCCGGGCTTGAATCTCTTTAATCGATAATCGTCCGCCGTCCACAAGCAAATGCTCACACTCTTGTTGGTTTATACGGAGTTGTTCCAACTCCAGATCTTTTAACACACACTGCGCTTTGTACTGCCTCATTTGTTGTGCAGATTCTTTCCATGAGCTCTCCGCTTCTACGCATCTCTTCTCTACTAATGATAAATTCCTTGATAACCGTGGGACTTCATGCAACATCAACATATCTCGGTCTTTCTGTAGCCAAACTATTGATGATTGAAGCTGCTTTATTACTTCATATGGGTTTTCAATATTTTCCTGGCAAAGGAGACACCTCGGTTTTTAGACTTTATGAATACATGTACATTGTTCGGATAGGAAAGTAGCAACATTTGATATCCATAAAAATATTTCAACATTGTTTATTTCTCCGGAAATACAAAGTTGATCATTACAAAGCAAGAAACTACAACGGAATCCTTTTTACAGATCATCTACCCTACATTCTGCTCATGAGTTGGAAGGTCACTGACCTCTCCAGGGGTGGGGTTGGTTTCTTTTCCTCCCGAGGCCTCTACAACGTCACTCGCAACCTCCGCTGCCTTGCTAGGGCCTTCGATCATAACGGAAGGTCTAACAGCTTCTTTGCGGGGAATAGGAGCTCGGTTCCTTAGCTCCCGTACATAAAAACCGTTGCGAAAGCCCACGAAGTCCTTATCCTGGTCTTCATTACACCGTTTAATGATTTCGGGAGTGAGGATTGTGTTCTTCTTAGCTAAGCCTCGATCAGTGGCCACTTCGGAGCTTTCATCAACGCCTCAAAATATGCACCATCTTCGTTCCCGACTGCATCGTAGTTATACCCGAAGTCCTCATCATAAACATTGACCTCCGGGTATTTATCATATACGGTTTCCAACAGCTCGCTTTTTGTGGTCGTGTCACCTGCAGCCACGAACGTGCTCAGAAACTTCAGGAATGTCTCTGTTTGCATCAATTTTTCGGCGAACGTCTCTAGTACAGCTCCCTGGCCCACGATCGCCTTGTTCAGCTCTTCCCGCGTTGCAATTAGGTCGCCTCTCATCACAGCAACCTCGACGGCCTGTTCGCGTAGTCTAGCCGCTTCTCTCTCGGCAAGTACTGCCCTGTCTCGGGCTGCTCTAGCACTCTTCTGAGCCTCCGCGAATCCGGCCCGTAATTTGGCAACCTCGGCCTCTAGCTCGGTTACTCTGTCTTGGGTAGATTCTTTCTCTAATCTCCCCACTAGTCCGCGGATTGGCTCCAGCAGTCTTTCAAGCTCGGCTCCGGCCGCCGTTATTTCCACTCCTTGCCCCTGCATTGCCTCACTATTATGATGGGCATGTGCGAGGTATAATAACACTATTTACGATGATACCTCGTGAGCCGGGGTCATATGCGCCTTTTTGGGAGGCGGTGGTGTTGTTGGAGAGGTGATCCTTCTCTTGGTACTTGGTGTCAACCCGGAGAGTGGAATGTTGTCTTCGGGGTCAGCTCCGTGGCTACCTTCCGCTGCTGTTCTTTGTAGCTCCGGGGTTTTAGACCTATCATCTCGTCCCCCGGAGCTGGCTTCTGTACTCTTCCTGGCGGCACTCTTGAACTTACCCACTACACATGAAAAACCAATATTCAGGGAATTGACAAGTTTATCTTATACAACTTATACAGGAATAAAAGCCCTACCCTCTACTTCTGCCCTGGTTTTCGTTCTCTCCCCCTCAGATATGCTCGGTGTCCTATCAGAATCAGTCCCGATTGGAGTATTGTTCTCTTGGGAATCCGAAGTCCCAGCAGCCCATCTGGAATAATACGGGCTCAACCCAGCTTGGTCTAGGACTTCTTCTGGGAATCTGGACTTCAGTACACCGGCTTTCTTCAAAACATTCACACCCTTAGGTTCCCCTGCCGGGGCACTATCTACTACCTCTAACATTTGCCACTTGGGCAACACTGCTTTCTGCCTAACATAGATAAACTTCCCTCTCCATCCTTCAATTTTACTCGGATTCTTAACCTTAAATCTCTTTCCCGGCCTGGGGTTAAGGTAATACCAACCTTTATTTTTCCCCATCGTTTTCAATTGAAAGAAATGCCTAAATAAACTAATACTAGGCACTAATCCCCCCTTACTGCACTCCACTAAAAAACCTACCACCTGCCTTACAGCATTAGGTCCTAATTGTCCTAAAGCTATCCCATAATAATCCAACAATTTTATTAAAAAATCCCACAGAGGAAACCTCAATCCTACGGCCAGTTGATCTATGTACACGGATATGAATCCTTTGGGAGGGCAACAGGCTTTGTCATTATCTTCGGGAATAATGAATTCCAAGTCAAAGGGTAAGAAAAAATTTGGCACCCATCGCCTAATTTGAGTCTCAGTTACAGTGGGTCTTACCCCTGCTACCTCGAATCCCTCTATTTCCTCTTCACACCTGGGAAAACTTACTGCCTCTACTCTTATTTCACTAAGATCACCGCGATGGATTTGTCTACTTTCGCTGTTCACGGGGAAGATCACTCATATAGGAGGTGCTTTAAAAGACACCCCTTCTGTGCCTACCTCTTCCACCTTAGATGAAGACGAAGATGAGATAGACATACTTACTTGTTTTTTTGGTTGGTTGGTGAGAGATATTCTATCGTCACAAGTTGGCACAATGGCGGATTTCTCTAACACACGATTCAGATAACTGCAAAAGAAGAAGGTGAAGGGTTTTTGATTTCCCTCCTTTTCTTATACATTCAGCAACGGTAACGATTCGATGGTTTAAAATCAACGGTCCTGATCTTCACGTGCTACACACGCGCCTCGAAACCAGCAATATGCGCCGTTTCACACGCGCTTACTCGAATACCGTGTACAGCTGTTGGTCACGCGCCTCAGTTGTGCTCATCACTCGTGTTGAAGAAGCTTTTCAACCCCGGTTAAAGGACCTCGGGTTTTACTTTTTCACAACTCCGGTTGAAGGACTTCGGGGTTTTACTTATTCTCAACCCTGGTTGAAGGACCTCGGGGTTTTACTTTTTCTCAACCCCGTTTGAGGGACCTCAGGACTTACTTTTCTCGACTCCGGCACCCCTGGTTTACTTTATCTACTTTACAAAGCCGAATCCTTCTGCTTCGGCTTCTTTGGGGGAGGGGCCTCTGGTAGGTAAGGCCCAAGTTGCCTAAGGTCGCAGGCCGGCCCAAGTTGTTTATAATTGGAAGCCCAAGAATTGGCCCAAATATGGATTTGATAATTGGGTTGTAACGGCAGCGCAAGAGGCCTCAATCGCGTAGCCCACGATTTCCTCCCAATCACGATTTCTTCCCAATCACGAAGGCAAGTTTCGTGGCCTTAATTGTAGGAGTATAGTTAGGGGCCTCAATTGTAGGAATATAGTTAGGGATGTAATTTGAATGATATAAATAGTAGAATTAGAGAGAGAAGAGGGGTTGGAACTTTTGAAAAGAAAGAACGCTTGTAAACAATAACAAAGAAAGAGAAAGAAAAGGAGCCCGATAGGGACACCATTTTCCCGTGGACGTAGATCTCCGAATCGAACCACGTAAACCTTGTGTCTTATTGCTTGGTTATTTTCTTGTTTAGTACTTTTCGTAAATATTTTGGTGATAGCGGATAGCGCTTTATCAGGTCCAAAAATTAATATTTTGGTGGCCAACCAACAAAAGAATTCATAATTGTTAGACCCATCACCTTTTATGATTTAGGTCAAATTATAAAATTATTTTGATTTGCCTTAAAATAATTTTTGGTCCATAAATAAATTATTGTACTTATTCAGCACCTCTTTTAACCAAATAAAACAATCTAGTTTATGACTAGAACAAGCCCAATATTCAATTCAAAAAGAGGAAAAATAACACAGCCCATCAACAAACAAAAATAGGTCCATCTAACCAACTGACAGACCCATCATTTCAGCCCAACTACTAGATCTGGCCTAGATAACCGAAATCCCTGCGACCCGATTTGACCTAGGCCAGTCCGACCCGATCACGAAAATGGCCCATCAACAACCCCTAGCAGATTGGTGTTGCTACCGCCGCCATCAACTTCAACCTCGTGCCGGAAGATGTAGCAGCCCCGCCGCTGACGAGAGCAGCTTGCCGCTACCATCATTTCATTTTCTTGCGCTGGAATTCGGCTGCCATTGTTGGGACATCACCGAAAAAATTCCAGGTCGCACGTCTGAGAAATGGATGGTATAAGCCAATTCAAATAGATCCCGAGTCAATTAACCGTTGTCGCCGTCATCTAAACGTTATTTCGCCGCCTTCACAATTCGTCGCCGTGATCGTGTCTGAATTAGGCCAGTTCTGCAGCCTTTTGAATCCCTCAATTTTGAAGCTTTTCAGCCACGCCAGAATTGGGTTTCAGTGTGCGTCACCGTCGACTGCCTTGAGGAGGCGATTGCGATGGGTATTGACCACTACCCTCTTCTCTTCCATGTTCTGTAATTTCAGCCTTATTTTGGAGCTCAAGATTTTTCAATAATGGTGGTTTTTCAGTTTTGCAGAATGGTCCACTAGTTGTTAAGAGAAATTGGCTTTCCCAGTTTGGCCCCAAAAACTCATAAAATATTGGAAACTGACCCTTAGGCCTTCCCCAATGGTAAAACATAAAAAGCAGGTATTTTGCTGTCACATCAGCGCCACCTCAAAAGCAAAAATACCCCTACCTCCAAAACAAAACTCCTCCCCAACAATAAACCCAAAAAGTAGGTATTTCCGTGGGACCCACCGTAATTTCCTATTTATCCCATTCATATTTTTATTTATCATCTATATTATAATTAACTTATATCGGATAAATAATTAATAATTAAATATTCTGATTATTTTAAATTTTTAATATTTTAGGATATTTTCGAAAAAAAAAAATGCCAAAAAAATAATATTAATTTTTTTTATTACGTAAATAGTAAAAATACAAATTGAAAGCTCACACCGTACAATTAAAAAAAATAAAAAAAAAACCCGACAGTAGCAACGCCTACGAAGTCCCGACATATTTTAAATCTACCTAATTATTTCCGGATCGAGCCCAAACATGCTCAATTAAATCCTGCCGAAGCTGGAGATGTTTATGCTTATCCCGAAGTTGGACACCTCTTCTAACGTAGTCAGCGAATGCTCCAGTTGAGCCTTGACTTACCTGGGGCGGCGGTATGGCGTAATTGGGATCGTCGGTCCAATCGATCGCTGCAGTTCCTTCATTTTCGATAATCATGTTGTGCAATATAATGCAAGTTAACATTATATCCTTCAAGTTATTCTTATACCAAAAACGACTAGGACCGTGAATCATTGCAAAAACGCGCTTGAAGCACTCCAAAGGCTCGTTCGACGTCCTTTCTAGCAGCCTCTTGCAGTACCTTGAAATGTTGTCTCTTCGGATCTTGGGGACATTGAAAGCTTTTCACAAAAGTAGCCCACTCTGGATAGATTCCATCGGTGAGATAGTATCCTTGATTATATTGCTTACCATTGATTGTGAAATTAATGGAGGGACCAACTCCTTGCAACGTTTCCGTAAACAAAGGAGACTGATTGAGCACGTTTATGTCGTTGTTGGAGCCTGCTACTCCAAAGTAGGCATGCCATATCCATAGATCGGCAGAGGCAACCGCTTCGAGCATGATTGTTGGGACGCCATGATCACCTCGTGTGAATTGGCCCTTCCAAGCTACCGGACAGTTCCTCCATTCCCAGTGCATGCAATCAAGGCTTCCTAGCATTCCGGGAAATCCGTGCCTTTCTTCATGCATTTGTAACAGCCGCTGGCAATCATCGGTGTTAGGCTTTCTCAAGTAGTATCCACCAAACACTTCGATCACACAGCGGCAAAATTTAAATAGACATTCCACAGCGGTTGTTTCGGCAACACGTAGGTACTCGTCCCATTGATCGGCAGGTCCCCCATACGCCAATTGGCGGATGGCAACCGTACACTTCTGGAGTGGAGAGAACCCCTTTTGTCCAGTTGCATCGACCCTCAACCGGAAATATTCATCGTGGCCTTCCAATGCATCAACTATGCGCAAGAATAACTCTCTCGACATACGAAAACGCCGGCGAAATGTATCGCTTCCGTATATCGGATCTTCAGAGAAGTAGTCGAGGTAGAGTCTTGCATGCCCCGCCTCACGATCTCGGCGAACATACGTTCTTCGTTTTCTAGCTCTGCCGTCAGAAGTACCGGCATTGACAAGTAACTCTTGTTTTTTTTTAAGTAACGACTGTATTTCTTGCTCAGTCGTATCATCAATTAAGAATTCAAGAAGACTATCACTTTCTTCAGAAGATGAAGACATTTTCGAATATAGAGGAGTGTAATGTTATAGTTTGAGATGTGCAACAACCTGGATAGGACCTTTTATAGACTATAGTTACAACGGCTAGTTTTGTAACGGCTATATTACCAACGGCTAGTTTTGCAACGGCTATATTTGCAACGGCTAGTTTTATAACGGCTAGTTTTGCAACGGCTATATTTGCAACGGCTAGTTTTATAACGGCTCGTTTTGCAACGACTATATTTGCAACGGCTAATTTTATAACGGCTCGTTTTATAACGGAAAGAAATACAACGACTCGTTTTATAACGGAAAGAAATATAACGGCTAGTTTATAACGGCAACAAATACAACGGCTAGTCTTATAACGGAAAGAAATACAACGGCTAGTCTTATAACGGAAAGAAATACAACGGCTAGTTTTGCATACAACGACTACTTTTCCAAAGCTACATCCCCCACTTCTTCTTGATTTTATCCACCACAAGGAGGTGGAAACGCAATTGGTCCTCCGTCGTATTCGAGGTATCTTTCATCACTATTTTATACTCTTTCGCAGTGGCAATAGAGTTCAATCCTTCGATCTTTTGTTTGTTTTGTTCTTCTAAGGCCTGGAGTCTTTGTTCAATAACGTCGAGGCTTTCTCCGGCATTAGATGTGCCTGCTTTTCCCTTGCCCTTGCTCAGTCGCCTAGCCGCATTCCTCCCCATTGGACGAGCGTGTTCCGTCCTCACTTCCTCTCCAGCGCTGGAGTCGGTGTTTGAAGATATCACGTACTCTCCAGATGCCGATACTTTTGTCTTTTTTGAGCCGCGAACATCGTCGTCTAGATTGGCAAACTTCGGGCTATCTTTCAAAACATGCCAAGAACTCATATGAATAAACTCCCCTCCATGTTTTGCAGTATATTGAACCTTCGCCTTCGCTATGATATCTGCATCGCTACAACCGCTTCCCCAGGCCTTTTTCTCAATATTGTAACAGCCACAGAACCATCTCACTTGTTTCTGCAGAGTATAGTAATGAGTCTTCAACTGGCCATGAGTCCTAAGTAGCGTGCCGCTTGGACGGTTCCTGTTGTATGCCTCGGCGATCCGAACCCACATTTGATCAAGCTTTTGATCGTTTCCAACAACCGAGTCTGTGCTGATATCAAGCCAACAGCTACAGAGAAGGGCGTTTTCATCATGAGAGTAAGTTTTCTTTTGTGGAAGTGGAGCTGGAGCCTTGGGTGGATTATCAGCAGCCTCAAAGTCGGAAGCGAGATTTATTCGATCTAGACCGACTGGGGAGAACTGAGACGAGAAAGGAGACGAACGCTGAGAGTTCGGGGTCGGAGTGTCTCTGTCTGTATCAGAACTATCACTACCGGCCTTTCTCAATGAATTAATGCCCATCATCGGACGAAACCCAGACGGAGGAGGTTGCATGTACGGTATTTGATTCGGATGCATGTAAAATGCTGGTCCAGATGGAGTAAAGGGCATAGGTTGGTTGTTGCTACCTTCCGGATAATTTGGGAATTGAGTAGGAAAATGAGTTGGAAAATTAGGATTTTGAGGATTGAAGCTGGTAACAGGTGGACGAAAGTTGATATTTGGAGGCGATGCTTCTTCTCCGGAATTCGAAGAATTGAACCATTGCGTCCATGGATTTTTATCCATTATTATTTTTTTTTGGGTGTGAAGAGGATAAGAGAAGAAATTTATCTTGAAAAGTTGAAATTTGAGAGTAGTAGGTAAATGTGGGGAAAATGGTGAAGTGGGAAGATATATTTATAGGGCAAATTTAATTTTTTAAAAATTAAAAATTATTTTCTAAAAAACTACATAATTTCAGTAAAAAGAAAATAAAAAAAAAAAAAAAAAAAAATTGGAGCCGTTGCAATAACGGCTATTTTTCAAAACAAACACATATCTCAAATATACACACAAAACTAACATATTCCAGGAAAAAAAAAAAAAAGTAAAAAAAACGAAAAAAAAAAATAAAGGATAGTGGGGGACAAGCCTGCAGGCCGCGGGGCCCACCGCTGACGCGCTTTGCGCGCGCGTGGCGCCCACGCGCCTGGGCTGCCCCAATATCAGCGCGCGTTCAGCGCCGCCAGCCCCCTCCACCACGCGCGGGCCCCACCCAAATTCCTGGGTAGCGGATCTGCTACCCGGGAATAACCCTCCCCAACCCAAATACCCCCCCCAATGGTAAATACCCAATTTTGAGGTATTTACCCACTTTCCACATCAGCAAAAAACCTCCCATTGGGGAGGGCCTTAGGCGTGGATTTTCAGGTTTTTGACCTTTTCTAACCAACGGTCTGACAAGATGCAATATGGCCTCCAAAATCGAACAGCAAGGCAGAAGGACGCGAATTCAACTTTCAGAATTGAAACAATTTAAAAAAAAAAAATTAATCTATTTTAAATCTAACAAGAGGAAACATGGTATCGTAATTCACCCTCTTATTTACAGACTAAAAAATATAAATACAATTGCAATTCAACAAAATTCTAAAGCCATAAATTGTTCAAATATTAAAACGTATTCAATCTAATAACACAATAAAATCCCAAATCCTAACACCACTCATCCCTAACACATACATAATTAAATCTATTAATCAAGAACATACAATAATGTCAAAACCTACGCTCCACGATTCCTATCCGATCACAATATTAGATATTGGTAATTGAATAATCATTACATGATCGACCATTTATTATATGTTCTACATATTAATTAATATATACAAGAAGGGTTTATGGAATACCTTTATAGCGTGCTTTTGTGTATATCACGCTCCAAACCTTTAAGTCTTCTCCGATGTTCTCACGAACTGCACTATAATACCCGGTGTGTGGACACCTTCTTGGATATTGAAATCACGTGTATGTTAGTATGGGGAATAATTGAATATGTATCTAATATATATAATATATCACAATATTCTTTCTCCGCAAGTAACATATCATCATAAGTATAGAAGATACTGGATATCTCCATCTTCTATAATATCATAATATCATAATCCAATTTAATTGCAGTAATAAATTATAATCCTTGTAATTCCAGTTGATATTGAGCCACCAAATGGACCTGATCGGACCCAATTAAATTAAGATCCAATAAATTAAGTATGGCCCGGTCAACTCTTGACTTATCATATTAATTTATTTGTTATATTCTATTCCACTAAAAGAATATAATTGCACTCTTAATTTAATCGGCATTACTAAAGCAACATAATCAATAAATATTATCCTTTGATTGATCGATCCAACACTATCAACGACTCAAATAGAAACATGATAATTTAAAACGAAAAAGAAAAAGAAATAAATAATATAAAATTCTTCAAATACTGACATCAACATTTCTTACACTACACACACAACTCATCACCCTCATTTTCTCAACTGGAACCTAGATAAGAACAACCTTTTCAGGGGCGGCGGCTGCTTCCTCAGCCGGAGCTGCGGTGGCTTCCTTCTTGGCGACTTCTTGTGGCTCCTCAATAGCTGGAACTGTCTATTCTGTTTTTACCGCCGGCTTCTTCTGCTGCAACTTCCTCCGTCACTACTTCTGTGGGTGGCTCCTCCGCTGCTACAACTTTTTCAGGCTCTGCTTCAGCAGCAGGTTCCTCGATCGGTACATCCTTTTCAGGCTCGGCTTTAGCGGATGGTAGAGCTTTTTCGGTTACTTCAGTCGCCGCCTCTGGAGTTGGTGCTTGCACCACTTTCTCAGTTGAAGCAACTGACCTAGGAACTGAATCAGCCTGCGATCGAGAATCACGATATTATTATTTCATTACCAGAAAATTAAATTAATTAATCATATTTGGTGATTAAATGATCGATGAATGAACTTTCCAACACGAATAAATAATTGGTGATTATCATCTGCTTCATTCCTTATTGGCAGAAACATTAATGGGCTGAAAATAAGAACATAGTTGGGCTGATCCAATCAATTTTGCTGATCATATCACAAGCTAACCGACATTCAAATTGGACCATTTGGTGCTTAATCCTCATGCATACAATCTAGGAAAGGTTAATCAGTTTTCGAACAGACGAAGTGCTTAACTAATTTATCTCATCGATCATGATCTAAACTCTAAAGTATTATCAAATTAAAACTTTCTCACTTAATAAACTTAGAGAAAATTCATGAAGGGAACAGATTGATAAATATATACCTCGGTTGTTGTCATTGTGAAGGTGGTGAAAAGAAGAAATTGACTGTGCTAAAAACTTAAGAAATAGCAAAGCAGTTTAATGATACTGCTTTAGTGACTATGATGATGGAAACTATGGAGTTGAGGGGGTATATATAGTACACAAATTAATTAACTGTTCAAAAATATTTTATTTTGTAACGGAATCTTTAGGTTGCGAATTGACACATAAGATGATGGTGATGCAAAAGGCACATCCATCACCACCATGTCTAGTTGTCATTGGTTCTATTTTACAAAACAATAAATATATACATATATATATATTATAAATAAAGATTGATTAGAGTTTCCCTCTATTTGGGCCGGTTATTAGAGACACGATATTTTAAAAAAAATTGCACATTAATGATAAATTGAGCCCAAATTTAAAAAAAAAAAAAAAAAAAAAAAAAAAAAAAAAAAAAAACTAAGTTACATATTAGGTAAGTTGTTCAGGCAAGCTTTGCAAGTTCTCAGATAATGTGACATCTAGTGTGCAAAAACATTTCAATTAATTATATATTTTCTCCTTAAAAAATCACTCTTTTTTTGCTTTTTTCTTTTTTTTTTTGGGGAGGTTTGGATCATTCTTACTACTTGGGATACAAAGATTTATTTTACCAAACTTTCACTCATGTTGCAGTGGTTAAAAAGAAACCTAGCTAACTCTCAATTAGGAAATTCTTAACTCATCATCTACTATCTACATTAATCATTGTGAAATAGAACAAAAATCTACTGAAGAATAAGTTGACATAGTTTGTGAGTTTAGTTCAAGATATATGGAGTGTTTCTTTTGGTTGTTTTTCTTTTTTAAATTGGACACCATTTGTACAACCATGTAGCAGAGCTGAATTTTCAAATCTTAACGAGTGATCACTAGGATCAGTAGTCACATCTTAGTCGAAAGACAACTGCTTAAAGTTTTGTGGAAGCTCATTCATCAAGATGTTACCCGCAAATTGGCAGCCCACCAGTTGACGCTCCTTGTAGGGGATTCCACTTTACACCTCATATGATTAACTTCACATTGTTGCGCCTCTACCCACTTTAATAGTAGGCTTCTGTTTGGGTTAGACATGGATTCACATAGATCTTCAATTTCATCTCTATCGACCCAAAAAGTAGAACGGGGTGGAACCTTGCGACGTACTCCCCCAGTTACAACCTCCATCTGCTCCCCTTCGTACCTTAGCTGAAGGGGGTTACTTGGGGTACGCTTTCCTCCTTACACATCTCTCTCCATCAGTAAGGATGGAGACGGAGGAGAAAAAAATTGAGGGGGTGGCGGTAGTGGTGGTGGACCCATCGCAGCCTTCCTAACAATCACGCGTTGCACCCTTGCGTCTACATAGGCAATAGGCCGGAGTTTGTTCTATGTCACTCCTTAGAGCTGCAACAACTTTATTCATCTCTTCTTCCAAGTTGTGGGGTCAGCTATATCAGTGAAACTTTGCTTGCTCTGCAAGATTACAACAATAACTCATTCCCACATGTCCAACCATACCATATTAAGAACAAATCATGCCACTAGCCAAAGCATTAATAAGGATCAATACCCCTCCTCCCAAAGGAGAGAACGACACTTTAAAAACACGTTCATGTTTTATTTAAGAAAAATAGAAGTCCCTATTATCACTCCATGTTTTACGTGATTTTTAGGCATATATTCATAGCTAAATTAGTGCAAAAATACATGAAATAGCAGTTCCTAACCCCTGTTTTCGTATGTTTGGCGGATTTCATTTGTTTGTTGATATTTTATTATTTTCAGTACAAAACATCGCTTATTTGGAGTAATGGTGAAATCTCATTCCAAACGAGTAAAAGAAAGGCTTGGATAAAAGGGCGCAAGAAATTGGGCTCAAAAGTCAAAACATTGGATCGGCTCAAGATGGAGTTGGATAGGCCAAGAAGAAAGAGTTAAAAAGAGATTAAACGATGAAAGCCTTTTTTCGACCGAGCAGAAATATTGCTCGGTCGTGCAAATGTGTCAGAGCCAAACTTATGCTTGCTGGGGGAGCATTTTCTCGACCAAACGGAAATATTGCTCGGTTGTGCAAAATGTGATTGATCTTAACATGTGACGCATGAAGATGGGGTTTTATCCAATTTGATCCCTAATTTAACCTATTGTTGTGTACTCCTATAAATACCTAGACATAGTTATTTGTCAGGATCACCATTATTATTACAATAGAGAGTTTTTTAAAGCATAAAATAAGGGAGCCGAGGAAGGTGAAGGAGATTCATCATGTCGTCTTCATCTGCGAACTATAGTATTTAACCCTTTCACTTTGTTTATTATTATAATTAAACATGGTTTCGTTTATAATAGTAATTGTTTTTTTGTTAATTTACATGCGGAATAGTCGTATTATATATTAGGGTTTAGAAAGTAGTTTCAATTACATTGTAGATTTTATATATTTTTCATAATGTGCATGTGTTCTATTGTTATTTGTTGTGTTGCAATATGATTGTTGTTATATTTGTCTAATCACCTAGTCTACCACCCACGAATCATACACCCAATAAACTGACCGACGAGGGTAGTGATGGCCAAACAATACATAACATAATATGTCTGAGAATTCGTATAGGAGTTGTGGACATCTCATTCGTTGCAGTTGGATGCTTCAACCTCTCCTCTTTTCTATTGATCTTCGGGCTTCTGGACCCTCTCACAATCACGATCAGTGATCATTGGAAATTTTTTCCATAAGTCTTAAATCACGTGTGGGTGCTTTCAGGATGAAAGAACTCACTATATCACTTGCGAATTACAAAAAGATTCAAAATGTAAATCGAGGTAGACTTCGATTCACACTTCAAGTTTCCTAACGTCTCAAAGGACGAATAAACAATTCCCTACGTCTCAAAGGACGAATAAACAAAGTGTAACAGCCCGGATTTTCATAGGCACGTTTTTGTTTTTAATAAATAATAATAAAAATTTACTTTTATAAAGGGAATAATAAAAACATTACCTTTAGTAAACCATTCACATAATTAAAAACTAAGGCTATTATAACTTTAATAAAATATAATTATTGATAAACTTCAAAGAATAAAGTCATATTATTTCCAAAACTTTTCAAAATTACTTTTATAAATGTGCGGAAGCAAATTAACTAATTAACTTAAGAGTTAACATAAATTATAAATAAAATACTGAAATACAATGAAATCATATTTCTTTAGAAAATTAGTTGATCAAGTTTAGAAGAAATAAAACGCTTCAAACAAGTAATATATTCCTAATTAACCTTTAGAAAAATCAAGCTAACTCTAAAATTTAGGCCGTTAAACTAGATACTAATAAAACAGTTTTAATAAACTCATTTATTATAGTTTACCAAATAACATTTCACCAAAAACAACCTCTAATAAGTACATTTGAAGAACTATGAAAATTAAATTTATAACGTGCTAATTATAAGTCGTTCGGCAAATACGAAATAAAATACTTTTAATAAACAACGTTCATATAGGTTTACCAAATAATATTCCACTAAATAACTTTTAATAAAATGCTATTGATAAATTATAAAAGCTAAATTTATAATATAATAAATCAATTTAATACCTCAAATAGAAAACTCATGTATGTATCACCATAAATAATTAAATATCTACTACCTATTTATATGTTATCACATCCCTCTCTCGCCTTCACACGCAGCTATATCAACCTGAAAGGGGATTTTTATAAAGGGGGTGAGCTACATCCAGCTCGAGTGGTTTTCTTTTAATGTTTTCTTTAATTAAATATTATGCTTGTTATGTTTAATATGTTGCTATGGTGATTTTATGATACATGATTCACATTTATTTGATCCACTTATGTAATGGCCTAAGGACATATGGTGATATGATGTTATGGTGATATGATATTATGCTATGGTGACATTATGGTGATACTTATAGTTGATCAAGTTTAGAAGAAATAAAACGTTTCAAACAAGTAATATATTCCTAATTAACCTTTAGAAAAATCAAGCTAACTCTAAAATTTAGGCCGTTAAACTAGATACTAATAAAACAATTTTAATAAACTCATTTAATATGGTTTACCAAATAACATTTCACCATAACATCATATCACCATATGCCCTTAGGTCATTACATAAGCGGATCAAATAAATTTGAATCATGTATCATAAAATCACCATAGCAACATATTAAACATAACAAGCATAATATTTAATTAAAGTAAATATTAAAAGAAAACCACACGAGATGGATGTAGCTCACTACCTTTATAAAAATCCTCTTTCAGGTTGATGGAGCTATGTGTGAAGGCGAGAGAGGAATGTGATGGCATATAAATAGGTAGAAGATATTTATGGTGATACACACATGAGTTCTATTTGAGGTATTGATGATTTATTATATTATAGATTTAGCGTTTATAATTTATCAAAAGTATTTAATTAAATGTTATTTAGTGGAATATTATTTGGTTACTATATGAATGTTTTTTTATTAAAAGTATTTTATTTAGTATTTGCCTAACGACTTATAAGTTTAGATTTTACTTACTTGTCCATAAGTTAGGAATATATTATTAGTTCGAAAAGTTTTATTTCTTTTAAAACCTGATCTACGATTTTTATAAAGAAAAATGACTTCATTATACTTCAAGTCATTCTTTAGAATTTATATTAACTCTAACGTTATAGTGGTTGAAATTGCTTCCGCATATTTATAAAAACATTATTCATATTAATTTTGAAAATGTTGAAAATAATATGACTTTATCCTTTGAAGCATAGCAATAATTATATTTTTATTAAAATTATAACAACCTTAGTTTTAAATTATGTGAATGTTTTCCTAACGATAAATGTTTTTATTATTTCCTTTTTAAAAGTAAAGTTTTATTGTTATTTATTAAAAAAGAAAAAGAAAAAATGCCTATGAAAATCCGGGCTGTTACACAAAGTCTAAAGCACTAAATAACTTATCAAAAGCTATCGTAACAAGTATCCCATGAAAAGTGATTCAAATTTGTGAGGAATCTAAATATTACTAAAATTGTATACTTCAGGTTGGATATGAGGTATATCGAACCGTCTAAACAAAACAACACCAAGACAGACTCGATCTTTTTCTCATATGGTTGTTTGTCTTCTGTTGGTAGTTGAAGCCCTATTTATAGGCTAACGAGTAGCTTGGAGAGCACACTTACATAACCACTACCTCAGTTGAGGGCGTTACTGGTTAGTGTCCAACCACCCTGAAACCTAGGGTGGTTGAGAGAGACTCTATCCTCCTTGTTGAGGACTAGTCTTTGCCTTCTTCTTCTCAACAAACATAAACAAAGTCTTCAACTCACTACAAGAAAAATGAGCTTTCTGGACATTGCAAAGTGTCATTAAAAATCACTTGTTAATACATTTGATCTATTGTGACATTCACAAAAAATGCCATCTATTCTAATGTAGCTATAGACTATCCTCTATTGAGGCATTATAAAGTGTCATGATATGGTAATTTGTTCTACACATAATTAAATGTAAACTTCCTAGTTACTTCTATTAATACAATAATAAGTGCCTTAATAGATGGTTACAATGGCCATTTCGTTTCTAGTGATGACAATAAGAAATGCCTTGATAGATATAATCATAATAATAATAATAATAATAATAATAATAATAATAATAATAATAATAATAATAATAATAATAATAATAATAATAATAATAATAATTATTATTATTATTATTATTATTATTATTATTATTATTATTATTATTATTTCTCAGAGAGTGATTGCATCAATAAAAAAATGAGTAATTGCTCCAATAAAAAGTGATTCAAATAGAAATTAGGGTTCACACATTCAAATTACACTTATAAGTATGGTAAACTAGGAAATATCCTCAATCCAATATCTTAAAATCGGCCCTCACTAGATTTGTTGCCACCATTTCATACTAGAGTTACATGTACGACCATCCTAATGAAATCGGTCTTCGTGGTGCGGTACAAAAAGATGCTTGACATAAGGCTCTGTTGATGAGCAATGGTATGGCAAAAGAAGCAGAGCTAGATCTTGTTATATTCTTTTTCTTCTTGCATTGTTCCTTGCTGCTGGAGATGTGCAATCTTCAAAACTTTGCACACGATCTACTACACACTAATTCTCCTCTGAAGTTTTGCGAGCTAAGACCATTTCCGTTGATGAGATCTTGAAGGCTCCCATTCTCAAATATACTGCCACCATTTACACTCGTAATCAGGTTTGCGTTGCTGATTGTTAAGAGGTTATGGCCAAAACCTGTTTATCTTGGACAAAGAAAGAGACCATTATGTCACTCAGGGTTCCTACATAGACAGAGAGAGTAAGAAACAATATTTCTATAAGAAACTTTTCCCCTCAATTGTCTAAAATTTCACAACTCTGCATAACAATATAATGAAATGACATACATTGCATGCTTACATTGGCATGCATGGTCATCAAATTTTGTATACAATATCTAATGAAAGGATAAAAATGATGATGTACATAATAAGATAATAAAACAGTATAGGAAGAAGAAACTATATTCCATACAACAATACAATTAATTATATGAGGAAGAATGGTCTACTTTGCAGTTTCAACATTGAAATGTCAAAGAGTAAGATAATAGGACAGTAATTTCACACATGCACATTAGTTCTTCAAGACTCTTCAAGTTTACTTTTGAGATTGTCCAGAATTTTAATCCTACATGTTTTCAAGCACCTTTTCTTTATGAGAAATTATTTAGAATGAAATTTTTTGCCAAAAGTTCCAAAGCAAGTTCGTCTTACACTATTTAATGGAAAATATAGATACTAAAATATGAACCAAAACTACTAATATTTAATCATATAAAAGAAGAAAAATATTAACTTCCTTCATCCCTATTTGCATCTCTAACCATTCCCCTAATTCACCAAAAATAAGACTAATCTTTTGTAACAACTTATTTTCAGAAACACCCTCAACGAAATAGCAATACTGCATATTAACTTGCAACCACAGTTTCGAAGGGCAAAACAAAGACACACCACTGTTTTAATTGATTGAATATGTCATCCTGGAACACGGTATATGCAATAATGAGCTAACCATGAGAAACATCAAATCTAGAAAAGCAAAGTCAACAATTCTACTAACTGAGGATGCACTAGCACACATCATGCTATTTACAGTTATTTTGATGGAGGACGGCACAAATATTATTCACTAGTAGGAATTCAGAAAATAAGACTATAGTATCATTAAATCTTTGAGGAACATCAAATGCTATATTTGATAATACATACCAAATGTTCTCGATAAAGTTCCATTGCCACAAATGGCGCAGAATTTAAACTTGAGATTGCAGGACGACCACTGTCCCCAGTGTTTTCTGCCATTAGAGGAGGTACATCAATACCATCATCACAGCCTCCTCCACCAAAAACCCCCAACATCCGTTTGCATGGTCCTGCAATCTACTTTCTATGTTAGTAATAACTCAGACGTTCTAAATGGAAATGTCGATAGCTAGCTTTGGCTGCATGTTAAAACTACAAGTCCTAATCTACTGAACGCAAACAACCAAAAAAATTTACGTTGTTCATCATATCTCGACCCCCCCCCCTCCCCCCCCCCCCTCCCGAGACCTTTCTCTGATGTTGTCCAAAAGATGATTGAGATGAAGGATAAGGGGTTAACTACATCTGGAAAGACACAAATTCCTGAAATATATGACTGTCTTTTGCAATTTCCATTTATCCAATTTTTTGGAAAATATACAATTGTCTTTCCGTTTTCCATTTATTCTCTTTTAGTTTTATAGCTTATAGATTAAAGACTAATGCTAAAGATTATGATGAGACTTTCGGATAATCTACAATATAACAGTTTGAAGGAGACCCATAAGTTCAGCATACTAACCTTAACAAAGGAGAAACAACAACTAATTCAATCTTCTTTGAAAGGACCATCGAATGAATATGCTTCCGCAGATTGTCTACCTATTACAAAGTGAAAAGTCATTTCCCCCCTATTTCTTTTGTTAAGGGAAATAAAATATATACATAATCGACCAACAACAACCAACTCTTCCACTAAAACGCATGGAACGTTTCTCAGATACTAAGATTAAGATCCAATGGTACATAATTTCTTATTAAAGGAACATCCTCTCCATGAGTCGCAGCAACCATAAAAGAAATTGAGATCTAAATCCATATTCCACAATCACACAAGACAAATTGATTAAGAACAATGTGAATCCTTACATCACATATTATTCCCAACAAAACCTTCTGAAAAGAAATTCATAGTAATAGCTTCAACATTATATTGTGGATCTACCAGGAGAGGTAGAGGCAACTATGCAAATAATTATGCAAATTCACATGTCAAAGCTATGAGATAGTATCCACTACAAGAAAGTTTTGATGCCCATATTTTAAATGATAAAAAATCTACTTAAAATACAAAATATAAAATTCACAATGTAATTATTTAGTTTACATGCAAACTTTAGTGGATGTGATTAAGTCTGGCAACTTAAAAAAAAAAAAAAAAAAAAAACTCGAGTTTCGTAATAAAGATCTCCCAAACAAAGTAGACATACAACATAGTGCAAATGTAATACAAATATTGTGCAAAACCTAAAAATGATATAGATTGGTGTCAATGGAAGATGGTATAATGTAGGACTTGTATATTAGCTTGAAAGCGCAGATGGTATGCTCAATTAAGAAGTAGAAAAACAAAAGCTAGTCACATAATGGGGAACAAATAATGTTCTAAAAGACGCTAGGCACTAGTCAGTCTACAAGTAGGGGTCTAATGCCTAGTAGGGTTTACGCAGAGTTAAGTGGCATCTAGCCAGGATTAAGTGGGGAAGATTCTGGAAAAAATATAGATGGCTGATAACAGATTGATAATCTACCACACAGACAGGACATAATCGGGGTTAGACGTAGACAACTTTTGAAACAGAGAGTACACATAAGCCATAATTTATTAAATTCAATTCAGAATGCAACTCATGATAGAAAATAAAATGAGGCTGATCACCAACAACATGACACTTTAAATTGCTAATGCCCTTCACAGATAAAAGGGGAAAAAGAACTGAAGAAATAGAAACTATAACCCTACAAAAAGGAATTGAGTTGAAAAAATCATACAACTTTATATCTTAGAAATTCATTTTCTTTCATTGCTCAGTGTCCCCTCATACTTCCTGCCATCATCAGTAGCTTCAAAATGCTTAGATGAGTATTATAATTCAAGGTAACTATATACATTTCTCCTATATGAATAGAACAAAAACAAAACACCACGGGCACATAAATAATCAATTTGAGAAGCATCCAAATTCAAATAAATAGGACTCATGTTAATGACCAATCAATAGAAAAAAAAAACCAAACAACTGAATGAGAAAGAATGTCATAGTAGAGATAATTGCTCGACCCCAAAACAAAGCCTCAAATCTAATTAGGTCTTAATCAAACTAAATTATAAACTTATTCATTGTTCCATAAAAACGAGAGACGCCAATCAGTAAATGGGACAAAAAATCTCTGTACCTCATCAACAATTGGAGATGGAGTTCCATAAACGAGTTTGAATCCTACAATACAATTGAAGTATCAAATGATATAAATAAAATATATTTTATGAGATTCTCAGATAAAAAGCGAGAAAAGTACCTATAGAGATGAATGTAGAAACTGATGGGGAGCAAGAATTGTATCGTGGAGGAGTCCGCTCTTTTCTTCTTCCTCGTGCGCTGGCTAGGGATTTCATTTCCCGCCGTCTATTCTTTTGCCCCTTTCCACTGTGAGATCTTTAATTTGAAAATAAATGGTGAGAATATTCATTCAGAAAAAGAGGAATAGGAAATAGGGGTTGTTTATATGGGTATTTGAAATTTGGAAAGGGAGTGTCATTTTGAAAAAGAAAACTATTGAGGATTTCATATGTAAAATTAAGATTTTGATGATATTTTTCTATTTACGGTGTAAAATTTAGAAGAATGTGAATTAATTCCTAATTTATTCCTAAGAGGTCAATGAAAAGCTTCAAAAAGAAATTCAAAAAGTAATAGGTCTTTGATCTTACATTTATAGAATCAATCCAATTGTGGATAATTCTAGTGGTTACGGTAGAAATTTAAAGGTGATAATTCGATCGGACCCGATTTTGTCGGGTTCAGCTCATCGGGTAACACTATATCGGGTCGGGCCTAATGTTAATTAGGTTGGCCCAGCTAATACCCTACAATATAATAAAGTTATTTGACCGATTTGTCGGGCTTTCGGCCTATTTAGTTGGGTCTATTGGGCCAAACAATACTGCAGGCCAAGATTTGTGTGGCTCAACCCATCTAAAATATCGTGACAGCTGGGTTGGTCCAACGGGTTAGGCCAATTTTGCCACCTCTAGTAGAATTAGTCTAAAAATGGTAATAAAATAAAACTTGAATAAAATGAGGAATTAATTGTAACTTAGTTGGTAGAGCATCTTGTAGCCCTGACAGATTGATCATGGATCAATTTCCACCATCCTCATCCCAATCAGAAATTATATATATAAAAAATATTGAATAAATATTTAACTAATGAAAATATATTGATATGTGGATAAGGTACCAACACAAAGTTAATTTAAGTATAATAGAAATTTAGGCCCACTTGTTTGGGGGATTTAGGGTTAAAGAATGAGAATGAATGATGACTTATTCACATTTATAGTGCTTAGTATATAATAAATAAGTTAATCATTACCCCTTTTTATTAACAATTCCCTTCATTTCATTCCATAATAGAATTGACCCCTCATTCATCTTCATTATCATTGTTATTGATGATTTACAACCAAGCGGATCCTTAATACAGATAAAATGTGAGATACGAACTTTATTCAAATAAATATTGAAGTAAATGGTTTAAGGTTGTTGCTTATATAATGCATTTGCGAGAAATGAAAAAGGGGAAAACAAACATGATTAAGAAACGTAGGCCGCCAATTATTTTATTAGCCATGAAGGCACTTAGTTTTATGCCTTGATAAATTTATGTAAAGGCACTTCCTTCGCGGTGCGTCAATAGTGGTTTAACAAATGTAGTGACAGCCACTTCCTAATTAATTGTATCAATAGAGTCTCCATAAAGGCATTTGATTTTAAGTGTCATAAAATTAATGTAGTAATAAGCTTATTCTAGTAGTGACTTATCTTAGTTACACTCATGTCCCTGCATTAACATTAACAATTCGACATACATAATATACATTTATTCGGACTTTATTTAAAAAAAAAAAATATGATACAAAAATCATATAATGTGCATAAAAGGCAAAACAACAAAATAGAGGGTTTAGATAAGAGTTTGAACACTCAAAATCTAGCAGGGACGAAGTTAAGGGTAGCAACGACACCCAAAGACACGCAACTTCAAGAGACTTGGAGGATGATTCATAAGTTTTTAGTAGAATGAAACCATGGAAAGAGAAATTTTAGGAAGACTATTGATCACATAGGTGGCAACAGTTATGACATCGGACCAATACCAAAGAGGTATGTAGGCTTAATGAAGTAGGGCAAGGCCAGTGTCAATGCTATGACGATGCAATAGTTCAGAAGCCCCATTATGTTCAGGAGTGTGAGGGGGAGTGGTAAGGAGGAGAATTCCATGTTGTTGCAAGAGATGGCAAAGAGCAATAAACTCTCCCCCATTATAATTGTTTAAGGTGATGATTTTGGAGTTGAAAAAAATTTCAACCAATGTTTTAAAGGTGGTAAAAGAGTAAGTACATTTGATTGATGTTTCAAATGATATAACCACACATACTTACTAAAATGATCAATGAAGATAACATTTATTTGAACGCATTAAAAGATAGCACAGGTGACATCTGAACATCATAATAGATTAATTCAAGTGATTTATTCGAAATAAGACTTGAATCATCAAATAGTAGTTTATGACACTTTACACAATAGCAAGAATCACACGAAAAACTGGAAGATTCATAAAAAGTAAACAGTTGCTAGATCAAGTATAATTCAAGATCTTAACAGAAGGATTCCCTACCCATGCATGCCAAAAAGGAAGGGACTGTCTAGCCGACACAAGAGCAGTCGGAGTAGGAACAGTACACACAGTCGTAGGCCACTTGTAGAGACCATTAATTCACATACCTTTGAAGAAGAGTACCCCTCGTTCAACAATCCTTCTCCTGAAAATTAGTTGCCAAAAATACAACATTAACATCATTCATTTGGCATAGGCTAGAAACTAAAATCAAATTCTTCACCATTTTGGGAACAATTACTACTCGTTAAATTTTAATGAATGAAGACCATAAAAAAATTAACGAGCAAATGCGATTGATACACAATTGTTACTATCACCAATAATTATGTCAACGTCCTCGCTGTAGGGAGCATGCTGTGAGAGATTCTGAAGATTAGTAGTAACATGGTGAGAGGCCCCCGAATCCAAAATCCTTTCGGAAAAGGTGAAACTGTATGCGTAGATGGTAAGGCATAAGCGGATAAGAAAGGTGTGAGAGAATTTCGGAAGTTCATCGGCGTATGATAAAAATTCGACAGCAACGAGCTGAGTGACTAGGGACACCACACAATTGACACTTACCCTTATAATTTCTTTGGCCAGACGAGGGACACTGGTTTTGGCACCCATCGTGTGACGATGGAGGCCGAGAATTACTCCCCGAAGACTATCCGGACGGTTGAGTAATATCCGAAAAACGAGGGCGCACAACTTTGGGCAAACCACGGAAGGAAAGCCAATCATTGTACAATGTCGTAGCTGGCTAAGATGCAGCTGCAGCAGACTGAGCCGAGAGTTGGGCCTCAGTAACAAGGAGTTTCTTGTGAAGCTCCTCTAATGAGATGGCAGGCCTGAGTAGCATTTGAGAGTTCACAACATGAATTGTCAAGGCCTTGAGGGCCAAGATTTGACTACGAGACTTACCATACGTGTTTAAGAGAATCTCCCATGCCTAACGAGCAGTCGTAGCGGTTGTGATGAATGAGATTAGCATGGGAGAGAGGGAACCGATGATCACAGAGAGGATCAATTGATCCTGACGAACACACTTGGAAAAGGCTGGGTATGTTGTTTCTTCCGTTGATCCAGTGGTTGTGACTCTGGGAAAAAGGCATGAAAAGCTCCCATCAACACAACCAAACATGTCGTAAGCATCGAGTAGCGTTCGGATTTGAAAGCTCCACACAATGTAGTTGGTAGAGTTGAGTTTCAACGGTGCAAGTTGTTGGACATTGAAGGCAACAAAGTCGTTGTTGGTGGATGAAGGTGTCATCAGAGTGGTCATGGTGGGGAGAGAGTTATGGAAATGTGATTTTAGGGATACAAAGTGATAATATGAAGGAATAGTTGACTAAGTAAATTTGACAACTAAGCCTTCAGAAATTGAAAAAAAAAAAATGAGAATTTGATCATGAGGGTCTTTTTGGAAGAAAAAAAAGGGGGGTGATAGGGATGGCCCGATCACTTCGGGTCGGGTTCATACTTTGGTCCACCAACCAGTCCAGGAGCACGTGTCGGCCCAGAAGCATGCGTCGGCCCAACTTGTGGTTTGCTCCGCAATTCAAGGCCCACGATTCGTTCCCAACCATCACGCAACGGAAAACATGCGTGATAATAGGGAATTAGTTAGGGTTCAGTTAGGGTTCACGAGGGTTTAGTATAAATTGAAGAAAAGAACTCTGAGTTAGGGTTCACATTCTGTATTCTGGATTATTACGTGTAAACTCAAAGTTCGAGTAAAAGAAACACCTCGGCAGGTGCAATTTTGTGCCCGTGGACGTAGATCTCCGGATTGAACCACGTAAATCTTGTGTTTTTTCATATTGCTTACGTAGGTTTCCGTTAAGTTTCTTGGATATCAGATTGCGCTTTATCAATTGGGGCCGTCTGTGGGAACCGTAAAGCAATTTCTGACGTTAACAGCGCATTCAAATACCATGGTGATGACTCGACTGAATCAATCTCGACACGGTGATCAATCCAATCAAGATCCACCCGTGGATCAATTTTTCCCGCCGAGGCAATCGCCAATAAGATGTACGTCTCATCATCAGGGCAACCAAGGCCCGGGTATAAATCCGGACAACCAGTTCTTACCTCCACCCCCACAAGACATGCAAAACCCTAATCCCGTTGCTGCCCAGCCACCGGTTAACATTCAAATCACTCCAGAATTGCTCCAGGCTTTCCTACAAGAGCATGCCCATGTTCTTCAAGACTGGGCGGCCAACCGCCTAAATCATGAGGGACCTGCCGGACAGGATGCTAATCCCGCGGTGCCTCCACATCGTCAGCACTCGCGTGATCGGTAGGACCCGGGGTATCGCGGGCGTCAGGATCGGTGACGGGAACGACCTGGTTCTCCCGAGGACCATGGGAGTTCTAACGAATCACGACAACGCAACGATGAACCTGCCGATGTCCATCGCCGCCGTCCACTCAACGCGGCTAAAAGAGTTCGTTATGCCAATCCTCATACTCTAGATCTTCAAGAGTATGAGCGAGTTCAACGCAATGTCGAACTGGACAGAATCCTGGGCCTTGATGCCAATGGAGATATCATCACACCGTTCTCCCAAGAAATCATGGCCACCTCCCTTCCCGAAGGGTTCAAACGGCCGGCCATACCACCTTACGACGGCACCGGAGATCCAGCCAATTTTCTTGGAGCTTTTAGGCACAACATGCTTAGCCGCGATCATACTACGTCCCTCCATTACTGTAAGATTTTCCCCGAGTACCTTCAGGATGAAGCTCGGGTTTGGTTTGATTCTCTCCCACGCAACAGCGTATCTTCTTTTAGAGAACTCGCCGAACACTTTTGGGTGCATTTCGAAGCACGTGCGAAACCCATGGCCACCTTGGCCGACCTCATGAATATGGAACAGCGAGACGGTGAAACCGTTACTCAATTTCTTGACCGCTTTACAGCGGAGAGCCTTAAGGTGGGAAATTGCTCAGATGACGTAGTCATCAACGCATTCATGAATGGACTCCGTCCCGGACCACTTTACACCGAGTTGGTTCGAAATCCACCGGTCACAACCCGAGCACTGTTCAAAACGGTGTGCAGATATGCTAAGGCCGAGGAGCAGACTCGCCGGAAACGTGAGAAACATGCTAGCAAGCGGCAGTCCGACAGGGCACAAGCTGGGCCTAGCACGCGACCTAGTGCCTCTTCTCGTCTGAACCCGGGGCGTTCAGAATCCCGAGGTGATATTCCACAATTTACTCCGTTGACAAAGTCACGAGCTGAAATTCTTTCTGTTCACAAGAACGATTTACGACCTTGTCCGCGGATGACTGCTCCGCCTGAAAAGAGGAACCGTGGAAAGTGGTGTGCGTACCACCGAGATCATGGGCACGAGACAGAGGAGTGCCGAGAGCTCAGCAAGGAAATTGAGGAGTGTCTAAGGAAAGGTCTCTTGCGACAATACATCGCGCGGACCGATGACAAACCTCGGACTAGCCAGAATGGGGGTTCGTCTCATAACCGCGGAGGTTATCATGATCGGGGCACACAGCAAAATCGGCTGCCGTGGCAGAATAATCGGCCGGGACCTAGCAATAACGCACGACAAGACTCTGGCAATCGCCAACAGCCTCGTTTTCTGCCACCACCTCCTCCTCCGGGAGGACCCGGAGACAATGCACCCACTCACGTAATAAACGTGATATATGGGGCCCTCCCCACCGGGGCCTCACGAAATGCCTTGAAGGCAGAGGCTCGCCGTCCTCCTCCCGAGGAACCACGTCATAAGCGCCTCCATCAATCCGAGACTGTTAGTTTCACAGATAGGGACCCGGTTCCAGAGATAACACCTCATACTGATGCTATTGTCATTGACATGACTGTGGCAGATATTACAATAAAGCGGGTCTTCGTGGACAATGGAGCCGCAGTAAGTGTTATATTCGCCGACTGTTTCCAAAAGATGGGAATTCCTCGGGAACAACTTCGGCCGGCCCCCGGGCCATTGCAGACTTTCACTCAGGGTGAAGTCCAACCAGAAGGTGTCATCACTCTCCCGGCGTCTCTGGGGACCTATCCGGCGATAAAAACCATTTTCGTGGATTTTTATGTGGTGAACTCCCCGTCACCGTACAACATGATCTTGGGTCGGGACTGGCTTACTCCCACCAAAGCCATATGCTCCACATACCACCTCGCTCTAAAATTCCCCACCTCGCATGGCGAAGTGGCTATCCGAGGTAGTCAGCGGGTTTCAAAGGAGTGTATGTACGTGGCACTCAAAAAGACTGCCAAACTTCCTCCCAAACAGCAGCTTCAAGTAGCATCATCGGCTCTTGAACCTCGGGTATGTACCTCATTGGGGGATACCACCGTCCAGATACCGCTTGATCCGTCCAAGCCAAAACAGACTGTAGCTGTCGGTGCCGTGGATGTGCCATGGTTGCACCAGGCCATCATTCAGACCTTGCGAGAGCATTCCGATGTCTTTGCATGGTCCCCTTCGGATATGCCAGGGGTCTCTCCCGATATAATAACCCACAAGCTGAACATCGATCCCAGCGTAAAGCCTATACAGCAAAAGCAAAGGAAGTTCGCTCCGGAGCGAAATGCAGCAATTCGAATCGAGGTGCAACAACTCTTGGATGCGGACATCTTGTTCGAAGTGTATTACCCCTCTTGGCTATCCAATCCGGTGATGGTGATAAAGTCCAGCGGGGCATGGCGGATGTGTGTCGACTTCTCCAACCTCAATAAACATTGTCCGAAGGACTGTTATCCCCTACCTTCCATTGACCAAAAGGCCGAAGCCATTACTGGGTACGTGGCACTTTGTTTCTTAGATCTGTTTAAGGGATACCACCAGATCTTTATGGATCCGCAGGATGCCCTCAAGACAGCATTCATCACTGCTTTCGGGTGTTTTGCTTTTAAGAAAATGCCCTTCGGGCTCAAGAACGCTGGAGCCACATATCAACGTCTCATGGACCGTGTTTTCCACGACCAGATTGGCCGCAACGTCGAGGTTTACGTTGATGATCTTGTTATAAAGAGTACCTCTCATTCTTCATGTGTGCAAGACATAGCTGAAACGTTGCGTACTCTGCGGCGTTACAATTTGCGACTTAATCCGGCAAAATGCACTTTCGGCGTTGGCTCCGGCAAGTTTCTCGGTTATATGGTTTCACAACATGGTCTTCAGGCCAATCCAGCCAAACTTCGGGACGTTTTAGATCTGCAACCACCGAAGACGTTCAGAGACGTTCAACGCCTCACGGGTGGTTTGGCGGCCTTAAACCGCTTTTTATCTAAAGCAGCAGAGTGCCAACTCCCCTTCTTCAAGATTTTGAGACAAGCAAAGTCATTCGAGTGGACACCGGAGTGTACTACAGCTTTCGAGGCTTTGAAGCATCATATTCAGCAGTTACCCACTTTGTCAGTTCCTTTCTCCGGAGAGCCTCTTTATGTGTATTTAGCCTCCGCCGAGGAAGCTATTAGCGCCACACTTGTGCGCGAAGTCAATGGGGTTCAACATCCCGTGTATTTCGCAAGTCGTGTACTCCACGGGGCGGAGACACGATACTCCTTGCTGGAAAAAACTGTGCTGGCTCTTGTCATGGCAGCTCGGCGTCTGCGGCCATATTTCCAAGGACGCGAAATACGAGTTCTGACCAATCATCCTATCCGTCAGATTCTTGTCAAGCCCGAGGTGTCCGGGCGCCTCGCCAAGTGGGCTGTCGAATTAGGCGAATACGATATTCAATTTCTTCCCCGCCGAGCTATCAAGGGTCAAGCACTTGCCGACTTTTTGGCTGAAACCCCGGGAGATAATCATGAGTCTTCGGCAGACAGTGTTACCCATCATCCCGCTACCCTCATGTCCTCACCTCGCAAGTGGCAATTATATGTGGATGGTGCATCCACGACCCGAGGAAGTCGTGCCGGGGTGCTCCTCATTGACCCCGAGGGAGTTGAAGTTAAATACGTCATCCGATTCAAATTTAAGGTGACTAATAATGAAGCAGAATACGAGGCAGTCATCGCCGGGCTCCGGCTCGCAAAATCCTTAGCCATTCGCCATCTTGAGCTCTTCACGGACTCCGAGGTCGTGTCCAAGCAAATCCAGGGGACTTATGTCGCCAAGGATGAAACAATGATCAGGTATCGTGCTTTAACACTTAAGCTTATGTCAACTCTTGATACAGTTGTTATCCAGAAAATACCACGTACTCAGAATGCAAGAGCAGATGCGCTCAGCAAATTGGCCTCCGCGGTCCGAACTAATATATCTCCGGATATCATGGTCGAAGACTTGTCTCATCCAGCAATTCATGAGGCAACGGTTTTGGTACTGACCGATAGTGATCCGAGTTGGATGACCCCTATCATTCAATATCTCCGAGATGGAATTCTGCCCAATGATAAGCTGCGAGCTCGGCAAGTAGTTCTCAAAGCCCCCAAATACTCCATTCATGATGGAGTCTTGTATCGACGGTCGTACCTACAACCGAGTCTCCGGTGCCTCGCTCCTACCGAGGCTAACCAAGTTCTATGGGAGGTTCACGAAGGGGCTTGTGCCAGTCATATCGGCTCCCGGACATTGGCCAAGAAAGTTCTCCGCTGGGGATATTATTGGCCAACTTTGTTTAATGATGCCCACGACTTAGTGACAAAATGCAGCAAGTGTCAGCTACATTCTCGTGTGAAACACCTGCCCCAAACCGAACTCACTGGAATCCAAAGTGCATGGCCATTTATTCAGTGGGGAATTGATATTGTCGGCCCGTTTCCGGTCGCTCCGGGTGGGTTGAAGTTTCTGGTGGTCGTCGTGGATTACTTCACCAAATGGGTAGAAGCAGAACCTCTTACTGCAATCACTGGTCAGAATATCTTGAAGTTCGTCTGGCGACATATTGTATGTCGCTTCGGCATACCGAGCACCATTATCTCGGATAATGGCAAGCAATTTGCCAACGATCCCTTCCGGTCATGGTGCGAGGAGCTTCATATCAAACAAGTTTTCACCTCGGTAGCTCACCCTCAAGCCAACGGTCAGGTTGAAGTCACTAACCGAACCCTGCTCACGGGTATAAAGAAACGCCTGGATAATGCCAAGGGCCTTTGGGCCGAAAACTTTCCACGAGTACTATGGGCTTATCGCACGACACCGCATACCTCTACCGGGGAGACTCCTTACAGCCTTACTTATGGTTCCGAAGCCGTTATTCCTGCGGAAATCAGTGTACCAAGCCCCCGCCTCATCACATTGGTTCCAGAGGGTAATGACGAAGCTCTCCGAGCGAATTTGGATGAGCTTGAAAATCGTCGTGATCAATCATTCATTCAACAGGCCAAGTGTAAACAACGTGCAGCCCAGTATCATCACCTCCGGGTCCGGGGCACTCAGTTCAATGTCGGGGATCTAGTGCTTCGGCTCAATTCAGCCAGCAAAGCTGCCCCCGAGGGGAAATTACATGCTTCTTGGGAGGGTCCCTACCGCGTCGTTGCCGCGCACGATTCCGGATCCTATCAGTTAGAGCATCTCAATGGAACCTCGATTCCCCGAAGCTGGCACGTTACCAACTTGAGGCGGTTCTACCTGTGAATGCCAAATCACAAGTACCATCTTATCTTTATGCTCATTGTACGTTTCTTTTATGATTGTTATCTCTCTTTGTATTCTTTAATTTGCTCCGGCACTCATCATTGAATAAAAATTCTTTGTTTATGCATCTTGCTGTGTTCTCTTTTACGTTACGGGGACGCCCTAATGCATTCATAAAATTATTATTCGTCTCCGGACAATTAACTCTCTCTCTCGATCCGTCCGAGGAGATTCACATTCCGTCCCCGGACTCATATCACTTTCTCTCCTGTTTAACCGGAGAAGTGGTTACTCCCGCCTGACCCGTCCGGGGAGATTTTACTCCTGCCCGATCCGTCCGGGGAGATTTGCATTGGATTTATCCATACTGTGTTCCCGAACACCCAATTAAAACAGTTATTACTTTTGGTTCATAACTTGTTGTTTTCCTTAACACATTTATGCACACCAAAACGATTTTATTATCTTCCGAATAATACTACGACAAAAAGTTCTTTACATAAAACTAAAAAAAAAAAAAAAAAAAAAACAATCATCTACGGCCCCCGAGCCAGTATTCAGCGCTCCGGCGTTGAGGCCTACTCCTAGATCTGCGCTGTGTCCTCCGGGATCTTGTAGATCCTCGACCTCGGGCTCCGGCTCTTTCCCCTCCGTGGGCTCCCCGACGCCGTGGACTTGTCCTTGGCGCTTGTCGGGGAATTTCGTCCCTTGTATGAGCGCGGCTACTTGGCTGCGGAGCAGACCTCGGGGTCTGGGCCCACTGCACAGGGTCCCACTCCTCCGGAACCATCACTTCAATTTCTCTGGCCAGCTCCTCGACTACTTCTTTGGCGACCACAGCGGGCTCTTCTTCAATCGTAGTCACTGGTGCTGGCTCTCGGATCACAATGCCTTTGCTCTTTCCCGCGGGCTTCTTTTTACCCTTCTGAGGAGCTTTTGAAGTGTCCTGGCTCCGGCTTGTACTGGCAATAAATTCCTCGGCAGAGGGCCGCCACCTGCCACGGCCCTTCAGTCCTTTATACATATTAAGGAGCAACTCCAACACCTCTCGCTTCCGTACGAGCTCCGAGGACTCAGCCGGGCTCCTCGCCATAAGCGCTGAAATCTCTTCCTGAATCTCTACAACCCGCGCCTCGACTTCCTCAAATGTCAGTAGACCGAACTCGGTCAATATTCGGTCATACTCCCTCTGATGGATGAGGACTCGGTCCAGTTCAGCAACTTTAGCCAAATACTTCAGCTCTTGATCAAAGGCTTTCTCCTCGGCTTCCTTCACCTTCCTCTCTGCCGAGGCCACCTGCTTTTCTAGCTTTGGCATTACGTGCATTTGCAGGTTGTTCTTTTCTTCGCGGAACCACTCAAGTGATCGCATGAGTTTCTTTATTGTTTCGTGCAATTTCGCGGTATTCTAAACAGAAATAAGAGTCAACCAGATCGATCAATCTCAAGTATGTAAAGAGTTGGAGTTCAGTTCGAAAACAAAAATTATATTCAACAAAACGGAAGTACATTATCCATGATTCAGTACAATGTTTGCATATGCTCCTATTATCTACAACTTTAAATTTGAGGGGAACGACTGACCTCCCGCTCGGTCCCCTCAATATCCTCGGGCAACACCTCTCGCCGGCCCTCCGACACTTCGGCTTCTTCCTCCTCATTCGCTGCGACAGCTTCGTCCGCAGCTATGGCATCGACCTCCATCCGAGGGGGGGGTTCTTTGTTTCGGGGCTCGGAGACCAGCTCACCCCGGCGGAACGCCAGAAACTCTTGGTCCTGGTCCACCTACAGTTGGCGATCTCCGCGGCCGTCAGAAGTTGTTTCTTCTCCCCTAGAGCCTTCAACAGGGGCCACTCCGGCAGATTCGCTAATGCTGCGTAGTAGGCCTTTTCCACCCCGGCCACTGCCTCAAAGTCGTACCCGAATTCTGGACGATATACATCCACATTCGGGTAGACCTCCTTAACCTGCTCCAGCAGCGCAGATCGCGTGGCCTGGTCCCCTATTGCCACAAAATCCGTCTGGAAGTCAAGGAACGTGCTGGTTTGGAACAGTTTTTCGGCGAATGCCTGCAGCATCGCTCCTTGACCATCGACCGTGGCAGCTTCCCGAGCCTCCATCTCTGCCCGCAGCTGCAGTACTTCACCTCGGAGGACATTGGTCTCTGCCTCCACTCCGCGTAGACGCGCAACCTCATTTTCGACCAAGGCAGCCCTCTTACGTGCCTCGGTCAGGTCTTGGGTTAACCGGTCGTTGCGCGCCCGAAGCTCCCTAGCCACTTCGGCCAGCTCCTCCTTGCCTTCCTTCTCGCTCTTACGACCGAGGTCCAGGATTCCTCGCGCCAAGCGCAGAAGTTCTTCGGCATCGGCCCCCTCCAACCCCAACAGACTTGAGGGCCCCTGCTCCTTCAACTGCCACCAATAATAGCACATAATGATCAGCACAGAAAAACATACAATGCATTTGCATTAACAGTAGCTGACAGCACGTCTGGAACTTACCTCCATACCCCCCTCCGTGCGGAGTCTTTTTGCTGCTGTTGGAGGAGTCCCGGATGGCTCCGGCCTCTTCTTGGACATAGGGGCAGGCTTCACTACCCCTACCTGCTCCTCAGACCCAGCACTAGGCCTCGCATCAGATGACATCTTTCCCCGGGGAGATGCCTCACCAGTTTTCCCTTTCTTTTTGGCCGCCGCCGCCACCGCGGGGTTTCCAGTCGGCTCTTTACCGAAGCGTCCCACTGCACACAGAAGTTAAAGTTAGTTATATACAAAGTAATAGTTTGTAAAAAGCAAAACAGAAGAACTCCTACCCTCTTCGGCAACCGCATCACCCGAATAATACGGGCTCAGTCCTGCCCCCTCCAGTTCTTCCTCAGTACAGAGGGTTTTGAAAGTCCCCACTGACCGGAATACATGTATGACTTCGGCCTCCGGGTTCTCCACCGGAGCGGTATCAAGTACCTCATCCCTCCTCCACTTCGGGAGAGCTACTTTGTTTTTCACAAATATAAACCTCTCCTTCCATCCCTCCACCTTACTCGGATTTTGAACCTTGAACCCACCTCGGGCTCGGGGACTGAAGGAGTACCACCCCTTGGATTTCCCGAAGGCTTTTAATTGGTAGAAAAATCTAAAAAGCTCTACGGTCGGTTCTATCCCGGCATTCTTGCATACTATGGTGAATCCCACTACTTGCCTCACTGCGTTCGGCGCTAGTTGGCTTAAGGCAATGCCGTAGTATTTCAGTAACTGGACCACAATGTCCCACAGGGGCAGTCTCAAGCCTATTCTAAGGGGATCTATATACACACTAATAAAACCCTGCAGCGGGCAGCAGGCCCTATCATCGGGGTTCGGTACTATATACTCTAAGTTAAATGGAAAGTAAAATGAGGGGATTTCTCTCTCAATCTGCACTCGCGTCATCCGTAACGCTACAGAGGCCACCTCAAAATCCTCCTCCGCGCATTCATAGAAACCGACCATCATAACGTTACTTTCCAGGCCGTCGGCCCTGTCTACGGTCCTAATCTCATTCCTTTCCGGAATGATATATCGAAGGGGGGGCACATCTAAAGGGGCACTCGTAGTCCCTACTTCTTGAATAGAGGAAGAAGATGAAGTAGAAGGCATACTTACTTGGGTTGAGTTTGAGAAGTTTTGATTTGAGATGAATCACAAGCACAAAATTCCCCTCTTTTTCCCGCTTTCTAAACTGGCAAATCGCATTGAAGAAGATGAAGAGTTACTGTGCAATTATTCCAAATATATACGCAAAAAACCAACGGCTCTGATACAACCTATTCAAATTCAGTGATGGAGATTTAGACGTGCTCTTCACGCACTTTACGGTTCCCAAGGCGCGTGGGGAACAGGTTTATTGGAAATCGCAGAGCGTGTCACTTCACATCCCTCTCTCTCATGATGGCGCCGCCAATCACATCAACCTCACTCTTCGTCAGGAAGATTTAAACTACACTCCGGTGCTCCCTTTACCTCGGCCATACTACCACACTCCGGTGTACCCTTCACCTCAGCCAGGTCATTATGTACTTCCGACACGTTTCTTGCTTTTGGAAAACTCGGTATCTCGCTATCTGTCCCGTGCACTTCGGCCTAGTTCGGTTCCGCTTCCGCAGACTGCGCCGCGGAGTCCCTTGGACGCGGATAGACTTAGTCATCCACAAACACTTCGGCGCGCCCGCAACCACGGCCCCTCTTGCTTATGGTTCCACCCCGGTGACAACCGAAGCTCCTTCCTCGCTTCGGCTGGGGGGGGGGGGCATCTGATAGGGATGGCCCGATCACTTCGGGTCGGGTTCATACTTTGGCCCACCAACCAGTCCAGGAGCACGTGTCGGCCCAGAAGCATGCGTCGGCCCAACTTGTGGTTTGCTCCGCAATTCAAGGCCCATGATTCGTTCCCAACCATCACGCAACGGAAAACAGGCATGATAATAGGGAATTAGTTAGGTTCAGTTAGGGTTCACGAGGGTTTAGTATAAATTGAAGAAAAGAACTCTGAGTTAGGGTTCACATTCTGTATTCTGGATTATTACGTGTAAACTCAAAGTTCGAGTAAAAGAAACACCTCGGCAGGTGCAATTTTGTGCCCGTGGACGTAGATCTCCGGATCGAACCACGTAAATCTTGTGTTTTTTCATATTGCTTACGTAGGTTTCCGTTAAGTTTCTTGGATATCAGATTGCGCTTTATCAGGGGGCATTAGCCAATTAGGCTCTGGTTACAATATAGAGAAATATGTTATGATTCTTTTTATTAAAATATCAACGTACAATATGTATAGCTACAATATGAGACATTACAGATACATATCCGATGTGGGACGACTAAATTTGTAATACAAGTTATACAATATACTATACAAAAAAGATATTGTACAAATGATATCCCAATACCTTTTGGCTTTCTCGTACTAGGTCCCTTAAAACATTGGACCGACTATGTGGGTTCATGTCGCGTTGATGTGTTAGGGCCCATATTGCCACTATTGCAAATTTGTCACTCTAGTATATTTTAGTTGAATACATTCTTTTTGATAATTTACTTTGTGGAAATTAAATTAAAGAGAAAAAGTTGCAAAAGTTGGTAACTCAATGGAAGCGAGACGGACATGAACTTATAACATACCAACTCAAACGTGAGTTCATTTGGGTCTATGGCCAATCTGTATTTATCTCAGTTTATATAGTATATTTATAAGATAGTGTTTCATTAGAGGTGAGAATAGGCTAGCTAGATTGAACTTTTTATTGGATGGAATAGGCGTAGTTTATACAAATCGTGCTCAACTCTGGTCAAATATCAATAAAAGAGTTTTTCCATTTCATAGCCCAATTCTGGTCTAATATCAGTAAAAGATTTTTCTTTTTCCGATTCATTGCCCAAGTCTGGTATTTTTCATGATCAAGTCTGACTTTGACATATTTTGAGTCTATTAAATGCTTAAATAGGTATCCATATACTGATATATATGAACTATAACATAATTTAGTACACAAGATTGATTTTTTTTCATAATGATTACAGTTTACATATATGTATTACTCCCTCCGTCCCAGCTAACTTTGCATACTTTCCTTTTTGGTCCGTCCCACCTAACTTTGCACACCCTTAAAAAAAAAATCTCTCACACAATCTCCACCCTTGAAATCTCCACCCTCAATCTCCACCTTTAAAAAAGTCAAAGATTCCTCAAAATCTGATTTTTCTTAACATCCGTGTCAGGTCAACCGTGCAAAGTTAGCTGGGACGGAGGTAGTATATCTTATACAATTTATATAAAGTATTTTATTCTATATGTCACGTATATTTTGTTTTTATATATTATTTATAAATGTAAATTCTAAATAGGACAGTATGTTAGTGTTATAAGCCTTACTTAAAGCTTGAGTCAAGCATACTTTAGTAAATAGGTCCAGAAAAAAAACCTAAGCCAGACTTACTGAATAGGCTGGGCTGAAATAATTTAATATAAAATAGATTATAGGTCCATATCGGATAGCCTCACCTATTGCCACTCATCTTCAATATGACTGTTCTTTATCACATGAAAATTGTGCGATTTCAGTTACTTGTGGAGTGTTCTTGCCACATTTAATTTTTGCATTTTGTAGTCAATTTTTTCCCTTTCAATTATATTCCTGATTCTAATAGTACGGGATCTAGAATAGTGCAATCTAAATTTTTGGAACATATTTGCATGTCCAGTCTCCATGTGACTTATTATATTATATATGTTATACTTCGTGTTTTTATCGCTCTATAATTTTACGAAAAATACATGTTTTTATATCCATTCATGTGAATAATGTTTTCAGATCCATCCATGCGAATACCTTAGCAAATATGATAAAACATCCAATACAAAAAAAAAAAAAAAAAAAAAAAAGAAAAGAGAGAGAGAAGTTGAAGGACAGGTTACTGTGTACAAGTAAATAAAAACAATAGCAAAATTGGGTATCAAAAGATCAATTTATTGAAATCGTTCATGGGTAAAGATTCAAACGGCTAATGATTAAACTATATCAGATCAAGACCGTTCTACCCCTCTAGGACCAAACTTCCATTTTGTATAACTGAAAAAATACTCATCGGACTTTGACCCACTTATAGAACACCCCGAATACATAAAGTCACACAAATAATCAAACTACTGAAATAGAAACATAATTTAAAAAGAAACAAAGAGAGAAATAAATAATATAAAATTCTCCAATACTGCCATCAGCATCTGTTGCAGCTCCACTTCACTCACAACGCTTCACCCAAACTGGAACCTAGATCGGGACAGCCTTTTCTGGGTCGGCGGCGACAGCTTCCTCTGTCACTGTCTCCTCCTTGGCGGCTTCTTGTGGCTCCTCAACAGCTGGGACTGCCTCTTCTGTTTTTACCGCCTCAGGTGCGGCTTCTTCAGCTGCAACTTCCTTCGTCACAACTTCTGCGGCTGGCTCCTCCGCTGGTACAGCTTTTTCAGGCTCGGTTTCAGCAGCTGGCACCTCCACTTCAGGCTCGGCTTCAGCAGCTGGTTCCTCCACCGGTACAGCCTTTTCAGGCTCGGCTTCAGTGGCTGGCACAGCTTTTTCTGTTACTTCAGCCGCCGCCTCTGGAGCTGCTGCATCCACCACTTTCTCAGTTGCAACAACAGTCTCTGGAACTGAATCAACCTGCGATGGAAAAACCGCGATTTTATTATTTTATTACCTGAATAAAATTAATCACTTTTTATCAACATTAAGTGTTCATTGGTTGGGCGATCGGTGGACTTTCCAACACGAATAGATTATCATCTGCTTCATTCTTATTAACAGAAACATTAATGGGCTGGTTCAATAAATTTTGTTGATTGTATCAAAAGCTAATCAACATATAAGTTTGGTGCTTAATCCACGTGCATACAATCTGGGAAAGGTTGATCAATTTCCCATCAAGAAGGACGCTTACCAAATCTAACTCTATAAGATTAGATCAAATTCATCAAGGGAGCGATAACGATAATTAATATACCTCAGCTGTTGCCATTATGAAGGTGGTGAAAAGAAGAAATAGCAAACTAGTTTTTTGATGATGGAAACTATGGAGTTGAGGGGGTATATATAGTACACAAATGAATTAACTTCCCCATTATTTTATTATAAAGGAATCTTTTTAGGGTGCTAATTGACACATATGATATGATGATGGTGATACAAAGGGCACATCCATCACCACCCATGTCTAGTTGTCATTGCTTCCATTTTACAAGAAAATCATATTTAAATAAACAAAGGAAAATTAGAGTCGGGACATTAACTTCTAAAATTTTGGGCCCCTAATTTAAGACATTAACTTTTAAAATTTTGCACATTAATGATAAATTGAGCCCACAATTTAAATAAGGGGACAATTGGTAAAGATATACCGCAAGTTTATCACATTTAAGAAAATATTCTCTAAGTTTGATAATTTTTAAAAATAGCTCATAACTTACAAAAAATTGTTAAAAATATTTTGCAACCGGGTATAATCAGTCTGTCAATCAGTTAAAGGGGTGATGTGGCGGCCATAAGCTGATGTGGCCATTTTTTCTTTCTAGTGTGTTATTAATTTTATTTTAAATTATTATCAGGATTATAAAATATAAAATCTAAAATATTATATATATTTATATTTAAAATCCTTAGTTAATTTAAAAATTAACAACTTTATATATAAATTAAAATTTAAAATCTAAGAAATTATTTTGGAAAATATTAAAATTAATTTATGAAAATAAAAACAATTTTGAAAGAATAAAAAATAATTTTAAAGCAAAAAGTTATGTTTATTACATAATATTTTAAAACTTTAGTTTTAAATTAAAAATTCATAATTTTATCTTTAATTTTTTTTTTAAATCTAATAAATTATTTTAGGAAATGTTAAAGTTCTCTAAAAATGTTAAAATTAATTTATAAAAAGATAATTTTTGAAATAATCTTAAATCATTTCAAATATATATTAAAAAAATTATCTTGGACGATATAATATCCTAAAAATTTATTAAATAATTTAGATACTGAAATTACATACATCAATATCTTCACCGTCTTCATCTTTGTTCTACATATTTAAAAATCTAAAAAGTGAGATTACTTCCCTATAAAAAAGTGAGATTACAGTAAAAATATTAAGTGATGCCTTCATCTTCATTATTCTATATAATTCACTATACTAAGGATTCTACAATTGAAGCATCTAAAAAGTGAGAATTTCTACAATTTAGCACATCTCCAGCGGTCTTCATCTTCATTAGAATCTGTGATTATTCAAACACCCTAAAATCTTTCCAATCTAAAATATCTCTAAATCTGATGTTTTGCCTCCCAAAATCTTCCCAGATATGAAATATCTCTAAATTTGATGTTTACCTCGCGTAGAAAACGAAAAGAGAAATACTCATCTGCTTAGTCTTCTTCTTCTTCTTCCATGGAGATTGCTCAGTCTTCTTCTTCTTCCAATCACATAAAAAATGAAGAGGTAAATTAAAAAAGAACTTCAATTCCTAGCACTCGAAGAGGGTGAAAATTGTGGCAAACGATGAGTCGATTGGGTGGAAAAACGATGGTGTTAGGTTGAGACCTCATTTGGGTCGGCTGGAAATTGGAGTTGGCTGGAACTCCTAGGATCAAAGAGGAACACAGGCGGTGGGGCGAAGGGGGGCATGGGGGAGTGACAGGGGAAGGGAAGAGCGGAGAAAATTTCTTCTCTCTTTTAATGTTATAATTATAAGTAGTAATTAGTGATATAAATTGCCCGTGGGGGGAAGAAGAACACAATCCACATCAGCCTGTGATTATTTGAGTGTCATATCAGCGTTTTTTTAGCACATCAGCTTGTGACCGGATGAGCCACTGACTATACCCGGTTGCAGGGCATTTTTACCAACTTTTTGCAAGTTGTGAGACATTTTTTAAAATTGTCAAACTTAGAGGATATTTTCTTAAATAGGACAAATTTACTGGATATTTTTACCAATTTTCCCTTTAAATAAGTGAATTAAATATCACGTAAGTTACTGAAGTAAACTTTGCAAAGTTCTTAGATTATGTGACATCTAGTGTGCAAAATCATTTCAATTAATTATGTAATTTTCTACTTTTTTAAAAATCCAAATTTGAGGGAGGAGTTGTATCATGCTTATTACTTTGGATATAAAGATTTGTTTTACAATATAAACTTTCATTCATATTGCAATGGTTAAGAGGAAACATAGCTAAATCTTAATTAGGAAATATTTAACTCCACATCTACTAGCTACATTAATTTTTGTAAAACAGAAGCAAAGACTATTGGAAGAAGTTGACATAGTTTGTGAGTTTGGTTCAAGATGCGTGTTGTCCATCTATTAAATTTTATGCATATGAAATATTTCTTTCAATTATTATTATTTTTTTTTTTTGAATCGGACACCATTTTTGTTTCTTCATTATATAAAAACCTTAGATTGTTGATTTTGGGAGGGAGATGGGTTGCAAACGTGGCAAGAATTAAGTAAGGAGTCAGATTTTTAAAATTCTCTTAAATTGGCGGTCCAAATAGTTTAGCAGTTTTGAAGTCTCAATATGAGTTTTTGTAAGTTGCAGTTATAAGTAGTTATGTGGAATTGCGAAAGGGGAAAGGCACATGGTGGAGGCCATTAATTTGTACATCCATCTGCCTATTCATATGAATCTTTAATGGCTGATTTGTTCTTCTTCTTCGTAGGTGAGTAGTACTATCATCATGCTTTCATGTTCCACCACTTTTCTATTCTTCCAAATCGACCGGATCCATTTAAATACCGTTTCTTTCTAAAAATATTGGTTTGCTGATCACTATGTGTTTGCCACTTTTTGTGGAACATATTTAAATAAAATATATTATATTTATAAAAAACATCTGACCTAGATTTAGTTGATTGGCAAGGATAAAATGAACGAGGTTTATTTTACAATAAAAAATTATACTTATATTGTTAAATTAAAATATAAATAAGATTTTTTTATTTTTTTTCTGGATTTGGATGTTTTTGGGAAATGGGGTATATAAGAACAGCTTAATTAACCATGTCTTACGTAATTCAAATAGATATAGAATATATTTGATTGAAAGATAATTTATATTATTGACATTGGAATGTATTTATACAAGATACATAGACTCTATTCTAGAGTACAAACAATGTGGGACAAAGTAATACATACAAACTAAGATACATCCAATATATACAAAACTATGACATATCCAATAGCCTCCCTCAAGATGGAGCACGATCAGTGACGCCAATCTTGGACAGAAGTAGAAGTAAGCGAGCTCTGGAGAGAGGTTTGGTAAGTGCATCAGCAAGTTGATCGGATGATGAGACATGAGAGACCCGAAGACGAGACTTTTGAACAAGATCACGAACAAAGTGATAGTCAATGGCGATATGTTTCATGCGTGAGTGGAAAACTGGATTAGAGCAAAGATAGGTGGCACCAATATTGTCACTGTAGATAACGGGAACAGAGGACAGGGGAACCCGAATTTCAGTGAGTAGGGATTGGACCCATTGAATTTCAGCAGCGGCAGCAGCAATGGATCTGTACTCTGCTTCAGTGGAGGAGCGAGCGATAGAACGTTGCTTGCGAGAACTCCACGAAATAGGGTTGGAGCCAAGGAAAACAATGTAGGCAGTAGTGGAGGAGCGATCATCACAGTCACCTGCCCAGTCAGCATCCGTGAAGCAGTGAAGAGAGTTGGGAGAAGCGCGGTGAAGCGTCAAACCAGTGTTACGAGTGCCATTCAAATATCGAAGTAAGCGTTTGACCGCGCCCCAATGAGTTTCAGTTGGAGCATGCATAAATTGAGATAGTTTATTGACTGCAAAGGCAATATCTGGCCGAGTGAAGAGGAGATATTGGAGGCTACCAAGAACCTGACGATACGAAGATGCATCAGTTAACGCGGTGCCATCATGGAGTGAGAGGGAGACACCCGGTGCCAAAGGTGTCTGAACAGGTTTGGCTTGAAGCATGTTGTGTTTGGCAAGGAGATCGGTGATGTACTTTCGTTGCACAAGAACACAGGAGGATGATGAGCGAAGAACTTCAATACCCAAAAAATAGGAGAGTTCTCCAAGGTCTTTAACAGAGAAGGATGTGGCTAACGCAGAAACCACCTTATTGAGAAAAGTAGAGTCATTACCTGTGAGAATTAAATCATCCACATAGACTAAAAAATAGGCAATGACACCCCCAGCTGCATACACAAAGAGGGACTCATCAGATTTTGTATGTGAAAAGCCGATGGAGGCAAGGAATGACCGAAGAGCCTGGTACCACGTGCGTGGGGCTTGTTTGAGACCGTAAATGGATTTTTGAAGTTTACAGACATAAGAGGGATAGTTCTTATCCAAAAATCCAGGTGGTTGAGACATATACACTTCATCAGAGAGACTACCGTGAAGGAAGGCGTTGTTGACATCAAATTGACGAAGAGGCCAATCATGAGAAACAGCAAGACTTAATATAACACGAACTGTAGCTGGTTTAACCACAGGACTAAATGTGTCCGAAAAATCAACACCCGGACGTTGATGAAAACCCTTGGCCACAAGACGAGCTTTGAACTTGTCAAGAGATCCATCAGACTTTCGTTTGATACGAAATACCCATTTGCAACCCACAACATTCTGAGAGGTATCTGGGGGAACTAAATCCCAAGTCCCATTTTGGAGAAGAGCATTAAATTCAGAGGACATGGCATCACGCCAACGAGAATCAGCTAAAGCCTGTGCAACAGTAGTGGGTTCAATATCAGAATGTAAGGTAGAGGTGAGACAGTACCTCGAATTGGGTTTAGTAATATTGTTGCGCAGCCGAGTCACCATGGGATGACGAGATGTAGCAGGAGGCGGTGATGGATCTGTCGGGGGAGAGGATGACGATGATGGATCCGTCGATGGAGGAGTGGAGTGATCTGGTGTAGGTAGTATAGGGGGAGGAGGGGGAACAGGAGTAAGAGCATCGGGAATAGGTATGAGGGAAGGAGGAGGAGATTGTGACAATGTGAGGAATGGAAATTTTTCTTCAACAAAGTCAACATGACGGGAAGTATATATTTGTGAAGTAGTGGGGTCGAGACAGAAGTAGGCACTTTGAGTGAGAGAGTAACCCAAAAACACACAGGGTGTGGACCGGGGGTGAAGCTTATGAGGAGAGTATGGTCGAAGCCAGGGATAGCATAAGCAACCAAAGACACGTAGTTTGGAGAGATTTGGTGGGTGGTTGAGTAATTTTTCATATGCAGAGATCATGGAAAGAGACACTTTGGGTAAACGGTTTATGAGATAAGTGGCAGTGCTCATGGCATAAGGCCAATATGTGAGTGGAATAGAGGCCTGATGTAGTAGGGCAAGACCCGTATCTACAATATGACGGTGACGGCGTTCAGAATACCCATTATGTTCAGGAGTGTGAGGAGGTGTTGTGAGGTGAGTGATACCATGAGATGTAAGGAAAGCACGAAGAGCAGTATACTCGCCTCCATTATCAGAGTATAGAGTTACAGTTTTGGACTTATGATAATTTTCAACAAGTGCTTTGAAAGCAACAAAAGTAGATAAAACATCAGATTTGCGTCGTAATGGATATAGCCAGACATATTTAGGTGAAATGATCAACAAATATGACATAATATTTAAATCCATCCACAGATAAAACCGGAGAAGTCCAAACATCAGAGTAAAGCAATTCAAGTGGTTTAGAGGAAGTAAGACTAGAATCATAAAAAGGAAGTTTGTGACTTTTAATGCTTTTACATGAATCACATGAAAACTGAGATGCGTTCTTAGTGGAAAATTTATTGCGAGAAATAACAGAATTGAGTATATGAGGAGAAGGGTGACCCAGTCGAGCGTGCCATGTGGAAAGAGACTGACAGACGGATGAGAGAGCAACGGGTGATACACCAGCAATCGGCCAAAGGTAAAGCCCATTAACGCGAGGACCGCGTAGGCGAATCTCCCCCGTGTGACGATCCATCACCTGAAAACCAATGTTGGAGAAGACAATATCAACATAATTATCATGACATAGCCGAGATACAGAAATGAGATTGCGAGCGATCATCGGAACGTGTAAAGTATCACAAAACTTGAGAGATGGGAAAGCAGGAAAATGCATAGCACCAATATGAGCAATACTTAAACCAGACCCATTACCAATAACCACACCATCAGTACCAGTGTATGGAGTGTGAAGAGAGAGATTGGCGAGGTCAGTAGTTATATGATGTGAAGCTCCCGAATCCAAGATCCAATCCGACGAGGTAGGAATGGAGTGAGCCGTGTGTGCCGAGGGCGAGGTATAGGCTGGCGAAGGGGACACATTTGTGGGACGAACTGGGGAATACTGAAAAGAAGGGCAACGCTTGGCAGCATGTCCTTGTTCGCCACAGAGTTGGCATTTTCCCATATACGGACGGGGAGCAGCAGCGGGCTATCGGAATCCGGAAGAACCAGGTTTCTGTGAAGTGGTGAAATTAGACGAGCCCTGAGACGGAGCAGTGGATGAGACCTGCCGGAAAGCAGGCTGTCCTTTGGCAGATCGAGAAGCCGAATGGTGAGGAGCAACCATGGCCGTAATTGGCTGAAGGGAAGACGGCGGGAGGCGAGAAGCCAGTTGTGCTTCCATACTGAGCAACTTTTCATGGAGCTCATCGAAGGTGATCGAAGAATCCCGAGCTTGAATGGCATGAGATAGTTCCTTGTACGAGTCCTCAAGCCCATTGAGAATTTTCAAGGTCAGGTCTTCCGGGTCAGTAGTGACACCAAGTAAGGCAAGTTCATCGACCGTACCTTTAATATCGAGCATGTAGGCTGTGATCGAACGACTGCCTTTGGAGGGGTTGTGCAGCTTGTTGCGGAGAGCCAGAATACGCCCACGAGATGCACGACCGTACGTATGAGCAAGAGTATCCCATGCCTGTTTGGAGGTCGTGGTGCTGGCAATGAAGGGAATAAGACTTGGCGTGAGAGAGCCAATAATGGCACTGAGGAGAAGCTGATCTTGCCGAACCCAGCGAAGATATTCCGGATTCGGGGAGGTAACATTATTGACAGTGATGGTGGATGCGGGGCAAGCTATGGAGCCATCAACATAGCCCAGAAGATTGTAACCCGTAAGGAGGGTGCGAAATTGAAAAGACCAGGCCATATAATTGGAGGAGGTGAGTTTGAGAGGGGCCTGGGCTCCGATATTGAAGGCTATCGGACCGGAGGCCATGGCAGCAGCCAGGGAGGGGACGGTGGTGAGGTCAGTGACAGCGGAAGAGGTGGTGATATGGGAGGCAGTAGACATGGCGGCTGGGAGACGAAAGAAAAAAAAAAAAAAAGGAGTAGGTTAAGGAGAGTACGGAGCAGTTGGTATGTTCCAAGAAATTTGGAATCACTGCTGCGAAAAGTTAGGAACTGATATAAGGATATACCTTATGTGGCTCTGATACCATATAGAATATATTTGATTGAAAGATAATTTATATTATTGACATTGGAATGTATTTATACAAGATACATAGACTCTATTCTAGAGTACAAACAATGTGGGACAAAGTAATACATACAAACTAAGATACATCCAATATATACAAAACTATGACATATCCAATAATAGAATCCTTCTATTTCTACAACTAATGTTGCAACATTTACACTCGTACTAGAATCAATACATGATATACAGTTATTTGTAATATAGTAATATTATATTATACAAGTTTATATAGAAATACAACTGTAACTTGAGATATTACACCATTTATAGTAGGAGATTCAAATTGTCGGGTTAAGTCGAAATATATATATATAGATCAACATCATTAGAACATATGATGCCTATATTTTTTTTGAAGAATCTCGACTTGGTCATTCCTTATGCTCCATGTCTCATTAATGAAATGACTACATACGTAATTTAATTGAGTTTAATTATTTTTTACATATTATTCAGGACGTGATCTTAATTATAAATGGTGAAACGATGTTACTATGCTGCCAAGAGGCAACCACTTAGTGTCCGTTTGCTTAAGATTTGACTCAGTAGATTTAAAGGATCGAATTTGAATAAAGCACACTCATTAACTCCATCAGTCAGATTTTGTTCAACACTTCCCAGTCTTAAACAAACGGACCCTTAGAATAATTAAGTAAAATAAGCAAGCTTTTGATAATGATACATGCGGTATGCCACGGCGCTATGTGTAGCGACAACTATGGTCTGCAATTGGTACAGCGGTGATATGGGGCCGCAGATGGTGCCACGCTGGATTACAGTCATCACACTGAATGCCTCATTATCTTGTCCCCCTCATTTTTACTCAATATTATTCTAATATACTATCTACCATCAACACGGCAACACCAACACCCTTCTTTATATCAACATGTTTAATTAACCTTTCTGCTACTTTTCTGTAAATTTATTGTTTTTTATTATTACTATTAATTTAATGTTATTCGTATAATTTTTATTTTACTAGAATTAAGTAATAAAAAATAAATCATAAAATTAACACAGTTTGATTTACAATTTTAATCAAAAAATTTGAAAACTTGACTTACCAATTTTCACTCATTGGATCGCATATTTTCCATTTGTAAATCACTTCATTAAAAAAATTATATATATATTAGATTAGACAAATGATGGTGTTTCGTGGTCTAATCTAATGGCATTGACATCCCACTGAAAAGCGAGGACAATAAAGAGTTTCTAAATGTTTATTAAAGGTATTTGAATATCATATTTTGAAATTTATGCAGAGGGATCTAGAATGCACCTCTATTAGTTGAAATTTTAATCTTCAATATAAATAGCTAAATTTATGCGGCGGATACTGTAACGATCAAATTTTCATTTATTCATTATAAAATAATCCAGACATTTTCTCTTTCCACTCTTTTCTTTATCAAAGGGAGGAGATTCGAACTCAGATACTCATAATTATCATATAAACTGTTGAGTATGGAGCCCAAAAGTCGTCTAGGACCAACTCGGCCGAGGCGGGAGGCCGCGGCCGAGGCAAGATTGACGGAACAGGGGAGTTTGTGCCGAGAGAGCAACTCGGCCGAGGCGGGAGGCCTCGGCCGAGGCGAGGAGGCAACTCGACCGAGGTAGGTGGCCTCGACCGAGTTCTAGAATCTGCACGCGAAGAGGTTAGGCACTGAGAAAGTGCCACGGCCGAGGCAAGAAGGCAACTCGGCCGAGGCGAGTCTCGCGGCAGTTTTTTTTTTCTCTTTCTTGGGCCTCAAGTTTTCTTGGGCCTCAAGTTTTCTTGTGCCTCAAGTTTTCTTGGGCATCAAGTATTCTTGGGCCTCAAGTTTTCTTGGGCCTCAAGTTAAGGTGTTACTATAAATAAGGGTTCCTCTTCTTTGCTCAGTGTGTACCTTGTGTACCCCGGAAAATCATCACTTTAGTAAATATCCTGGCTTGGTATCGCCCCCAGACGTAGTTACACATCGTAACGAACTGGGTAATCAAATTGTTGTCTTATTGTTTGCTATTTTATCGCTTTCTTTATCCGATTATCTAGTCGTGTCGTGTTTGTGGGTGGAATAATTTCCCAACAACTGGTATCAGAGCATCAGGTTAGTTTTTCCTGGGAGTATTCACGATGAACGACGGAAAGATTTCGGTGGAGAGATTCGATGGGACTGATTATGGATTCTGGAAGATGCAAATTGAAGATTACCTATACGGTAAGGATTTGCACCAGCCCCTCAAGGAGAAGCCCGAGAAGATGTCTGCGGAGGAGTGGGAGTTATTGGACAGGAAAGCGATGAGCGCGGTGCGTCTATCGCTGTCCAAGGAAGTGGCTTACCATACCACAGGCGCGAAGTCTACACGGGAAATGCTGAAAACCTTGGAGGAGATGTATCAAAAGCCATCGACGGCAAACAAGGTTCATCTGATTAGACGGTTGTTTAATCTGAGGATGACGGAGGGAACACCAGTACAGCAACACTTGAATGAGTTCAACATGCTAACCTCGCAGTTGGACTCGGTGGATATAAAGTTTGATGATGAGATTCGGGCCCTAATAATGCTATCTTCTCTGCCAGACAGTTGGACCGGTACAGTGACAGCCGTTAGCGCCACATACGCTAAGCTGAAGTATGACAGGGTGAGGGACTTGATGATCGGGGAGGAGATTCGGAGAAACGAATCAGGATCAGGATCGTCCTCAGGGTCAGCACTGAATACCGAGAACAGAGGCAGACAGAAGGGAAGGCAGTCTAGGGGGAGGTCAAAATCCAGAGGGAAGAGTCAGACGAAAAAGTGCTGGAATTGTGACGAGGTTGGTCACTTCAAATACCAGTGCAAGGCGCCGAAGAAGAACAAGGGGGATCAGGCAGACAGGAAGACAGCGAATGCAGCCACGGATGAGGATGATGGCGATGCATTGGTCTTGAGCGTGTGCAGTCCCATGGAGTCTTGGGTCTTGGATTCCGGCGCATCATTCCATTCATGCGGTAACTTTAGTATAATGCAAAATTATGTTTCTGGCGATTTTGGACAGGTGTATCTGGCAGATGATGAACCCCTGAAAATCGTGGCTAAGGGAAACGTAAAGGTTGAGACATTAAATGGCTCAAAACTGATGTTGAATGGAGTGAGACATATCCCTGGATTAAAGAGGAACTTGCTTTCAGTTGGACAGCTTGACAAGGAAGGTTACGTAGTAACGTTTGGCTGTAGCAACTGGAAGATTACCAAGGGAGCTATGGTAGTAGCTCGTGGTAAGAAGGAAGGAACGCTGTTCATGACTAGTAACTCGCAGGATTCCCTTGATCTTGCGAGTGGTAATGGTGATGTAGATTTGTGGCACTGCCGGCTGGGCTACATGAGCGAGAAAGGGATGAAAGTCATGAGTTCGAAGGGTAAACTGCCTGGTTTACAAACCGTGAAGGTTGGTATGTGTGAAGATTGTGTCTTCAGGAAACAAAGGCGAGTGAGTTTCTCAAGGAGTGGCAGGGCCCTGAAGAAGGAGAAGCTAGAGTTGGTCCATAGCGATCTATGGGGACCAGCTCCGGTGGCGTCCATTGGAGGATCGATGTACTGCATGACGTTCATCGACGATTCAACCCGCAAGGTATGGATTTATTTTCTGAAAAATAAGTCTAATGCTTTTGATGTTTTCAAAAGATGGAAGGCCTTAGTTGAGACGGAGACGGGGTTGAAGGTGAAGTGCCTGCGTTCCGACAATGGTGGCGAATATGAACTCAAGGAGTTCAAGGAGTATTGTGCTGAGCATGGGATTCGTACAGAGAGGACTGTACGTGGAACGCCCCAACAGAATGGTGTGGCCGAGAGGATGAACAGAACTCTAAATGAACGGGCGAGATGCATGAGGCTGAAGAGCGGACTGCCTCAGTCATTTTGGGCGGATGCAGTGAGCACAGCTGCATTCCTGATCAACCGAGGTCCATCGGTTCCCTTGGATAATCGGATACCCGAGGAGGAGTGGACCGGAAAGGAGGTAAATCTATCTTACCTGCGTATTTTCGGTTGTGTTGCTTACGCTCTTTTGGATTCTGTTGGGAGAAATAAGCTAGATGCCAAGTCCGTGAAGTGTACGTTTATTGGGTATGGCGGCGATGAGTTCGGCTATAGGCTATGGGATGAGCAAAGCCGAAAAGTAATTCGCAGCCAGATGTGATATTCAATGAACAGGTTATGTACAAGGATAGAATGAAGGATTTGGGCGCTGATAGTGGAAAGCTCCGCACTGTCGAGTTACCCGATCTAGACTCGAGTGGGAGCAAAGGGAGTCCGGTCGATGAGGAGGTTCATGATGATGAACCAAGAACACCACCACCACCTCAAAGACCAGTTAGAGATCGAAGGCCACCAGATAAGTATTCGCCCTCTAACTTTTACTTATTGTTGACTGATGGTGGTGAACCTGAGAGCTTTGCAGAGGCAAAGCAGGTTGGTAATAAATTGAAGTTGTGCATAACTTCAATTGGCCTCGAAACGTGAAGAAGAAGAGGAGATGGTGATACCAAGTGGAAACGGGAAGGAGAAAAGAGGAGGATATTTGCTTTGAAGGTGTTTTGGTCTCCAAGTGGGAGATTGTTGAGTATGGAGCCCAAAAGTCGTCCAGGACCAACTCGGCCGAGGCGGGAGGCCGCGGCCGAGGCAAGATTGACGGAACAGGGGAGTTTGTGCCGAGAGAGCAACTCGGCCGAGGCGGGAGGCCTCGGCCGAGGCGAGGAGGCAACTCGACCGAGGTAGGTGGCCTCGACCGAGTTCTGGAATCTGCACGCGAAGAGGTTAGGCACTGAGAAAGTGCCGCGGCCGAGGCAAGAAGGCAACTCGGCCGAGGCGAGTCTCGCGGCAGTTTTTTTTTTCTCTTTCTTGGGCCTCAAGTTTTCTTGGGCCTCAAGTTTTCTTGTGCCTCAAGTTTTCTTGGGCATCAAGTATTCTTGGGCCTCAAGTTTTCTTGGGCCTCAAGTTAAGGTGTTACTATAAATAAGGGTTCCTCTTCTTTGCTCAGTGTGTACCTTGTGTACCCCGGAAAATCATCACTTTAGTAAATATCCTGGCTTGGTATCGCCCCCAGACGTAGTTACACATCGTAACGAACTGGGTAATCAAATTGTTGTCTTATTGTTTGCTATTTTATCGCTTTCTTTATCCCATTATCTAGTCGTGTCGTATTTGTGGGTGGAATAATTTCCCAACATAAACGGTCCGTAAAACCTTCATATCACTGACCTAAAAGACTAATGGTATTCAAACTCTTTTTTATGTTCAATAAAAATATAAAAAATGCCAAAATTTATGGGCCACTTTATAAAATAATTCAAACAAAGCAGTCTAATAAAATGATGACAGTTAGTGGTAAGGTTGCTCAAATATTTTATTTGTTAGTTATAATGTCTTGTCTAAATAAAATTGAACTGTATATCATTTAGTATTCAGTTGTGAGGTAATCGGTCTCTATGGAGACAGCCTTACTCGTCGCTACCTAATAATTAACGACATCGTATACTTGGTATAGTCTAATATGAACAATTAATTAGTGACAACATGTTGAATGCCTAATAATATAGTTATGAGAAGTACTCATTTATTTGATATCTATTTTTAAATTAAAGTAATGGGGATTTGATATGTAACGACCCGATTTTCCTAAAATAATTTAAAATAGTTTTAAATAACAATAATCAATATCCAGACGTTTTATATAATAATAAAACAATTTCTAATCAGGCATTAGATAAACCAAATAAAACGCATCTAAATTTATTTGCGAACACAATTATCTTCAATAAGGGATTATTTAGTATAATACATCGACATGCTTATAATATAATTAATTAACAACACATAATATAACATTGACTGTATGGAAAGAGATCCATACGAGTATACTTACATTGACCGTATGGAAGGAGACCCATACGAGTGTACTTTAACTTATCCTATTATAGGTGTGTGTGTGAAGGTACAAACATACCTAATGTACAAGCCTATATAATATGCAAATCAATTCCTACTTAATCAGATTCTAATAACATTCACAACCAAAATAACTTCACAAACTTTAACTAAATTTCATAAGTACCACAATCGAAGAAAGAACTTGAATCATTTAAATAATATATATATATATATATATATATATATATATATATATTGTTTCCAACTTATAACAATTAGCAAGATCTAACTTTTAAGAAAATAATGTCCCAGACTAACTTGCAAATACCAAAAATAGGAAAAATTCAATTTATATTTGGAGCATATGCTTTCACCGTACCGCCATCTCCTCTACGTCCAGCCCCTTGACCTGAAATATTAAAAGTAGGGGTGAGCTACATCCAGCTCGTGCTTGTCAAAACTAATTACACCCTTGATGGTATAACATGTAATAACAATTATAAACATGACATAAAACTTGAGGGTAAGTAATAAATACTTACATGACTTATAACTTGAGGATGAGTAACAAGTATCCACATAACTTATAACTTAGGGGCATGTAGCAAAGTAGCATGCAAAGCTTGAGGGATTGAACTAATCAATCATACTTAGGGGTGCAAAGCACAAATCATATAATAAAAGTTAAACATGTACACATATCATACAGACATAATTAATAATGACAAACAAGTAAGAAACCCCCACCTTAGAAAAGCAATAACCTTGAAAACCTTGCGTAAATGATTAACTACCGTGTTCTTGATCAGAAAACCTGTTGACTCCGTTTTCTGTTTTCTTTCTTTTTAGCGTATAAAGATGGCGTGTGTTAGGCGTGAATATAATGATGTATTTATAGTTAGGGATTAATAGGTCCGTTTTCTGTATAAAGATGGGCGTGTGTTAGGCGTGAATATAATGATGTATTTATAATTAGGGATTAATAGGTCTCCTAGGGTTTCATATGTTTTATGTTTTCTTTCTTTTCAGCGTATAAATATGACGTGTGTTAGGCGTGAATATAATGATGTATTTATAGTTAGGGATTAATAGGTCTCCTAGGGTTTCATATCTTATTAGATAAGGCTATATCCTGACAGGATGAGGATTAGGGGATCAATATCTAAGTGTATATCTTAAAAGATTAGGAATGCTAATTCTTGTATATATCGGCATCTAATCAAGAAACACTGTAATCTACGACACTTTACGGATATGTAACAAGAAAATAAATTAAATAAGTAATAATTATTAAATGAAAATATGATGCATGTTTTGGGCTTGAAAAATTCGAATGGACTTACTTAACAACTAGTCGGGTCTTATGCTGCCACTAGGTGATTTGAGACTAAACCTCATAATTGGCCAAAATAAATAATATTTTTATTAAATATATAATATAGTTTTAAATAAATAATACGCAGAAAAATGTGGGTGTTACATGATATGAAAAATGGTTGGTCTCTATAATGCTGATCTCTAAAATTGAGACCAATTTATTCCGTCTCTAAATTTAGTGACGGAATTTTCGTCTCTATTATGAAATTAGAGACCAAATTACTTACCGAGTAGAGACGAATTATGTCCATCTCTAATATTCGGTTGTCATTTCTTCACTAATCGGATACTAATGGTTTTTTGCCACTTTTCGTCACTATTTTATTTCTATTCTGTTTTTTATTTTGTGTCCGATATTATACGTTACTAATTCCCGTCTCTGATACGAATTTTTTTGAAGTGTATCTTTGAGTTCGGTTCATCTTACGAATACTGAGCTCGGAAATAGTTTGAACTTTTGGACAAAAGCTCGACAACAAATTAAGCTAGCATAGTTCGAGCTCAAATTCGTAATGGATGAGCTTAAGCTCGAAATTGGGAGCTCATTAAACTCATTCTATGACAATAAAAATACGGTTAACAAAAATCACATGGGCATACTATTTATCAATTTAAAAAAAATGAGAGCATACCATATTGATTATAAAAATATAAACTATCTTATATTAACATTAAAACTGGTAGAACAATTTAATTAAAGATTTTGAAAACTATATCTAATTTTAGTTGGCTCGCGAACTGAAAATTCAAATGTTAGTAGACTCGAGTTCGGCTTATTTAACTTAGCAAACAATCAGCGCTAATAATTTTGAATAGAGTTTTGAATGGTCCGCGAATAATTTAATTTCATTGCATTCTAATGTTCAGTTAGTTCAAGTTAAAAAAAAAAAAAAAAAAAAAATAGTAAGAACTTTTCAGTGTCATGAATAATTTATATATAATTAAATATGTAGAACTAAAAAAATAAATAAATCATGGGATATGATGCTATAAATAAATAGAAGTTAGGCATGAAAATATTTCGAAATTTCTCAGAATTTTCGATTTCGATTGTCTCCAGGTACAATTTGTTATAATTTCGTGGAAATTTTACACTTGAATATTTTTTATTTTTTTAAATGGTTGAAATAATATGCAATTGACCCTACTTTGTGCTAAAGCTATTACTGAACTCAGGAAAAGAAAAAATTGTGACGAAAAGTAACAGAATTGTTGACAATTTTAATATGTATCATATTATTAAATATCGTTTAATATTTATAACTTAATTGTAATATTTTCATTTGCATTAATTTTTTTCTCTAAACATGTACATGTAAATTAACTATAATAATTTGTAAAATTTTTAATATAGTTTTTAACTTCTTTCAAAACTACAGTGATATATTGATTTTAGTTGAAATTTGTCTAAAATTGAAACCATGTAAAAATAAAATTGTTGGTCGTTGATTGAAGCAAAGAAATGAGAATTGATGATGATTTTAGGAAAGTTGATTTTAGGAGAGTATGTCGATATGCCTCCATGTGGAACAGGGGTGGGTGTAAAGCCTTATGTACTCTTCTGTAAAGTTGATAACTCATAGCTAGGTCGGCAGAAGGGTGCCCCACATGCTTTTTTATTTCATTCTGCCCTATAAACATTTGCCACGTGGATTGAACCAACCTGGCTCCACCCTCAATTTTCGAGCACGAAAGTTAAGAAAAAATAAATTTTGAGGAATTTTTTACTTCTTCAAATGTGGAGATTTTGAAGGTGGAGATTGTAAGAGAAATTTGTTATTTATGAGCTGACAAATTAGATTAGGACAAATCGAAAAGGAAAGTAGGCAAATTAGAGCAGGATGAAGGGCGTATATTCTTGCTTATATAATAATTTATAGCTTTAAAATCTTATAAAATATTTTCTTCTAATGCATTTTAATGTATTGGTATACTTGAAATACTAATCACCATATACATGGGCTTAGACATGAATTAAGAAGAAATCAATTAATTGTTACTTTTATACATACCGGTGGATATCTAACTTATGTACTACTCTTATAAATTGCAATTAATTAGTTCCTGGTCAGTTTTGATGTAGTACCGTAATCACACATTTTCTTTAATGACTGAAATTATAGTAGCTAGTAGTCAATAAATAAAATCACAGATGAATTGGCAAAAATATGATGTGATTCCACCACATGGAATCATTTTCCACAAGATAATAAAAAATAGGTGAAGAAGCAATAATGCTTCTAAGTTTACAAGAGAGATCGTTGCAGCCATGGAAAATTGAGCTAAGAGAGTAGAGAGACAAATGAAAATATGTGTATACATTCAATCAATCACCTTGTGTTTACAATCGAGGGTTTCAGCTCTATTAATAAAGAGTTGTAACTGCTGTCTAACAACTCTAATTATCTAATGATACATACATACAAAATAATGCAGAAAATATTATTTACTATGTTCTATCTCAACAACCGCCTCAAGTTTGGACTAATTTTAATATTAAATAGTTCAACTTTGGGGGTAATTCTATGGTACCAATGGGGTATTGGTACCCATAGGGATATAACTGTAATTTTACCATTAATTATTGAATCCTAAATTAAATTGTGTTTTGAATTCTGTTCTAAATTAATAGATTAATCATTTAATGCCTTCATTATTGTATTCTGAATTCTGAAACTTGTGCACTCACATTTTGACTAGAAAATGAGTAGGTGAACTTTTCACCTTCCATTTGGTTTCATCCCAAACGCCAGAGGAAAGAGAAGTTTAGGCAATATGCAGAAACAAAAAATTAGGACAATTCTTCAATAATACTTCCCATTTTCTTGTTCGCCATCTGGTAAGAATGGGTTGCTTTAGGGTTTAGAATTGACATTCTTCCCCCTTCTCGTTCTCCTCTCAAATGACCTAGATCCCCAATTCTGTTCTTTTTTGCTTGATCATGTTGAGGTCGGCGAGAGCATTAGGTTTATGTTCCTGTAAATTGTTCGTAAGTATTTTGGAGGAGGTGGGTATGACGATCTGGTTGCGACGGGTCCGATCTGAAGACACAGATAAGTTTTTTCTCCATTTTTGTTACCTGTAACATCATGTTCTATACAAATTTGTTCGGTTACCCCATAATTATTTACGAGTTAATTTACAATGCGATGTGATTCTTCTGTCTTGTTTAAGATGCGAAAATTCAAGTTTTTTTTTTTTTTTTTAATTTTTTTTTTAAAAAAGTCTTTTAATGTAACATGCAGTAAGTTTTTTCTTTTAAATTTGAAGTTCCTATATGATTTTTCGTGGCCCCTTAGGAATTATTTGGTTGTTCGGCTTCGCTGTACTATCTTGATTAACTCGAAAATCCTCATTTCAGAATTATGACTTTTGTCCATGTAGATTCTACAAAGCTTGTTTGTTTTTTCTATAGTCCTTTATGGATCTATTTTAACTTTCTTTGATTGTAGTATCTGTATTAAGATTTTGAAAATAATGTTTTGATTTTAAGTTTATGGTTCAGATTCAGTAGTTCACTACAAGAAAATAACGAATTTGCTACAGAACTTACCAACAAAACTAATTCCGTCACTAATTAGCTACGACTTATCTACGGATTTTTATGATATATTTTACAATATTTCACCTACGGAATTACCAATGGAAAAGTTGATGGTAATTTACCTACGAATTAATCCGTAGGCAAAACGGTCCCAGAAAAAAACATTAGTACCCATCTACGAATTTTCCTATGAAACAGCTGTAGGTGAAAAAAAAAAATATTGCCTACGGAATTTTTCCTAGGCACATATATGTACTTATTATTTAATATATTACCTATGGAATCACCTAGGAATTAAAAAGTGCTATTTTTTATATTTTATTATTTAGCAATTATATAGCAATGTAATTTCTATTCAATTACGGATGAGTATAGAATTTGGGAGACAAAAATTGAGGTGGCAAATCCAATTACTTTTCCCTCTCTCTTAATCGTTATCTCCATTCCCCTTTCCTTTTGATGAAACCCTAGAATCAGAGACGACGGTGCAATTCTGTTTTGGGAAGCTCCATCTACAAACAAAATCGAAACGACGAACTCCTTTGTCCATGGTGAAACGAGAAGGTCCTCTGTGTTCAAAATCTTCACCAGGTAATCAATCTAGTCCATTAGTATATCTTCCCCCAAATCTCACTAATTATTTGAAACCCTATTTCTTCTACTGGATTGTATTTGCGAAAGAAATACTGATATAAATTAGAAAAGTAGGAGCTGAAAGTGAAGTGAGACAATATTATGACAATGATAATGTGTTTGTTGAAATGCCTGAATGAATACATTTTCTTAGAATGAGAATATAAGATGCTGGACTTTAATGAAAAAATATTGTGATTACTTTCACGTGCTCAAAGAATCCGTTGTATTCACTTCTCACATTTTTCTTTGATCATTTAGTTTCTTATACACTATGATTGATATATGTTTTTGTGTATTGATATTAGTCTTAATCGCTTAGTTCTTTGAGTGCTCCGTCAACTGGTTATCTACTAAAATGATGTACCTTTCCACTTTCAATTTTGGTATTATCATTAATCTTTTAGGAGCACAATAATGATCAAAGAAATGGAGATGGGAGTGCTGAGAAGTCAAGAACATGTATAAAGATGTCAATGAATATCTTGACACATTTGAGTTGTTCCTTTTGAAGAAGTTAAAGCTCGGATTACTCAAAAAAAATAGGAGGAAGAAGGTATTATTTTATTTTAGTCTTCTTTGTAATTTTTACCATAGTGTGTGTTGTCTACACTTCTCCTTATTAAGGATGGAATTGGTTCTAGGTTTTACTTTTATTTACAATGAGGTGTCTACTGATTGTACATATTTGTGTAATATGTGCCTTTGAACATGCAAGAACTGAGTGGCAGCAAGCCATCATAACAGAACGCAGTGAAGTCAATGGATTCAATTTACCTATAGTCATATGTACTGATCCAGAGTCAATTTCTCAAAATGATCTACTGTTGCTTTCAAATAGAAAGGTAAACTATGAAGAAACTTAACTATTGTACCATTCTATGACTCACATTTCATTTGTCATTCATGTGTTGTATCTTTGGTTCATTTGCTATAGTTTACTGCTGTAGATTTTGATTAGTTATATGCAAATTTCATTGATGGCATGCAGGTTGTTGATGCCATACGATTACCGAATGCATATGCCTTTGCATTAGTTGATCATGTATCATAACTTCAACAAGCTAAAATTTCTTACCCTTATGCTCATCATTTCTATCAAGAGACATGGAGCATAACTTCAACTAGGCTTGAATCTGTCTCATCAATTATATACTTGCCTTACAGCTTGTAGCTATACAAGCATATTTGTTGCTTGCTATTTGCATGTTCTGAGAGATCCTTCATACTTATAGCTTTCGAATTTATTTATTTATTTATTAAGAATTGATCATGTTAATTTTTTATAGGAACATTAGAAAGTCAGTTGCAAGATTACGTGCTTGTAAGCAGGTAAAAGATAAATTTAATCAGTGTCATGATAGGAGATGACTTTGGAGAATGAACATGTATTCATTAAATTGGTGAGTCTAATATGTTTGCTGATAAGCTTAAATTCTACTATGTTGACAGGGTTCAGAGAAGGATAAATGCAAGGAGACAACTGAGAAGGCCAAAAAGGTATGTTCATATTTTTCGCTACATGTTGTTAGTTAGTTTTCATGACTATTCTATTTAATATAAGTAGCTAATTTGAATCCTCGTATTAGTGGTGTGGAGAAAAAATAACGCCCATGGTTCTTAGTATTTTCCGATTTAAGTCATGAGTTTGCTATTTTTCATTGACGGATTGCGGTCCTGGCTTGGAGAGACTAATGAACGATTTTGTTTTTTGATAAGTGATTCTTGTGCAGTAACCTTGCTTGTTGATATTGATCTAATGACTTGGATGATATATGTGTGTGTGTGTCCGCTTTTGGTTGAATCTTGTAAATGATCATTTGATGTTGCTGCAATTTATTGGGTGATGTTGTAACAAAATATTATTTCAATTTGGCAGGTTTTACAGTCATGTTCCACCGGTATCTCTTGTTGCACTAAGATTGTTTACGTAACTTTCAGCTACGTATTGCAGGCATATTTTGTGATTGTTGGATTTATTTTATTCTAGTTCCTAATATATTATGTAGGAATACTCTGCTACTTTGACGATTGTTGGTTTTATGAAAGATACTTTTTGACTAATTTCACTTTTATGTTGTTCAACAATTTATGGAACAATTTTGTATTAATGAAGTATCATTAGTTTTGCGTTGATTATAAGTATTCTAGAAATTTTGGAACCAATAAATATAATGCTATTTAAAAAAAAAAAAAAAAAGCAATAAAGATTGCCTACAGAATTGCCTAGGGATAGTTATAACCATTTCCTAAAATTTGCTACAGAATTAGTTCTGTAGGCAAAAAAAAAAAAAAAAATGGATTTATCAATAAATTATTTGAATAAAATATATTTAAAATTTGGCTACGGAATTACCAACGGAATATTTCGTCGTTGATGTTTTACCTACAGAAATTTATTTAATTTGGTAATCAAGTTGCCTACGGATTTGCGACGGAAAATCGGTAGGTAATCTCCTACGGAGTACATTTCCGTAGGCAAACAAATTACCTACGAGCAAAGTCCCTACAACTCTTGCTCGTTGGTATTCCGTAGGCAAATATAAATACCTACAAAATTAGAAGTTTTGCCTACGAAATTTTCTCTAGCTAATTAATTATTTTCTTGTAGTGGTTGTCCATATAGATTTTACATCTGACTGAATTATTTTTGTTTTGTTTATGAATAGGTACTGCGTAATCTGGCCCAGGTATTCATTTTTTGAGATCATCTACATGTTAATGCAAAGCAGCTTGTTACTTCTGTGATAAAGGTTTGCTCATGTTACTGTTTAATTTTGCATTGATCGGGAATGACTGTTTTAACTGTTTGATTCTGCGAATTACTCTTTTAGTTAATCTAAGAATGACTATTTCATATGATTGGATTCTGGGAATTAACTATCTTATTTACTCTGAAAATGTCGGTCTTTATGATTTGATTGTTAGTTGAGCGAGATGTTGATTTGAATATGTTATATTTTTTGTCATCTGCGTTCTATGATGATGGTGGAATTGAATAATCATGTAGTTGTTAGTGTTGTAGGCATCACGAATTCAAAAATAGCAAACTGATTGTCTTGTCAAAGCAAATACATTAAACGTCAAACCGCTAATCAAAATTCAGATAGGAATATAGTTTCCGGACAAAACACACAACCACCTATGTCAACAAAAAATGATTTGAAAATGCAATCCAACAAAAAACTTTTTCAGTCCCAACTCCCTAATTTTCCTATCTTGAACAAAAAAGTATCCCATCGGATTACTTCATCTGGTGATCCTCTTGTTGCTCTTAAAAACAGGAGGAGAGCAGGATCCCTTTCCCTTATTTAGACTTGTACTGCTTGAAGCACCACCATTTCTCACTGCTTTTGTAGTATCGAACCAAACTTTCGCATCATCCATCATTCTTTTACCGAGTACATTGCTCTCGTGCATCATAATCCATAGCAAGATCTTGACCCTCATGTACTCGCTGTCAGTCTAAGTAGGAAAGTAATTTAGTTTATAAATAGGTACAAGTATTAATATTAACAAGTATTGGTAAAAATAATTAGTTTCCATCTTTTTTAGAAACGGTTTAGCTATTTACCAATACCTCTGATTCTTCCCTTACTTGTTCCATCACTTCTGTAGACTTTCCATCTGACAATATTCGACTATTCCTCTTGTGATTTATGACGTGAATTCCACAATCATATCTACATTACAACATTGATATTAGATTTGAACAAACTAGAAAATTTTGGAATTTTTTTTTGCTATAAATATTATTTTACTTACGAATTAAACTGCTTTTGCCCCCAAATCTTCCTATCAATGGAATAAGTGGTGAAATCTTCAACTTCACCGTGTTTCAGCTCAACTTCATAAAGTCCTTGCATCACAACAAGCTGGACAGAAGTAGTTAATATATGTATACAATCTTTTCAGGTTTAGGTGTCAAAAAATGGAATAAAAAGTTCATTTTTTTAGAAAATATGAAAAAGAAAACACAATTTATAAGTATGTACTTACAATATTTTGGATACTCTGCATTGACGAGTCATCCATGACAATAGCATTCGAATTTGAGTCAAGCATAGTAACTTTGTTTCCATATATGTCCACCACTATCAATTTGAAGTGCCCAGGATTTCGAAAGTGTATCGGAATGAAAATCTTATATTTCAAAATAAAAAAATAATAATTATTTTTTTTTTTACTATGGTCACAAGTCTATCAATTATAAAACTTTATTCCATACCTTTTTAACAGCAAGAATATCACTAGTGATGAAACCCCCCTTAACCTTTCTCTGATTGAATTGCATGAGAAAGTTGTTAGCGTCCACAACTGACCCTTCCTGCAACAATATACGTAACTGATAATAAATAATTTATTATATAACAGTTTAGTTAATTATATTGTATGTCATGTTCACGTGTAACTGTAATCTGAATCGCATTGTTTGATCCGTCGTACCACTAGGAAAACCGGGAAGTACCAGACCCGATATCCAGTTTTCCTTTCTTCTTCAAAATTAAGCATATCAGATGCCGTGTTCAAAACCTATGTCAATTACAATTAGATAAAAATCAGAATAAGAGGGTGGTTTAACTTATCATTGTAATAGTGACCACACGTCTATTTACCGCTGATGTTAGCCATTTTCCCGGCAACAACGTCATCATTTCTTGCCTTTCCAAATAGGTATTTCTAGTTTCTGATACAATCGCTCTGCTCAAACAATAATGTGGGCAGTTAATTAGAACACTTAGTAATTAAAAACATTTATAGAAATTTGACAATAGTAATTATGAACATAGCCAGTTCACATATTATAAACAATTACCTCTCTTCCAGTTGACTGTCGGTGAGGAACATAATAACCTTCATAAGGTTCTCGTCTTTCAACATCCTAGATTGTGTATATGGGTATCCCAGCAACACATATTGCCTCCATGATCTTGAATTTTTAACCTGTATATGCCCACTCCCTTTCGTGAAGACGTCTTGGCTTGTAGCCGGGTTCAGTTTCTTCAAAATGGATTTAATCTTTTTTGGACTAACTGATTGTGTAGTCTGTATTATAAAATTATATTTCAATCTTAAATACAAAGTATTGTAAAATACATGTTAATAAACTGTAATTCTGAAATATATAATGCATGTACCTTCGTAACTTCTTCAGTAATCAGTGTTTCTGTGTTCACTCTTTCTGTTTGCTCCTCCTCTACATCGATTATCACAGTCGACTCAATTTCCTTTCCTTTAATGTCCTCTTCTCCGGAAATACAACTAGGTGTGCCAGTGTCACTAGACTTAGAGATGAACATCCTGATAGTTGCACTAAGATCTTTTAAGTTATTCTCCAATGTAGACGTAGCATTGTCTTTCACTAGTAAGCTTTCTTTCAACAAGGTAACCATACCCGCATGTGACTCGCGTAGCATCTTCAGTTCATCGAATGCGTTCTCCAACAATTTTACAGTTTTACACATATTTCCTCCATCACATTGATCTAATTGTTTGCTTGTGTCAATCTCAATTTGCGTTCCTCCTCTCTCTACTTTTCCCTACAGTTAAATTAAATTACTCTTTGTAATTGCATTATATATTTAATTTCTATGTAATACGTAGAAAGTAGTTGCATATAAAAAAAAATTAATAAAGCGGGCCGAATAACTAACCATAAAGCCACTGCACCACTTGCTTCCATTAATTTTCCTTGCAACTTTTTTCTGATTCTCTACTCCAGCGACACCAACTACGGCAAGCTGCTTACAACTTATCGGCCCTTGAGGTAGCACTACTTTCAAATAATAGTTCTGAATAATTTAAAGATTACAACATAAAGAATAAAAACCATATATTAGTCATACTAAAAAAGAGTAAAGTTAATTATAGAATTTAAAGCAAATTTTTGTAAGGTTTGTATTGTACCTGCAAGAAAAGGCAACAACCCGTTAGATAGGTGTTTGGTCTCTTCATCATCTTGTACTTGACTATGCCTTCCACCATTTTGTTAAAGAATAAGGTTGCCCATTTTTTTTTACAAATTCTCCCTACCTCTGCAACGCTGAAAATGTAGTTTTGATTGATATCGTTACTTGTTGTAGTCCCCATTATTGTAGAAATTGTGTATAGGACATAAGCTCTAACGAAGTCTAGGTCGGCTTTGTCATTGGACTTCATTAGGTGTTCTAATCGGGTGGTTTTAATGACTGAGCGGTCTCCTACTACACTTAGAAATTTGGATCTCAAAGACGAAACCGCCTCATAATCACCTTTCATAACTACTTCTTCTACCCCTTCCGGGACCCCCATGATGAGGCTAAAATCTTTAGCCGATAGGTGGTGACTAACCCCCTCTATTTTCAAATTGAAAGTCTCAGTGTTGAAATTCAAAGCTAATTCGTGCACTAGTGGCCTAAATAGCTCGCACCCAACCATATCTAGTGTTCCCCCGAAACCAGTAGCATTTATCAATTCTCGTCTATTGTTCATAAATCTACCTACTGTTGTACTAAACCTGGCTAGTGATATTCTAGTCCTCAAAATTCCAGTAACATCATCCATATCTATGTCGGGATCGGAATTATCTGTTGGATACTTTTCAGGTGTTGTTTCATTAGGATTACTAGGTTTCTTGTTAGAAGCACTCTCGCCAGTCTGGACCTTCACATCGAACACTAAGCGACGCCTCTTTGAAGCAGTACTTTCGTTTTCCATGACTTCCTTGCCTATATCTCCTGTCACCACCTGCACAAATAAGTTGTAATATAATGAGAATAAAATATAATTCAAACAATGATATTGTGTGTAACTTGACTACTAGTGTAACTTGATTTCATTACATTGCATTGTTCCTTCTCTGCAGCAGTACTGTCTGTCATGATATCGTAAAATGAGTTCGAATGTTCAGCGGGATCACTAAAGAATGCTGGTGGAAAAATTGATTGAAACTCATCTTCCAAATTTGTATATAGCAGTTTTGTGTTTGTTTGTTTGTTCTCCATATTCGAACTTTTTTAATTTGCTTGAGTTTAGTTTTGACATCTGCTGGTATTTATAGTAAATGTCTAACTCATAAGGACAAATTTTGGTTAGATTGCTTTATTAAATGTGTTACTGCACTCCCTGGTGTTAGAATCTTTTCCATTTAATTAAAGTAGTACCTATTTGATAGGCTTTTGCATTTATCAATGTAGAATTTATGCAGTAGATTATAGATAATCTGCATTTTTAAATTTCAGTATTTAAAAAAATAAACATAACAACCTGGACATAAATAGCCGATTTGTCCGTTTGATTTTTTTTCTGAGTTTAAGTCAACACATTGAAGGAAAATTAGTATCACGCTTATTTACCTTTCATGGGAAACATAAGCATAATGATGAATAGCTGCTAATAATAAATGATCACGTGTGATTTTATTAAATGCAATTGTTTTATCCGAGATTTTTTATTACACCATGCATAAATGCCATTTCTCCGGGAGTTTAAAGGTTGATAAACATTAATTCCTTACACTAAATGCTCTGTTCTTTGGCGTTTTCTAGAAAGGAATTTAATAAATGAACTATTGATCTCCCACTACACTTATTGACTTCTCTTTCATCTTTTGCTATATATATCCGTACGAGTTGTTTTATTGTCATTGGCGAAAGTGTATTTGGAAGAGTAATGGAAAAGCTCATGCAAGTGATGATTCAAACCGATACCGAATGGAAAAACACGCAGAGTTCACAACAGATAGGTTTATTTCTTGGTATTAAAGTAAATGCCTATTCGGGTCTAAAAACTATATATTGCATAGTTTAATAACATTTCTTTTCTTTTTGTTTTCTTTAATATTTCCCAGCAAAGGTACACCCTCTTCAAGCAGAAGATGATGATAGTGCATGAAATATACGACCAAATCATGGTGACAGAGACGATGCTGAGTCACCTGGACTGTAAAATCCAAGTCGGTGTTAGCCTACAAGCTCTATATCCATACGGCACGAACCTTAGAGCTGAAGTCAGTTCAAACAACTACTATTATCTTCAGTATACCAACGACCTTGCTTGTCTCAAGCGATTTTACGAGCAGCAACTTCAAACACTCCATCTTCTGTCTCCGTCATAATTCATTGATTCATAATTTTCTGCTCTGGTCTTTTCCAGTCGAGCTTTTTCTTCGTTTTCCATGTATTTGGGAAATTATGTAGCTTAACTTTTTGGTTTTTGTGGTATGGGATTTTGACATTTTTAATATTATGATAATGATGTTTTGCTTGTTAATTTACGTTAATAGTAATGCACTATTTGTCCTTGAAACTACCATCTATTGCAGTTTAGGAAAATAGTTAACCCGAGGGTATTTGTATACTTAAGAAAAAAAAAGCCTGTTAACAGTAGGGGGCTCAAGCATCACGAATCGGGTCAGTCAACTTGACCCGTCTCGACTCAAACTTAAAATCAATTTTCACGAATCAGGTCGATCAACTTGACCCGTCTCGACTCAAACTTAAATTCAAGTATATCGAATCGGGTCGGTCAACTTGACCCGTCTCGACTCAAATTTAAATTCAAGTATATTGAATCGGGTCGGTCAACTTAACCCGTCTCGACTCAAATTTAAATTCAAGTATATCGAATCGGGTCGATCAACTTGACCCGTCTCGACTCAAACTTACTTAAACTCAAACTTAAATTCAAGTATATCGAACCGGGTCGGTCATCTTGACCCGTCTCGACTCAAACTTAAAGTCAATTTTCACGAATCGGGTTGGTCAACTTGACCCGTCTCGACTCAAACTTAAAATCAATTTTCACGAACCGGGTCGATCAACTTGACCCGTCTCGACTCAAACTTAAAATCAATTTTCACGAATCGGGTCGGTCAACTTGACCCGTCTCGACTCAAACTTAAAGTCAATTTTCACGAATTGGGTCGGTCAACCAGACCCGTCTCGACTCAAACTTAAAGTCAATTTTCACGAATCGGGTCGGTCAACTTGACCCGTCTCGACTCAAACTTAAAATCAATTTTCACGAATTGGGTCGGTCAACTTGACCCGTCTCGACTCAAACTTAAAGTCAATTTTCACGAATCGGGTCGGTCAACTTGACCCGTCTCGACTCAACCTTAAATTCAAGCATCACGAATCGGGTCAGTCAACTTGACTCGTCTCGACTCAAACTTAAAATCAATTTTCACGAATCGGGTCGATCAACTTGCCCCGTCTCGGCTCAAACTTAAATTCAAGCATCACGAATCGGGTCGGTCAACTTGACCCGTCTCGACTCAAACTTAAAATCAATTTTCACGAATCGGGTCGGTCAACTTGACCCGTCTCGACTCAAACTTAAAGTCAATTTTCACGAATCGGGTCGATCAACTTGACCCGTCTCGACTCAAACTTAAATTCAAGTATATCGAATCGGGTCGGTCAAATTGACCCATCTCGACTCAAACTTAAATTCAAGTATATCGAATCGGGTCGGTCAACTTCACCCGTCTCGACTCAAATTTAAATTCAAGTATATCGAATCAGGTCGATCAACTTGACCTGTCTCGACTCAAACTTAAAATCAATTTTCACGAATCGAGTCGGTCAACTTGACCCGTCTCGACTCAAATTTAAATTCAAGTATATCGAATCGGGTCGGTCAACTTGACCCGTCTCGACTCAAATTTAAATTCAAGTATATCGAATCGGGTCGATCAACTTGACTCGTCTCGACTCAAACTTACTTAAACTCAAACTTAAATTCAAGCTTCACGAATCGGGTCGGTCAACTTGACCCGTCTCAACTCAAACTTAAAATCAATTTTCACGAATCGGGTCGGTCAACTTGACCCGTCTCGACTCAAACTTAAAGTCAATTTTCACGAATCGGGTCGATCAACTTGACCCGTCTCGACTCAAACTTAAATTCAAGTATATCGAATCGGGTCGGTCAACTTGACCCGTCTCAACTCAAACTTAAATTCAAGTATTTCGAATCGGGTCGGTCAACTTGACCCGTCTCGACTCAAATTTAAATTCAAGTATATCGAATCGGGTCGATCAACTTGACCCATCTCGACTCAAACTTACTTAAACTCAAATTTAAATTCAAGTATATCGAATCGGGTCGGTCATCTTGACCCGTCTCGACTCAAATTTAAAGTCAATTTTCACGAATCGGGTCGATCAACATGACCCGTCTCGACTCAAACTTAAATTCAAGTATATCGAATCGGGACTGTCAACTTGACCCGGCACGACTCAAACTTAAAATCAATTTTCACGAATCGGGTCGATCAACTTGACCCGTCTCGACTCAAACTTAAATTCAAGTATATCGAATCGGGTCGGTCAACTTGACTCGTCTCGTCTCAAACTTAAAGTCAATTTTCACGAATTGGGTCGGTCAACTTGACCCGTCTTGACTCAAACTTAAATTCAGGCATCACGAATCGGGTCGGTCAACTTGACCCGTCTCGACTCAAACTTAAAATCAATTTTCACGAATCGGGTCGATCAACTTGACCCGTCTCGCCTCAAACTTAAATTCAAGCATCACGAATCGGGTCGGTCAACTTGACCCGTCTCGACTCAAACTTAAAATCAAGTATATCGAATCGGGTCGGTCAACTTGACCCGTCTCGACTCAAACTTAAATTCAAGTATATCGAATCGGGTCGGTCAACTTGACCCGTCTCGTCTCAAACTTAAACTCAATTTTCACGAATCGGGTCGGTCAACTTGACCCGTCTCGACTCAAACTTAAAGTCAATTTTCACGAATCGGGTCGATCAACTTGACCCGTCCCGACTCAAACTTAAATTCAAGTATATCGAATCGGGTCGGTCAACTTGACCCGTCTCGTCTCAAACTTAAAGTCAATTTTCACGAATCGGGTCGGTCAACTTGACCCGTCTTGACTCAAACTTAAAGTCAATTTTCACGAATCGGGTCGATCAACTTGACCCGTCTCGACTCAAATTTAAATTCAAGTATATCGAATCGGGTCGGTCAACTTGACCCGTCTCGACTCAAACTTAAAATCAATTTTCACGAATCGGGTCGGTCAACTTGACCCGTCTCGACTCAAATTTAAATTCAAGTATATCGAATCGGGTCGGTCAACTTGACCCGTCTCGACTCAAATTTGAATTCAAGTATATCGAATCGGGTCGATCAACTTGACCCGTCTCGACTCAAACTTACTTAAACTCAAATTTAAATTCAAGTATATCGAATCGAGTCGGTCATCTTGACCCGTCTCGACTCAAATTTAAAGTCAATTTTCACGAATCGGGTCGATCAACTTGACCCGTCTCGACTCAATCTTAAATTCAAGTATATCGAATCGGGACGGTCAACTTGACCCGGCACGACTCAAACTTAAAATCAATTTTCACGAATCGGGTCGATCAACTTGACCCGTCTCGACTCAAACTTAAATTCAAGTATATCGAATCGGGTCGGTCAACTTGACCCGTCTCGTCTCAAACTTAAAGTCAATTTTCACGAATTGTGTCGGTCAACTTGACCCGTGTCGACTCAAACTTAAAGTCAATTTTCACGAATCGGGTCGGTCAACTTGACCCGTCTCGACTCAAACTTAAAATCAATTTTCACGAATCGGGTCGGTCAACTTGACCCGTCTCGACTCAAACTTAAAATCAATTTTCACGAATCGGGTCGATCAACTTGACCCGTCTCGACTCAAACTTAAATTCAAGCATCCCGAATCGGGTCGGTCAACTTGACCCGTCTCGACTCAAACTTAAAATCAATTTTCACGAATCGGGTCGGTCAACTTGACCCGTCTCGACTCAAACTTAAAGTCAATTTTGACGAATCGGGTCAATCAACTTCACCCGTCTCGACTCAAACTTAAATTCAAGTATATCGAATCGGGTCGGTCAACTTGACCCGTCTCGACTCAAACTTAAATTCAAGTATATCGAATCGGGTCGGTCAACTTGACCCGTCTCGTCTCAAACTTAAACTCAATTTTCAAGAATCGGGTCAGTCAACTTGACCCGTCTCGACTCAAACTTAAAGTGAATTTTCACGAATCGGGTCGGTCAACTTGACCCGTCTCGACTCAAACTTAAATTCAAGTATATCGAATCGGGTCGGTCAACTTGACCCGTCTCGACTCAAACTTAAAGTCAATTTTCACGAATCGGGTCGGTCAACTTGACCCGTCTCGACTCAAACTTAAAGTCAATTTTCACGTATCGGGTCGGTCAACTTGACCCGTCTCGACTCAAACTTAAAGTCAATTTTCACGAATCGGGTCGGTCAACTTGACCCATCTCGACTCAAATTTAAATTCAAGTATATCGAATCGAGTCCGTCAACTTGACCCGTCTCGACTCAAACTTAAAATCAATTTTCACGAATCGGGTCGGTCAACTTGACCCGTTCTCGACTCAAATTTAAATTCAAGTATATCGAATCGGGTCGGTCAACTTGATTCGTCTCGACTCAAATTTAAATTCAAGTATATCGAATTGGGTCGATCAACTTGACCCATCTCGACTCAAACTTAAATTCAAGTATATCGAATCGGGTCGGTCATCTTGACCCGTCTCGACTCAAACTTAAAGTCAATTTTCACGAATCGGGTCGGTCAAATTGACCCGTCTCGTCTCTAATTTAAATTCAAGTATATCGAATCGGGTCGGTCATCTTGACCCGTCTCGACTCAAATTTAAATTTTATTTTCACGAATCGGGTCGGTTAACTTGACCCGTCTCGACCCTAATTTAAATTCAAGTATCACTTCTCGGGTCGGTGAACTTGACCCGATTCGACGCAAATTTAAATTCGAAAATGGGAAGAAATCGTAGCATTATATTGATGTCTAAGACTATATTAATTATTATTACAGAAGCTTTTACTTTTTCTTATTAAAAGAAGCAATTCAATTAATAACACCACCAATTCATCCAATCAAATTAGTAAGCATTAATAAGGAATCATCTTTTTGACCTTGTACTTGGAGCTCAACTTCAGCATACAACTAAAGACAGAAAATTCATTCTGCAGAATACTTTTCTGCGAATATCAATTCCATTTTTTTTTCTTTCTGCTAATGGAAAATTACTCTGATGATTTGTTCGTTGAAAACCAATCTTCAAATTTTTCGACCACTGACGAGAATGAAGATGAAGAAGGTGGAACAAATGAGGTTAATCCGTATGAATCTGAGAAAGAGTATACTTTGAGTTTGTTTGCGGAGCTGGACGAAAACGATGATTTGATTACGAAAGAAGCAGCAGCATGGGGTCCTCAAGAAATACTGGGAAAATCATTCCGAAACATTAATGCTGCAGAGGCATTTTATAAGTTCTATTCCGGTAAGATAGGCTTCGGATTCCGTCGGGATAACAAAGAACACGACAGAACAGGCACAATCATCAAAATGCGTAGGTGGGTCTGTAGCAGGGAAGGCAGCCGTACTGAAAGAAATACGAGCAGAAATGACAGGAAACGGGAGCCTCGATCGATTACTCGGTGTTACCGCAAAGCGTCCATGATCGTACGATTGAGACCAAATGAAGAAGTTTATCGGGTGACAACGTTTAAATCACAGCATAATCATCCAGTTGCACAACCAAACCATGTTCATTTTTTCCGAAGCAACAGAAATATTACCACGGGACAGGCCATGGAAATTAAAACTATGAAAGAGGCGGGAATCAAGACTTGCCAGATTATGGATTTTATGGTAACTACTTTAGGTGGATACCAAAAGGTTGGTTTTACGGCGAAAGACTTGTACAATTTTATTAGTACTGATAATGAATGAACTAGGAGACTAAGCACAGATGCGGAAGCTACAATTGCATATTTTAATGCTCTGGCTGAGAAGGATCCGGGTCTATATTGCAAATACGGAGTCGATGATGAAAATCGACTGAACAGGCTATTCTGGGCAGATTCAAGATCAATATTGGACTATGGTAACTTCGGGGACGTCTTGGTTATTGGTTCGACATATAAGACTAATTCCTTCAAAATGCCCTTAGTTGAATTTGTTGGAATTAACAATCATCGAAGTACTGTAGTTTTTGCATCTGCACTAATATCTGATGAAAGTATTGCTACTTATGTTTGGTGTTTTGAAAGTTTATTGCATGCAATGAATGGTAGACAACCGATATCAATTATATCAGATGGTGATCGGGCTATTGCGTCTGGGTTGACTTCAGTAATGCCACATGCGAGGCATAGACTCTGTTCTTGGCACTTAATGCGCAATGCGAGGGTTGTTTCACACGACCCTAATTTCTTAGGTGACTTTAGGAAGTGCATGTTACATCATCAATCAGAGGAGTCATTTGAACAATGTTGGGTGTTATTTAGACAGAAGTACCGTGAAGTTAATAAGGAGTGGTTGGATGATTTGTTTGATAGAAAAAAAAAGTGGGCGGAGGCATTCTTCAAGGGCATATTTTTTGGTGGCATGACTACCAATCAACGGTGTGAGAGTACCAATGCCTATATGAATCGGTTCCTTAATTGTGATCTTAGTTTGTACACGTTTGTCAGACAATATTGTAGGGCAATGAGCAGACTAAGAGAAACTGTACACCTCAACGACTTTAAGGACTATCAATCTGAAAAAATGTTGCAAACACATCTGAAGTCACTGGAAAGATCAGCTGCTTCCTATTACACCCGAACAGTCTTCCTTAAGGTAGATTTTTTTTCTTCTTATTTTTTAAAGGTTCTATTATATTTTTTTATTGTCTAATTTTATGTTCACGATCATTTTTTTTTTTTAAGGTTCGTGAAGAAATCCAAAAGGAACCTAAGTACACCCCGATTTGCACGACACTTGAGAATGGATATAGGTCATATGTCCTTAAAAAATTTGGAGATAAATTAGAAAGAGAAATAGTTGTGTCGGTCTGTGAGACTGACAACAGTATTACGTGCTCCTGTGGAAGGTTTGAGTCGGTTTGGTGGCCATGTAGGCACATGTTCTGCGCGATGAAGGCTTCGAATCTGGAAGAAATACCCAAGATAATGTTGAAGAATCGGTGGGCCAAATCAGCTAAACTAGAGATGCCTGATACCAATACAATGATCCTTGCAAGTCCGAACGAGTTCAGGTACGGCTCCTTGTTGTCTAAGGCTCATCAATTATGTCACGTCGCGTCTACAAGTCAAGAAAACTACAATCGTGTTATGGCATTATTTGACTCTACGATCCCGACTCTGACGGGTAGTCCAAACTCGACTACAGTCACGGGAAATAATGATCGGAAACGTGCTCGGGAAGATGGAAATTGCACTAACATTATAAGGGACCGGAGGTGGTAAAGACAAAAGGGTCACAGTCAGAGAAAAAAACGGAAAAGGGTAAGAAAAGAAGGTGTGGAAAATGCAAAGAGACTGGGCATTATAAATCAAATTGCCCGATACTGAAGCAAGACACATTTGGAGAAAAGAGCGAAGTAAAGCATAATAAAGAGGGTGAATTCAGCGGAGATGGAAGCGATGAAGATAACATGTTCTTGTAAGTATTCAAGTAGACTAGCCATGTTAAGTACCTTTCATCTTACTAGTTTGGTTAAAAATAAATATATTTTAGTCAATTATTTTGAGCATTTATTAAATTATTATAGTGTGCATATTGCATACTAGCCTATGATTAGAGCTCTGTCGGCCTAATTATCTATTTTGACTTGTCTAATTTTTGCAGTGAACTAATCTGAAATTCTTTTGTGGATCCGTCATTCAAAGTTCAACTGAAGGGAATAGGCATCGAAGAATTACGTAATTTGAAAAATCAAAGGATTGTAAGGTGCTTCTGAGAGATTTTTTTTTTTCGTCCTTACATTTAAGTACACTCTTTGTATGAATTTAGTTTTGGTCCTACGTGATTGGACTCCAATTTTTTTTTGGTTTTTGAACAATCTGGTTGGTGGCTAGCTTAGTAATACTATTTGTGCTTTGAAGGATAAACTCGTACCAATCAATAGATATTCTATTAGCTCGACTCAATATCGAGGTCGGAGGTTAAATAAACACATTTGTAATGGAACTTAATTCTTGTTCGAAAAACACTGCTGGAAAAAAAAATACTACATTTAAGTCCACATGCTACTATGTAATAATCTAAACTATCAATGATTGTTTAAGTGGAGAATTCAAGATAGAAGAACTATCTTAGAAACTATGACAGAAAAGGAACTTGCAAATAAAGAGGGGGTTACATATTTAAATGTTGTACACCTGTAACTTAAAAACGAAATCAACTTCCAAGAGTCATTAAAGTTCGACAAAAGGAGCATACTAAAAAAATACACAAACCCAACAAAAGAGACGGGTGACTGAACAGAGAAATCAACCGATATTTGGCTATCGTGAGCAGTGGAAGGACTGTCAACTGGAAAACATACGGAATAAAAGACCAAAGAAAACCAAACATCCAATCATTGAGAGCTTTAGACAAAAAAGCTTCTTCTTCAAATTTGAAAGTTCAACGTCTCTCGCTTGGAGTTCGGCCTGCATTGAATTAATTGTTGCTTGCTGCATCATTGTTCTTGTTCTACAGTAGTCGCAACCATACGCAATGTAGCGTCTTAGTTCATTTCTGTAAAAGTTTCTTTCATTCTTCATGCCGTTAATAAGAGCAACAGCACGGGGACAGAGAGGTTCGTCAAGCCACTCAAAAAATTTGCACTTGTTACTCTGTGTTCCAATCAAAACAAGTGATTACAAGAACAACTGATAGACAAAACACAAAGCAAAATGAATATTAAACCAAATATACTACATCTTATGAAATTAAAATGTAATACATGTTCTTTCTTAAAGTAGACTAAATGAGGAAACTAAACCAAAATACAAGTTAGACAGAACAAGTCCAGCAAAATCTTAACATGAAAAAATAAGGTTCGAGTATAAAAACGATCGTGGAAGGCAGATTGCGATTCAAGATGAAGTACAAATGCAGTACGGATGAAAAATCTAAAATCTAATAACCAAATCAGCCTACATCTGTGGAATTACATAATGCAGCATATAGAAAACTAAACGTAGCCTTTTCGTAACCACAGTTGCATGTGGGATTTTACATGAGTGTGGCTAGGAAAAAATCAATTGATCAACAACCAAGATAAAATCTTCCAATTCGAGGACTCTATTAAACACATCACACATTCAATTACACCATAAGACAACACATATTCAATATGATACACCATGCAATTAAACTAAGCCTAAAAAGAATCAACGGCAAGACCATATTTGAGCAAGAGTCACAAAATCAATTCCAGGACTCAATCGATTCCAAAAAAAAAAAAAAAACCAGTTTCAAGATTAATTGCACCATAAAACAGAACATGTTCGATCTGATAAAATGTGCAATTATACTAATCCTAATAAAAATAAAAGAGAAGTGCGTATTTGAGGAATAGTTCATAAAATCAATTCCAAGACAATTAGCTTCAGAATAAAATCAATTCCAAGATCAATTGTGAACCGATGTCGTGGCATATTCGAGTATAAAAATCAAACTAGGGTTTAATCCCAAAATTCGAAAATACAATTAAGGGGACTCCAACAATACAACAAAATTGCAAAGGGGCCAAACTGGAGAATGACATGCAAAGAGAAATATATCAAAATGGGGGATAAAACGATTGATCTAAATGCATGCATCGAACTTTACCTGTACTTTCTAACAGACAAAAAAACGACGACCTGGGTTATCCACGGACCAGGAGTACCACATCGGAGCCCTTAGTGGCGGCCAACAACGACATCGGCACTCTTCCTCCTCGTAATCCATTTTTGGCCCTCTGAACCATGGTACCGTCGGAAATTGACTATTAACAGGGACCCGATTGACTCCGGTAGTGTCGGAGGCAGAGCTCCGAGCAGAGGCCATGAGGTTATGGCTGTTGAAATGGAAATCTATGAAATAAAAGGGCTTTCAATGAGAGAGGGTAATGGAGGATATGAAGAGAGAGATGAAAGAGGGTGCTTCTGAAAAAAATGAATGATTTTGTGAGGTGAATGGAATTGAATTGAGACGTTGAGTGTTGCTGTAAAAGGAGTGCATTAATTAGTTCTGAAAGGTTTCAGCTTTTTTCTTGGAATTGTGGTATGAGTGAACACAACTTATATTTAGTGAGTACCACTAATACCCTTATATATATTTTAATTAAATTTAACTAAATCAACGGTGGAGATCATTTTTATTCAGATCCTATGGTTCAAAGGTGGCAGTGGTATGGGTACCAATGGGGTACCAAAGTTGGACTCCAACTTTGGACATGAGAAACTCAAATTGAGAACGGCCTAAAATTTTAGTAAAAACATATGTTGGTTGGTTTTTGAATTGTATGTGCTGAAAGTTGTTATAATTCGGTATGTGATTGTATAGATGAAGATGTAAAAATTCAGACAAAGTCGAGGCTAGAGTTTGACTCTATTCGTAAGACGAAATTTCCACGTACTCTGGTGCAATACATTTAGTAGCAAAACGCCTCCAAGATACAATGACTTTAAAATTTCAGACCGCTGCACAACGAGTCGGAAGTTATCGGTGAACGTACTCAGATATTTGGAACTTTCGGACTCTACTAATGCAGAATTTAGAAAGCTTTTGAATTGCAAAGAACTTGTGAATTCGAATGAATGAAATGAAATGTGGAGGGGCCTATTTATATATGTTGAAGAGTTGTGGTGCCTTTTTGGAAAGACACCTCTTCACCCCTTGGTTGCACCCTTTGGACTGGACCCATCAGTTCGCTGGGCGGTCGCACCCGCGCCCTGGCGGGCGACGGGTCGCACTAGTTCGACCCGCCAGGCCTGTTGGCGGGTCGGTCTGACCCGGTTTGACCCACCGCCCAGTCCGGTCCGGTTCGGCTGGTCCGAGCCGCCGACTCGGTTCGACCCATTGCACAGTCCTGTCCGGTTCGAGTCGTCCAACCGTCCGGTTCGACCCGGTTCCTGACCGGACCCGGTCCACGTCACCGCACCGCCTGACTCGAACCGCCACGAACCCGCGAGCCATCCGTCTGGACCACCTAGCCAAAACTTTAAGGCTCCTCCAGCTCCTCGCGACGACGCGTACGTGCGAAGTGTAAAGTGCACCTCTAAAGTGACTCAATGCGACATGTGCGTGCTGGGCCGAGCTCGGGCTCAGATGGTGCGAAGCACCATCCTCGGGTCCATTTTAGCCAAAGGCTAAAATCCCACTAGGATCCACCATAAGGTCCACCATAGGGGAGCACACTTGATAACTACTTATCAAGTACTCAACTAAATAAGGAGTATTCACTTACTCTAATTTTTCTATGTGGGACAAGTTCCCATATGTTTCATTTATAAACTCTTCAACTTCCATGTTTAAGTTGCAACCTTTGACAATTAATATCTCATTCACCCGAAATTGGTTTTGAGCATATTAATACATTAAATTCATCTACTCGAAGTGTAAATTATGAATTTGCAACTTGTTTCCATTTTTAACAAATGGATTGAATTAATTAAATTGGTCAATTTTGAGTCAAAACCCAAAATTCCAAATTAATTTCCAACAATCCCCCACATGAATGATATTAATGCAATGCACATCTAAGAAAGTCCCAACGAGCCGTCCCTTCATCAGGATAGGTAGCTTCAGGCTTTGAACCTTCCCTAGTGAGATGCCATCGGATTTACTCGCTGCTCAGTGAACATGATGTATTGAACTGGTCAGCTTTTGTGTAAATCAAGTACAATGACAACCACAAAGTAACGACTCTAATATCCTTTTGGTTCTCACGTTGTTGTCCATTTTGGCCATGGGCCTTATCTCGGATTCATAAGTGTGTACTGAAAATATTACATTTGTCAGTTTGAAGCGGTCCCACTTCACACTTATATAGGCAATCTCCTATTAAAGGTACCCTGAAATACCTTACCACGAAGGTATAGGAATCATTAAAAGCTGTTAAGCTTACCCTCACCACACGTCATCAGGTTTTGTACCAAATAGGTACAATTGGCACTTGAGCGGAATCGAGAATGAGCTTGAAATTTGTTTTCAAGTGCAAAACTGAGTGCTTCAAAGCTTAGTTGTCTCGTTGAACCAAGTTCTTGGGATCCTCCAGTCATCATGGACGAGTTACTACTATGAACACTCTTTAGTGTGTGGGTTTTAGCCCCATTCCCCTTACCGCGCTATACATTTGATCTCGACCAATGCCTTTAGTCAGCAAATCCGCAATGTTGTCTTTTGACTTTACGTAGTCAATGGAGGTTACCCCACTTGAGATCAAATCTCTAACGGTATTGTGTCTCCTCCGGATGTGTCGAGACTTACCATTATACATGTGGCTTTGTGCCCTCCCTATAGCAGACATGCTATCACAGTGTATCATCACGGGAGGCACTAGTTTGCACCAACCAGGAATATCCTCTAAGAAGTTCCGAAGCCATTCTGCCTCTTCACCAGCTTTGTCTAAAGCAATGAACTCCGATTCCATTGTGGAACGAGCTATGCAAGTTTGTTTAGAGGATTTCCAAGCCACAGCTCCTCCACCTATAGTGAATACATAACCACTGGTGGATTTTGAATCTTTTGTATTAGATATCCAGTTTGCATCTGTGTATCCTTCCAATACGGCTGGATATCTTGTATACAAAATTCTATGATTCATGGTATGTTTTAAATACCTTAAAACTCTCATAAGAGCTTTCCAGTGATCCTTGTTAGGATTACTTGTAAATCTACTAAGTTTGCTAACTGAATATGCTATATCCGGACGCGTACCATTTGTCAAGTACATCAGGCTTCCGATAATTCTTGCATATTTCAGTTGCAGCACTGGGTCTCCTCTATTTTTGGCTAAGTGTAAATTAACATCTACAGGAGTGTTAGCTGGGGGTACGTCATAAGCATCAAATTTCCTCAACACATTCTCAACGTAATGAGTTTGTGATAGGAAAATTCCATCAGAAGTTCTAGAGATTTTCATCCCTAGAATGACGTCAGCCAGACCCATGTCTTTCATGTCAAAATTTCGTTTTAACATGTTTTTAGTATTCATGATCGAGTCATGATTACTCCCCGTAATAAGCATGTCATCGACGTATAGACACACTATCACATAATCTTCTAGAGTGCCCTTTATACAGACACACTTATCGCACTCATTGATTTTGAAACCATTAGAGAGCATCAGATTATCAAATTTTTCATGCCATTTAAGAGGTGCTTGTTTGATTCCGTACAAAGATCTAACAAGTTTACACACCTTCTTTTCTTGGCCAGGCACTACAAACCCTTCAGGTTGTTCCATATATATCTCCTCCTCCAATTCCCCATTTAAGAAGACAGTCTTCACATCCATTTGATGTATCTCAAGGTTATGCAGAGCTGCAATAGCAATGAGAACTCTAATGGAAGTGATCCTCGTAACTGGGGAATACGTATCAAAGAAGTCGTATCCTTCTCTTTGTTTGAACCCTTTGGCTACCAATCTAGCCTTATACTTATCAATTGATCCATCGGCTTTATACTTCCTCTTTAGGATCCACTTGCATCCAAGTGGTTTACAGCCTGGTGGTAGATCTACAATCTCCCACGTGTGATTTTGCATGATGGACTCGATTTCACTGTTTATTGCTTCTTTCCAGAGAGGAGCATCTGGACTGGACAATGCCTCATGTATTGTCCTGGGTAAACTTTCCATCATGTATGATAGAAAATCCGGCCCAAAGGACTTTTCTTTTCTGGCCTTTTTACTACGTCTCGGTTCATCATTACCCTCAGGTTCTTTATTAACCTCAACAGGTGAACCATTTGTAATTTCATAAGTTCTTTTACGAGAACTTACTTCTGTGTTTTCCTTCTTAGGAAATATGTTCTCAAAGAACACCACGTTCCTTGACTCAATAGTCATTCCCACGTTTATTTCAGGAATGTCTGATTTGTGCATCAGAAATCGATATGCACTACTGTTGTGTGCATATCCAATGAAAATGCAATCAACAGTTTTGGGTCCTATTCTCACTTGTTTCGGCTTAGGTACTTCAACCTTAGCTAGGCACCCCCACACTTTAAGGTAATGGTAGGAAGGTTTTCTTCCTTTCCACAACTCGTACGGAGTTTTGTCCCTTTTCTTATGTGGCAATTTGTTAAGAATGTAGTTGTCAGACAAGATTGCTTCCCCCCACATGTTCTGGGGTAAGCCCGAACTTATCAACATAGCATTCATCATCTCTTTTAGAGTTCGGTTCTTGCGTTCTGCAATGCCATTTGATTGAGGTGAATATGGAGCTGTAGTTTGATGAATAATACCGTTTTGTTGGCAAAATTCTTCAAATGGAGCTACATATTCTCCACCTCTATCACTACGAATCACTTTGATTCTTTTGCTAAGTTGATTTTCAACTTCATTCTTATAATTTTTGAATGCCTCAATGGCTTCATCTTTGCTTTCAAAAGATATACATAACAGTATCTTGTGCAATCATCAAGAAAAGTAATGAAATAATTCTTACCACCTCTAGTTTGCACAAACTTTAAATCGCACACATCAGTATGAACAAGTTCTAGAGGTGAAGTATTTCTATCAACTGAATGGAATGCTGTTTTGGCCAATTTTGCCTCTACACAGATCTCACACTTTTGTGAATCAAATTCCATTCTAGGAAGTAAATCTAAATTCACTAATCGTCGAAGTGTATTTTGATTTACATGTCCTAATCTATCATGCCATAAATTAGAACACTCAAGCAAGTAATTAACTTCACTTATATTAATATTGCGCTTAATGTCGCGGTTTACAGTCATTACATTCATTTTGAAAAGGCTCTTTTCGAGATAGCCTTTCCCAATAAATTGACCATATTTGGTCAGTTAAAAATTATTTGCTTCAAAAACCAACCTAAATCCGGCCTTACTCAATAAAGAACCGGAGAGTAAATTCTTGCGAATGTCTGGGACATGCAACACATACACGAGAGTTAGTTCTTTTCCCGACGTCATCTTCAACACGACTTTTCCCAATCCTACCACTGGAGACGTTGTAGAGTTTCCCATGAAGAGCTTTCTGCCATTGATCTCTTGGTAAGTGGAGAACAGTTCCTTGTCTGAACAGATATGACGGGTAGCCCCTGTGTCGATTCACCACTCCCTTGGATTATCTACCAAGTTGGCCTCGAATACGACGGCGGATAGATCCAATTCAGACAATTCTTCTAGCAAGGATTTGTGCTCGGCAAGGTTGGCCTGATTCTTTTGACCTTGATTTGCCTTCTTTGGCTGTCGAAATTCACTCGACTTGTGTCCGGGCTTATTAAAGTTATAACAGTTACCTTTGAATCTTTTGTTCGAGGTCTTTTGTTGCTTATTAGAGCTAGCGCCGCGTTTTCTTTTCTTGCCACTTCCGTAATCAGCCAAATTCACACGTGCCTCTCCACGGTTCTTATTGCTTTTGACTTCAGATTTTCGGTTGTCTTCCTCGATCCGTAGTCTCACGATCAAATCCTCAAGCCCCATTTCTTTGCGTTTGTGCTAGAGATAATTTTTGAAATTCTTCCATTGAGGCGGTAGCTTTTCTATGAATGCGGCTACTTGAAAGGATTCAGATAGTTGCATACCTTCAGCATGAATCTCATGGAGGATCAACAACTCTTGAACTTGGTCCATGACCGTCTTCGAGTCCACCATTTTGAAGTCGAGGAACCGTCCGACAATGAATTTCTTCATTCCGGCATCCTCCGTTTTGTACTTTTTCTCCAAAGATAACCACAATTCTTTTGCGGTTTTAAAAATGGAGTAGACATTGTAAAGTGAGTCGTCTAATCCATTCAGAATGTAATTTCGACACAGGAAGTCGCTATGGTTCCAGGCGTCCAAAGCAGTCATTCCTTCTTTATCCCATGTTTCAACAGTAGGAGGATCTTCCCTCAAGAACCGGGCAAGACTGAGAGTTGTCAAGTAGAACAGGATTTTCTGCTGCCATCTCTTAAAATTATTTCCGGCAAATTTAGCCGCTTTTTCGGCGTGAGCAGCAGGGATTGAAGGAGTAGAAACAGTAGAAGACATCTCCGAATATACAAAAAAAAAAAAAACCGTCTTACGCTTACGCTGTTATAATTCGGTATGTGATTGTATAGACGAAGATGTATAAATTCAGACAAAGTCGAGGCTAGAGTTTGACTCTATATCAGTAAGACGAAATTGCCACGTACTCTGGTGCAATACGTTTAGTTGCAAAACGCCTCCAAGATACAACAACTTTAAAACTTCAGACCGCTGCACAACGAGTCGGAAGTTATCGGCGAACGTACTCGGATATTTGGAACTTTCAGACTCTACTAATGCAGAATTTAGAAAGCTTTTGAATTGCAAAGAACTTGTGAATTCGAATGAATGAAATGAAATGTGGAGGGGCCTATTTATATATGTTGAAGAGTTGTGGTGCCTTTTTGGAAAGACACCTCTTCACCCCTTTGTTGCACCCTTTGGACTGGACCCATCAGTTCGCTGGGCGGTCGCACCCGCGCCCTGGCGAGCGACGGGTCGCACAGGTTCGACCCGCCCGGCATGCTGGCGGGTCGGTCCGACCCGGTTTGACCCACCGCCCAGTCCGGTCCGATTCGGCTAGTCCGAGCCGCCGACCCGATTCGACCCATTGCAGAGTCCGGTCCGGTTGGAGCCGTCCAACCGTCCGGTTCGACCTGGTTCCTGACCGGACCCGGTCCACGTCACCGCACCGCCTGACTCGAACCCGCGAGCCATCCGTCTGGACCACCTAGCCAAAACTTTAAGGCTCCTCCAGCTCCTCGCGACGACGCGTACGTGCGAAGTGCAAAGTGCGCCTCTAAAGCAACTCATTGCGACATGTGCGTGCGAGCCCGGGCTTGGGCTCGGGCTCAGATGGTGCGAAACACCATCCTCGGGTCCATTTTAGCCAAAGGCTAAAATCGCACTAGGATCCACCATAAGGTCCACCATAGGGGAGCACACTTGATAACTACTTATCAAGTGCTCTACTAAATAAGGAGTATTCACTTACTCCAATTTTTCTATGTGGGACAAGTTCCCATATGTTTCATTCATAAACTCTTCGACTTCCATGTTTAAGTTGCAACCTTTGGCCATTAATATCTCATTCACCCTAAATTGGTTTTGAGCATATTAATACATTAAATTCATCTACTCGAAGTGTAGATTATGAATTTGCAACTTTTTTCCATTTTTAACAAATGGATTGAATTAATTAAATTGGTCAATTTTGAGTCAAAACCCAAAATTCCAAATCAATTTCCAACAAAAGTTAATAAAACCTCCTTATACTTGCCTCGAACGACGTGGCAATCTATCTCAATGTGTTTTGTCCGTTCGTGGAACACGGAATTCGCTGTTATGTGAATAACTACCTGGTTATCACAATACACCTTAATAGGCTTTGGTATTGAACACTTGAAGGCTTGTAAAATATAAGTTATCCACGGTAGTTCTACTACTGTAGCACCAAGAGATTTGTACTTAACCTCTGCCAATGATTTGGACATTGTGGTTTGCTTCTGTTATAAATTGGTATGTGATTGTATAGACGAAGATGTAAAAATTCAGACAAAGTCGAGGCTAGAGTTTGACTCTATATCCGTAAGACGAAATTACCACGTTCTCTGGTGCAATACGTTTAATAGCAAAACGCCTCCAAGATACAACGACTTTAAAACTTCAGACCGCTGCACTACGAGTCGGAAGTTATCGGCGAACGTACTCGGATATTTGGAACTTTCGGACTCTATTAATGCAGAATTTAGAAAGCTTTTGAATTGCAAAGAACTTGTGAATTCGAATGAATTGAAATGAAATGTGGAGGGGCCTATTTATATATGTTGAAGAGTTGTGGTGCCTTTTTGGAAAGGCACCTCTTCACCCCTTGGTTGCACCCTTTGGACTGGACCCACCAGTTCGCTGGGCGGTCGCACCCGCAGGCTGACCCGCGCCCTGGCGGGCGACGGGTCTCACTGGTTCGACCCGTCCGGCCTGCTGGCGGGTCGGTCCGGGCCGGGCCGCCGACCCGGTTCGACCCATTGTCGGTCCGATCGGGTGACCCGGTTCGACAGTCCGGTCCGGTTCGAGCCGCCCAACAGTCCGGTTCGACCCGGTTCCTGACCGGACCTGGTCCACGTCACCGCACCGCCTGACTCGAACCGCCACGAACCCGCGAGCCATCCGTCTGGACCACCTAGCCAAAACTTTCAGGCTCCTCCAGACGACGCGTACGTGCGAAGTGCAAAGTGCGCCTCTAAAGCGACTCAATGCGACATGTGCGACGTGCGCGTGCGGGCTCGGGCTCGGGCTCGGATTGTGCGAAGCACCATCCTCGGGTCCATTTTAGCCAAAGGCTAAAATCCCACTAGGATCCACCATAAGGTCCACCATAGCAGAGCACACTTGATAACTACTTATCAAGTGCTCTACTAAATAAGGAGTTTTCACTTACTCCAATTTTTCTATGTGGGACAAGTTCCCATAAGTTTCCTCCATAAACTCTTCAACTTCCAAGTTTAAGTTGCAATCTTTGACAATTAATATCTCATTCACCCGAAATTGGTTTTGAGCATATTAATACATTAAATTCATCTACTCGAAGTGTAGATTATGAATTTGCAACTTGTTTCCATTTTTTAACAAATGGATTGAATTAATTAAATTGGTCAATTTTGAGTCAAAACCCAAAATTCCAAATCAATTTCCAACAGCTTCTTTGTTTTCCATGACACGAGTGAGTTCCCAAGGAAAATACAATATCCTGTTATTAAGGATGTCAACGGGTAGGGTAGGGTAGGATATGAGTAAGCCTTCCCCATACCATACCCTACTATCCTAGTACCCTAATCCAGCGGGTATGCGGGAACCCACGGGTAATCGAGTTACCCTATATTTCACAAAAATCAAGAAAAGAAAATTCTAGAATGTAGTCTCATAACTGTAGCTAATTTGATGTATACTTAATTATTTAAAAAAAAATCATTATTTCTATGATATATTAGGCATCTAATCCACATATCTAAATAATAACTAACGCATTTTGTGTGTGTGTACATATATATATATATATATATATATATAGTGTATAAGAAACTCTACATATATATATCGGGTAGACAGGTAGGGTATACAGGTCGGGTAGATGGGTATGATACTAAACCCATACCCTACCCTTAACCTATTAAAATTTGGGGGACATGGGTGATGCCCTACCCGTTACCCTAAAGCTCGGCAGTACCCTACCCGTTTACGACTTTCTCCGTTGGTAACCTTACCCTGCGGGTAAAACTGACATCCCTACCTGTTATAGACCTTCTTGTTTCTTTACAAGAAGCTCTATCTGCATTTTAATGATCCTTAAAAGGTTCGTCACAAATTGACTTAGCTATTGTACAATGTAAGTTATATCTGGCCTTGTAAAAGCCAAATATAACAATCATCCAATTAGCCATCTATACTTCACAGGCTCGTCCATAAGTTCTCCATGTGTACAACTTAAAGTGAGTCATGTTAGAAGTGGGACAAAAGTAGGCCTACGGCCTGTTAGCCCAGTATCATTTAAAATATCAAGTATGTACTTTCTTTGACATAAGTAAGTGCCCTTGTCATTTCTAGCAATTTCTATGCCAAGAAAGTACTTTGCAAACCCTAAATCTTTTTATTGTAAACAACCGATGCATATAAGATTTTAAATCATTAATCAACCCACTATTTGAATCAGTCACTAAAACATCATCCACATAAGCTAATAATGCGAGAAAGTCACCATTTTTGTCATAAGTAAAGAGACAGTGATCTGATGCAGACTGAACAAAGCCACAATCAACTAGTTTTTGTGTAAACTCACAATTCCATCTCCTAGAAGCTTGTTTTAAACCATACAAAATCCTTTCTAAGTTGCACACTTGGCCAGGTTTTGCTTTGTTATAGCCTTGAGGTGGCTTAATATAGACCTCTTTGTCAAAAAAAAAAAACCGTGTAAAAAAGCATTATTAATGTCAAGTTGTGATATTTGCCAGTTTTTAGCGGTAGCAACAACTATTAGGAATCCTAATCATGACCATTGTAGGTGAGGTCTAAACCTATCAGTATAATCCTCTCCATACACTTGAGTATACCATTTTGCTACTAGCCTAGATTTATACCTTTCTACAATACTATAAGGGTTCAGTTTGACCTTATATACCCACTTACTACCTATAGCATTTGTTTCAGTAGGTAAGTCTTTTGGAATCCAAGTGTTATTTCTTTCTAAAGCATGTAGTTCAGTGTCCACGGCAGCAACCCATTCTTTAACCTTACAAGTTTGTGTATAACTAGTTGGCTCCTTAACAACATAAACATTAGCAAGAAATTCCATATATTGATCACTAAAAATAGTGGATTTCACATAAGGATAGGAAATTAAGGGATATTGTTTACCTAGTGCAGCAGTAGTATTACCTATGGCTTGCCAGTTAATTCATCATAACTTTGATTAGACTGGAAATCTTGTTTATAGGATGGTGGCTTTTGTGTTCTCATACCTCTGTCCAATTCTGTTAGAGTTTCTTGTTTAACCGAAACAGTGTTTTGAATTGGTTGTAAACCATTAACAGAAGGTAAAATAGGAAAGTTTTTATTAGAAGCACTTGTAGCAGCAGAAAAAGGGAAAACATTATTAAAAAAAAAATGCACATCTCTTGATGTTAAAGTATTATTAGATTCTATGTCATACAAACGATAAACTTTCTTGCCACTCACAAGTCCTAAGAAAATACATTTATTTGATCTAGTAGAAAACTTAGTTTTATCAGGCAATACATTAACAACATATACCAAACACCTAAAAGGGTGTCACGGACTATGATCATGTTTCTTGGAATATAAAACATTGTGATATGTTCTCCAAGAAATAGTAGAGGTTAGAAACCTGTTTATAATGTGTGTAGCCATTAACACGGAGTAAGGCGAAAAATGCAGCGACAATGAAGCTTGAAACATGATTGACCTTGCTACTTTTAACAAATGCATGTGGTTCCTCTCAACAATTCCATTTTGTTGAGGAGTACAAGCTCAAGATGTTTGATGCAATATACCAAAGGAGGAAAACATATATTTACATTCTATATATGCTAACAAACTCAAGCCCATTATCAGACCTGACTGCCTTAACAGACTTACTAAATTGAGTTTTAACTATTATTATAAAGTCTCTAAGAATCTTAAGTACCTGAGTCTTACTACTCATCAGAAAAACCCATGTACATATGTTATATTCATCTATAATAGTTAAGAAGTATGGTATGCTAGTAAGACTAGGTTCCCTGCAATGCCCCCAAATGTCAGTATGTAATAGCTAAAAAAATTCAGTAGTTTGAATAGAGCTAGATGCAAATGATAACATGTGATGTTTACCCTTAAAGCAAGCATCACACTGCTTAAGCAATGTAATATTAGATTTGATACACATAGTACTTAAGAATGGAATGTGGGATAATGTTGTAGGAGAAGCATGTCCTAATGTCTTATGCCAGAAATCTAAAAAGTAGTGCATATAGGAAAAGTTGGAGTAACAATTTTGGTAAGGGAACCAGTACAAGCAGAATGCAACTATTACAAATTGCTAGATAAGTTGCCTTGTGTGACCAGTATGCTACTCTTCAGGTTCTGTATAAAACAAGAAAAATAGAAAACCCAACTTCATAAGTATTAGATTTGATTAGCTGTTAGATAGACAATGAGTTGTATCTAAAGGAAGGTATATATAACACATCACTCAGGACTATTTTACTGGTTATATGTACTATTCATGAATGTGATATGAGCTTGACAAATCCATCAAGAAGTACAATATTAACAAGAGACACTAATAAGGAAATTGAAATAAAACACTGAATGTTGGAACATATAAGCTCGCTAGCACCAGTGTCCAAAATCCATGAGGTCCTAAGTATGTTTCTCAAGACAGAAAACACAAACTTATTGTATATTGTACCTGCAAATGTGATAGAATGAGCAAACTCAGGTCGTTGACCTTCAGCAGGAGCCATACTCTTGGAGGCAAAGAACTTGGCTATTTCCTGCTGAAAAAGGGTAGAGATATCAATAATTTTATGATAAAAAACAGGAGTGTCCTTATCAATAGTTACATTTGCAGCCTGATGAGCCTTCTAATCTTGTATCTTCTTATACCAGTCTAGGATTCTATGTAGCTGAAAACAATCATCTACTTCATGATGTATTCCCCCACAATATGTTCATTTAAGCTTAGCACGCTCTTCTCTTTAAAGTTCCTCTATCCCTCCCAAAAGTATTTGGTGTAGGTCAATTCAACTGACCTTTTTTACTACCAAAATTCCTAGCTAACATGGCTGCCTGATCAAGATTCTCGGGGAACACACTTTGAAGAGAACGCTGTTTTTCAACTGTGACAACCATAGAATAGGCCTTATGAACTGTAGGCAAAGGTTCCGCTAAAATAATTTGATTCTGTACACCATCAAAGGTTTCATTGAGACCCGTTAAAAACTGAATCAGTTTTGTCTATAAATCAATTGAGAGAACAGTGTCACCAACATCACAGCATAAACAGGTAAAGGGAAATAAAGAGAATTGATTTCACAATTTCTTTAACTTGGTAAAATAGATCTGAACAGGATCAGGGGCTTGGTTGTGGATATCTCTCTTTGCAATTGATATAACAGTGGACAATTACTCTCACCAAACCTCTGACCTATTTAAGTCCAAAATTATGTAGCCAAATTAGCATAAATAAAGGCTTCTACTATGTCTTTTGAAATACTGTTTAAATCCAAGAAAGAACCATATAATCAGCCTTTTTCCAATTAGCAAACTCAACAGACGTATTATCTATCAACTCAGTAATCGACCCATCTATAAAACCTAAGTTTTATTTGGATCCTATGGCAAGAAGCATAGACTTTCTCCAAGAGTTATAATTCGTACCAGTAAGTAAATGTGTAACCAAAATCGTACCAGAATACCTAATCTACTTTGAATCTCGTATTTAAACAAAGACTCGCCGTTCAAAAAATGCTTGTTAGATTGGTTTAGTGAAAGTTCTTCTTCTTCTGTTAGCTACCTCTAAACTTGAATATCGGTTGAGATGTGGGTAAGCTTCCTTGATGAGAAGGATTAGGACCAAGACAAAGTTTGAGAGCTAGGATGTTTGACTTGAGAATCTTGTTGCAGCTTGAATCTTCACTTGATGAGTGTTTATTGCGTGCTTGTTATTTGCTCTTGTTTACTAGGCACAATCACTTGTAAGATTATCAGAACGATGTAGGCTTTGAAGCTTTGAATTTGAAAGCTCGAGTGTTTGATACGAAGTAATTTCAGTTGCTCAATAAATTGGTAGCCTTTGCTTGTCCTCCATCTCCTTCTATTTATAAATGTTGGGATTTCTTCTAATTGAAGAGTGAGAAAATATTTCCATTGACTTTTAATGCTCCTTGTATGGCTTTAGAGCCGTTTATCCTTTCTGCAGAAATTGGGTCAGAGTGGTTGCGGCTTGATGTTAGTGTATTTAGTATTACTTTTGCTTTTCGTCAGGTTACGTGTCCCCACGTTATTGGATAATCAGTACAAGATTTGAATTGTGATCTACTGGCTATATTTTTTTAATATTAGAACCTCTAACTTTTACTTTGACTTAATCACTGCTGACATAGTTGTTGCTTACTTGCTGGTTGGATCCTCCTTGCTGCAAGCAATGATGTATACTACACAAGCATAAGCAACGTTGTTGCATGCTCACTGCGGTCTCTATTCCTTACTGCTTACTTGGACCCCTCGCTGCATGTAACTTGATGGTTTTGATGTATGCTTGTTGTGACTTCTCCTAAGTACAACTAGCCATATCTATTACAAAAATTACAGAAATTATGGGAGCACTAGTTTTTACCTTACATCGTGGTTTTGTCATCATCAAAACTAAACTTAAATTTCCTAACATATAGAAAGAACATGAAGATTACAACCATCTTGACCTCGGTTAGCAGTTTTTCCACAACAACACAAGTCCCCTCAATCACAAGACCCGCATCCATTGTTCTGGAAATAATGGTCACAAGAATGATAACTCCCCAAGATGTTAATTGTTATTTTTTAGCATTTCTTCATCAATTTTTTTAGACAGTGGTTAATTGCCAATTTACATGATTCTGATGCCATCTATTCGACCAATCGACATATTCAATACTCATCTAACAAGGAATGGGAAGAAAAAGATTCACAATAAAGGACTAGAATTGTTGGTCATACGGATGGTGAATTAAGGGAAAACTGGTATAATCAATATAACATCAATCTGAAGGTCGAAATTAATTATTTTTCCCATTCTTTTTTTTTTTTTTTTGTAACGCAGGAACGCGTTGGTTCTTATCAGTGTAAGCAGTATATATGTCATTTTGACAGATCTAAAGTGAAGTTGGTCCTCAACATTTTGACATTGTTAATTAGTTGGAGAAAAGGTCAGAAAATTAGGCACATGAACAAATCAAGTCAATACTCGAACAAAAAGCTCACATGATTCACATCAGTGATTGCTAAAAATTAACAAAGGGCTGATGTATTTGCGCATTTGGGCATAGAAAAGTTTACCTTAGGGTGCTAGGATTTCCTCGGATTAACACCAGCAAGCGAGCAAGATTGATATTGGTGTGCACTATATATTTTGGCTTTTAGTAGAACACAAATTAGATATTTCATTCGTCCTATAAAAAGGGTCATGCTTGAAAAATGTATAACTTTATTATTTTTGTCAATTTGATTAAGGTATAACTCTCCAAAATCTATTGATAAGTATTTAAATGATTAATTTTATGTTTTTATTTGACTTATTCAATCATATCTAACTAATTTGTAAAATTTTAATTTTTACTTAAACTAGTAAAAATAGTTTAATTTTTAAAATAAGACTCTTATTCAGAAACAAACAGAACTTTTCAAACAGAGTTATTTTCATGAAATAGATAGAGTATTTAAAAAGAGATGGGGGGTTTGTTGGTTTATAGAGCATGGATGTTCTCTCCTTCCTCGGATTTCTTCAATTCTTCTTGGAAGCAACGATGTTGGAACCGGACCGGACCGGTCGGCCGGACCGGTTAAACCGGGAACTGGTGACGTGAGCGGTCTGGAGGACCCCCAAAAACTATTTTTAAGGTTTGATCGGAAAAACCCGGGAAGACTCGGAAAAAACCGGAAAATCGGCAGGCCGGAAAAATAGCAGGTCTTGCTTTTTTTTTTTTTTTTTTTTTTACCTTGCGTTTGTGACTTGAGTTACTTAATTTTTTTTTTTTTGAATTTCCTGTTCTTTTGAGTTTTGAAGTTAAAAAAGTCAAAATTTAAAACTAAAAGAAAAAAAATAGGGTTGGCAGCTGTAGCCTGTAGGGCTTTTTTCTTCAAATTTTCTAATTTCTTTCATCTGATTTCTTCTACAAAGAGAAGAAACACCGTAGAGTTGAAGAATAAAAATCAAACAAGTAACATAGTTCAATGGATGCTTCTTTTTTATTAGAAAAACTTTGATTGTTCTTTCTTTTTCTACTATGTAGCTTTTACTTTTTAGTTATTGTGTTGTTGTAAAACTCTGGTATGATTGACTTGTTACAGCAGAACAATTTTGGAAAAACTGAACTTATTTTAACAATGTGTTGTTTAAATTGATTGAGCAAGGACTGTGAAATTTTGTCATTAGGGCTTTTAGTTTTATTCACCTGGATGAATGGTAGCAGGAGCATAAAAGTTATAGAATAACAAAAGAAGTGGAATCAAATAATTAGAGACAAAAGGTTAGAAAACAATACACGTCAGTAACTTAGTTTTTCAAATTCAAAGTCACTAACATTTAATAATTTTAATTACCTTCTAGGTTTGACTTTTGATAATAAAGCATTAATTGAATTGCAATATTATATTTATTCATTGTTGCACACTTGCACTAAAATGAAACAATTTGCAAACATGAACTGGTCCCCATATTTAGAAACATTTATTTGCCACATTATTGCTTATAGACTTAGACAGTCAGTAGCTCAAATTCCTTTGTGTATGTACGTGTATTTGCCGTCTAGATCATCCATTATATTAGGTGTTTCATCTTTTGTTAAACTAAAGTTAATACACGACATATGTTAATTAGTAATCTAATTTTTAAATATATGTTGTAAATGTAATATTCTATAGTCAATATAAATTGCACTGTACTTATTTTTTTTTCTTCCCTTACTTCCTAGATGGAGTCCTCATCAAATGGCCAACAGTCTAGTACTACAGTTAGTTCTACCCAATCATTAGTCCGATTGAAAACCAACCCAGCTTGGGCTCATTTTAAAGAAAATCTTGTTGATGGAAAGAAAATTTGGACTTGTTTGCATTGCAACAGTACTTGGAAAGGAGGGGGAATAAATAGAATGAAGAAACACTTAGCTGGTCGGAAAGGGGATATTGCTTCATGCAAAAAAGTACCTCATGATGTACGGTACCAGATGGAGCAATCACTAAAAGAGCTAGAAGAAAAAAGTCAACCTATGAAATCCATGGGAGATGATAATCTTTGCAATGTGGTTAATGTTGAGGATGAGATGAATACACTAGAAATCAATACGCAAAATCAAAGGAATGTTCCAACATCATCAGGAAAGAAATCTTACATAATGTTGATATGTCTGTTGCTAGATTTGTCTAAAATTGTCTCCCTATGAACATTGTAAGTTCTTCTTATTTACAAAAAATGGTTGATGCAATTGTTGTTGTTGGCCCTGGTTATAAAATACCAAAATATAACCAAGTGCGAACAAGATTAATGGGTAATGTGAAAAAGGAAGTTGAACTATTGCTTGCTGATTATCGAAGAGTTTGGGAAGAAAAGGGTTGCACTAGTATGGCTGATGGTTGGCAAGATAGATCAAATAGGCAACTTATAAATTTCATGGTTTATTGCAAGAGAGGAACAATATTTCAGAAATCAATTGATGCTTCTGATATCGTGAAAGATGCAAACTCACTTTGCAAAATGTTTGTTGAGGTAGTTGAGTGGGTTAGAGCAAGGAACATTGTTCATTTTGTGACTGATAATGGAGCGAACTATAAAGCTGCCGGTATCTTGCTTAGTGATAAATATCCTTCCATTAAGTGGTCACCTTGTGCTGCACATTGTTTGAATTTACTTCTTGGAGATATTGGTAAGATGGAGATTGTCTGTGTTCTTGCAAAAAAGGCATCTTTAGTTACAAAGTTTGTTTATAATCATGCCTTTTTACTTGCTTGGTTGAGGAAAAGAGAAGGATGGACAGAAATTATACGTCCAGGACCAACTCGCTTTGCTACAACATTCATTGCATTGAAGAGTATCCTTGAACACCAACATGATTTGCAAGCTTTTTTTACCAGTAAGACATTCAGAGATTCTCGATACTATAAAGATAAAAAAGCAGGTTTAGTGTTGGCGGTAGTTCTTGATTCAAAGTTTTGGAGTGATTGTGCAATCATAGTAGGTGTAGTTGCTCCACTTATACGTGTTTTGCGTATAATGGATACTGATCGGAGGCCTTCTATTGGCTATGTATATGATGGAATGTATCGGGCAAAGAAAGCAATAAATGATATCTTTAGGAACAAGAAAAGATTGTACAAGCCTTTTACGAGAATTATCAAGGCAAGATGGGATAAACAACTCTGACGAGATATCCATGCTGCAGCTTATCTTCTAAACCCCGAGTTTGCATATGACAAAGAAAATATGTGCAAAAAGAAAGAAATAATGGATGGTTTCGTTGAAATGGTCACTACCTTGATTAGGGACAAGAATATTCAAAGGAAATGCATTGATGAAGTGAGTATATTTCAAGATAGGTTAGGAAGCTTCAGTCGACCACTTGTCCTCGAATCATCAAAGACTATGCAGCCCGGTAAATTTCATGTATTTTATAATTACATTTCTAATTATTACTTTGATTAGTGCTCTAATTTATTTATTGTATTCTCTTATAGATGAATGGTGGAGAATCTTTGGATGTGGTGCTCCAAACTTGCAAAATTTTGCCATTAAGATTTTGAGTCAAACTTCTTCTTCTTCGGGATGTGAAAGAAATTGGTCTGTGTTTGAAAGAATACATACAAAGAAGAGAAACAAATTAGAACATCCTAGATTGAATGACCTTGTATTTATCCATTACAACTTACGTTTGCAAGAAAGGTACTAGGTTTTTCTATTTTACATTTTTAATTCCATCAATTATTTTCTAACAACTTATATTTATCAATTTTTTTTTTCTTTTATCTATATGTAAGGCTTGAACAAAAAGGGATTTGCAATGACCCTATTGATTATGAAAGCATTGACAAAACCGAATTTTGGGTTATGGAAGAAGAAGAGGAAAACCCAACACCTATTATGGATATTGATGAGTTGAATAACATGCTTTATGGTGATGATGGTATTCCAATAAATGCTCCAGAAGAAGGTATTTTTTTTCCTTATGTCTTTTTGAATATTTTATTAACACGTTCAACAAGCTTAAAAAATTATATTTTTTCTGTCTTTCTTCTAAAATCACTTTTTCTTTCGTAGATTTAGATAAGATTGGGAGTGAAGTCCAAGGAATAAATTCTTTGGAAGAGATTGGGGAAGATGATGATGATGATGGTCTTGTGGCAAGGATGGCTCGAGGATTAAGTGATGCTGGAGATGAAATGATATAATTAATGATGTCATGTTTATTTTGAATAATTTTCCCCTTGAAACGGTCTATTTTAAAGTTTAGTAAGTAAATTTGGGACTTATGTAATTGACAATGGAGTATGGACTTTTTGAATATATTGAAGATGCCTATGTTCTTTTTTGAATTGAATTTTGAATTTGTTAGATAATTTTCAAGTAATTATTTGATTTATGTGGCTAATGATATATGTAACATCATAAACCATATATTAATGGAAAAAAATAGGTTGTTTACAATTTTCCGGTTAGACCACCCGATTCGACCGGTCGGACCGGTCGAACCACCATTTACTAGGGAGACTGGTTCGGTCGCCGGTCCAGTTATAACAACACTGCTTGGAAGAATGAAAGGTCATAGATGAAGTGTAAGACAGAAGCACCCATTAAGAGTCAATCACAAAACTTGAACGTCATTACCTCATCAATGTTCCTATACTTAATTTGATAATATATTTAATAATAAGAATAAGAATATGCTTGAGTACTTCACACGGCACCACAAAAGTAAATAATACTTTGGGTTGTACAAAAATGCTTTTTAATCAACTCAAACACAAAATTACATTTTATAATTTTTTTAGTTTAATTACGGTTCAAAATATTAATAAGCTAAAGATTTAATTTGGTTTCTGGCTTCAAATAATATATAACTAATTCATACCAGACCAAATTAAGGTTGTACATATAATTATGAAAATATAAAGTTGAGATATTTTATAGATCTCTGAAAACCCTAATAAAATCCACTTATCTTTTTTATTACACCATTACCTTAACTTCTTTCGGTATTAACTCTTTTTCATAAAAAATAAACCTATGTGTTATATTCTTAATTACTATACTTACTAAGAATGTGTACTTTACTAAAATATTAGTGTATGTAAATCACACTAAGTATTCATTTACATAATAAAAAGTAAGCTTAATAACATAAAAATACACGATATTTAGGTCAACTATCAAAACAGAACGACCTTTTAAATTTTAATATATAAATACACAACCTTTTAATATTTTACAAATGCGTTCATGAAAATGTAAAATACCACAGCGGTCTGGGTCATCTATGATGGACGAGGTTTTGGCACGTCACCCAACGCCGAATTTGAGCTTGCACAAGCATGTTAAGAAGAACCGTTGATGTCTTTCCTTCCTACAAAATAAGGGTTGGTGGCAGATGGATGCTATCGGTTTCCTCCACTTCTTAGGAGCTCACTACTTCTTTAATAGCCGCATATCCCTAGTCTACACGACAAACTATACACGGGAACTGATTTCAGGCTTCAATGGTGAATCCCAAAAAACCATTCAAAAGCGTTTGTCTTCAAATAGATTTTTGTTCTCACAAGCATATGAGATCAGATGGAGGTAGTAATGAGTCGAACCACAAGGAGGACATCTGTGCGAACTACCCGAGCCATAATTTCCTAATTTTAGTGAATTGGAATTGAGAGTTAATTGTTACTAAAACAAAATCAAGAGATAAAAATGGATGAATGATGAAAATGCTTCCCGGAACTCGATTTCACCCAATTTTGAGGGGTCAATGTCCAATCATAATCAAGTCAAGGTAAAAAGGGATTAAATGGATGAATTCCTACCTAAGCGGCGTCCCGATAGATAAGAATTATGGGATATGGTTTAGGTGCCATATCCCCCTAGAGTTGGCGAATAAACGAGGTTCTATAAAGAATACCTAAATAGATAGCAAACAAAATCAACCTCGGGCTCCGGATTACAGATTACGTAAAACTAGAGCAATTTAGTGTGGCTTCTCCTATATTATAGACCAATATAGGGGTGAGATTTCTCTACACACAACCAAAATACTATCGTTCATCCCAACGGAGACTTCCTAGGCTCTATTCCCCCTTTTTGATAGGTCTTATCCTCCATAGGTCTCTTTCATGCCAATTAGGTCTTGATTGATTTAGGTTTCCAGATTGAATTTCTGTTAAGATTTGAACCACTTACAACACACACAAATGAACTCAATCCAGAAAAGAATGAAAAATAAACTGAAAATCGGCCAAACAAAATCGAACACAAAACTAGAAACAAAATGAAGAACGCAAAGCTTTTACGTGGTTCGATCAATGTGATCTACATCCACGGAGGCTCTATACACCTCAATTCACTCCACTGAACAATCAATTACCAGAAATATCCCAGAAAACCAGAAGCCCCAATTCACAATCCGAATTAAGCTTAAGAACCCTGGCTTTCTAATTCTAATGAGTGTTTAGTGTTTACAGAGGGAAAACAACGTGTATCAACTCGTCTCTACAAGTGGAACAAATGTATATAAATAACTAAGCTCGAATCAAGAAGCTCTAGAAGTTGGAATCAATTTTGTTTCAACTGCTTCAAAACTGGTATACGCGCCTTTGACAACGGTTTCACATGCAACGGTTCAAAACCGTTGCATAATTCTGTTATAACCGTCATGACCCCGGTTCTTCAATAACCTCCAAAACTGAACTGATTTAAACCCGACTCTCTGGCCCAGTTCTTCCCAACTTAAACCCGGTTCCTGATTCCTCTCATCCTCTACTACAAGACATGACCACTTGATGAAATTAAATTGACACCTACAAATCTCCACCTCAATGAATTCAAGTGCACTTCATCACCTCAAACTGCCTTGTCACCTCCAGGTTTTAATTGCATTGTTCAAGCCTTATCAGGCTTGAGCAATGAACCATCTTACTCCTAGGAACTGCCTTATTCAGAAAATCTGCCGCATTGTCCATAGTATGCACTTTCTTCACTTCAACAGACCCAGCTTCAATTATATCCCTTGAAAAATGAAGTCTAAAATCAATATGCTTAGACCTCTCATGAAAAGCTTGATGTTTCACCAAGTGAAGAGCACTTTGGTTATCACACTGAATAGCAACACATTCTTGTCTTATCCCCAAGTCCTTGAGGATTCCCTTGAGCCACAGAGCTTCCTTGATTGCCTCAGTTAAGGCAATGAATTCTGCCTCAGTTGTTGACAATGCAACCACAGGCTGTTGCACACTCTTCCAACTTACAACTGTCCCATACAAAGTAAAGACATACCCTGTAATAGATTTCCTAGTATCCAAGTTCCCAGCAAAGTCTGCATCAACATATCCAACCAAAGGTATAGCACCAGCTTCTTGTTTTTGAAACTTTAACCCCACACTGACAGACCCTTTCAGATATCTTAAAACCTGCTTCAAAGTTTCCCAATGTGATTCTCCAGGATTTGACATATACCTGCTTACCAGAGACACGCTATAGGCCAAGTCTGGTTTTCTGCATATCATTCCATACATCAAACTGCCAACACACTGGCATATGGAACATTCTTCATGTGAATCTCCTCAGCTTCTGTCTTAGGACACTGATCCTTGGGCTTAGTCTGTAGATTAACTGGAATACTTACTGGTCTTGACTCATGCATGTGAAATCTCTCCACAACCTTCTGCAAATACTGTTTCTGAGAGAGCCATAATGTTCCAGTCTTTCTTCTTCTAATGATGTCCATTCCCAGAATCTTCCTGGCTTCCCCCAAGATCCTTCATGTCAAATTCTGAACTCAATCTTCCCTTTAGCTGTTGTATCTTATCAATACTCTTACTGGCAATGAGCATATCATCCACATATAACAACAGAAACACTTGTTCACCTCTTGAACCTTTGTTAAAGTATACACAGCTGTCATATAAGCTTCTTATGAATCCTACACTAATCATGAACTCATTGAACTTCTTATTCCACTGCCTGGGACTCTGTTTCATCCCATAGAGTGACTTCCTGAGAAAACAGACCTTCTCTTCATTTCCTGGAATCACAAAACCCTCAGGTTGTTTCATATATATCTTTTCAACTAGATCACCATGCAGGAATGCTGTCTTGACATCTAACTGTTGTAGTTCCATGTCTTCTTAAGTAACCTTTGATAGAAGTAACCTGATAGAGCAATGCTTCACTACTGGAGAAAATACCTCATTGTAATCAATACATTCTCTCTGTGTGAAGCCCCTGGCCACCAGCCTTGCCTTGTATCTGATTTTATCAGCTTTTCCAGCCTCCACCTTTTTCTTGAAGATCCATTTTGAACTAACTCGCTTCTGCCCTTTTGGTTTGTCTACAAGCTTCCAGGTTTGGTTTCTCTCCAGAGATTCCATTTCCTCCATCATGGCCCCTATCCAGTGTTCACTCTCACTGCAACTTATTGCTTCCTTGAAACTACTAGGCTCTTGAAACTCCAAGTCTTCTGCTATAGTCAATGCATAATATACACTTCCAGCTTGTCCATAGAAATCAGGCCTTTGGATTTGTCTTCTTGGCCTGTCTCTTCCTATGCTATAAGTTCTGAGATTTGCAATCTCAGTTTGACCTTCTTCATCTTCTTATGAACTGTCATCTTCTTGTTGAGCTTGAGTATCCTTCTCTGGTGGTATATGCTCCTCATTAAGCTCCACCTGAATAGACGTTCTTTCAGGTTCCACAGCACCATCAGCTTCCTCATGACTTCCAGTAGAGTTGTATCCTATCACATCCTCATTGAACTTTACATCTCTGCTTATCAAGAGTTTCTGGTTTCCTTGTTCCAAGCACCATAACCTGTAGCCTTTTATGCCCTCAGGATATCCTAGGAATACACATCTCTATGCTCTTGCCTCAAGTTTGTCTTGCCTAATGTGAGCATAGGCCAGACAACCAAACACTCTTAAGTCATAGTAGTTTGGTACCTTTCCACTCCAAACTTCTTCTGGAGTTTTAAACCCCAGAGTTGATGATGGTGACCTGTGAATCAGATAGCATGCAGTGTTTATTGTTTCTCCCCAGAAGGATTTAGGTAATCCAGCATCAATCAGCATACATCTAACTCTTTCCAGCATAGTTCTGTTAAATCTTTCAGCAACCCCATTTTGTTGGGGGTTTAGTGGGACAGTTCTGTGCCTTGTGATGCCCTTATCTTCACAAAACCCTGTGAATTCAGTGGATAGATATTCCAAGCCATTATCTGTCCTAAGATGTTTCAGTTTCTTCCCTCTTAGGTTTTCACCTGACTCAACCATGTTTTTAAACTTAAGGAATGCATCACTCTTGTTCCTTAAAACAAATACCCATGTTTTTCTACTGTAATCATCAATGATGGACATGAAATACCTTCCTCCTCTATGTGTTGCTGTTCTTGAAGGCCCCCAAATATCAGAGTGTACATAATCAAGTGGCTCTTGAGTAGAATGTATCCCTTTTGCATAAGGCAACTTCTTGGCCTTTCCTAGAGCACACTTGTCACAGAAATCCAGTGTTCTATTTCCCATTTCACCAATGATGCCCTTATTTGATAACTCCTTCAACCCTTTCTCTCCAATATGACTCAGTCTTCTATGCCACTTCATAACATCTTCTCTGCTTATCACAGATTCAGCACATCCTATCACAGGTGATCCAATCAAAATAAACAGGCGATTATGTTGCCTTCCTTTGATTACCAGTTTGTTGTGTTTAGTGATGTGATGATAACCATCTAGGGAATTGAACTGACAACCATTTGCCACAAGAGAACCAAGGGATAGGAGATTTCTCTTCAGTCCAGGAACATACCTTACTTGAGAAATAGTTCTGATGACTCCATCATACATTTTTATTTGAACTGATCATGTGCCTTTAACTCTGCAGGAGTGATCATTTCCCAGTAATACACATCCACCATCTTCTTTCTGTAAATCCTTGAACCAGGATTCATTGGGACACATATGGAATGAACAACCAATATCAAGAACCCATTCCTTTTCCATTTTTGTGTCTGTGATGTTTAAGACTTCTGGAGTGTCTTCTTGATGCTCAGTCATAGCTACTTCTGCCCTCTGATTTTCCTGCTTCTTCTTCTTTTGTGGACAGTCCTTCTTTAAATGTCCAGCTTGCTTGCATTTGAAACACTTTCTGGTTTCAACCCAGTCTCCTTGTTTCTTTGTATTCTGAGTTCCAGATTTGTTATCTTTGGATCCCTGGAACTGCTTCTTTTGAAGATTCTTTCTGAACTTAATGTTCAAACCTTCTCCAGCCTGTGCAGAGCCCTTTTCTCCCTGATTTTGAAAACACTTTGTCTTCAATGCTGACAGGATGGATTCATAGCTGATTTTTCCATCTCTTCCAAACATCAGTGCATCTTTAAAACTTTCCATGGACTTTGGAAGAACATTCAGCACCATCAGAGCCTTATCATCATCCTCCAAGTTCACCCCCAGATCTTCTAATTCTTCAATCATCTTGACAAACTCATCAAGTTGATCAGAAATGACCTTATCATCAGTGATTTTGAAAGACATCAATTTCTGTTTCAGAAATAATTTGTTTGATATAGACTTTGATTGATAGAGTTCCTCCAGTTTTCCCCATGCCTCCACTGCATTCTTGCACCTTGATACCTCCCTCAAAGGTTTATCACCCAGACATAAGAATATCAGACTCAAAGCCTTCTTATCCAATTCTGGAAACTTGGATTTCTCAGCATCAGGCCATTGATCAACAGGAAGAAGTGCAAAGTCTAGACCATTTTGAATCAGTACTGCGTTCATTTTGATCTTCCAGAGTGAGAAGTCATTCTTACTAGAAAACTTCTCCACACCCATCTTTACTCCAGCCATTCTTTCTTCTTCTTTGAGTGTGTGTGTAGTGTTTCCCACAGACGGCGCCACTTGTTAAGATTTGAACCACTTACAATACACACAAATGAACTAAATCCAGAAAAGAATGAAAAATAAACTGAAAATCGGCCAAACAAAACCGAACGCAAAACCAGAAACAAAATGAAGAACACAAAGCTTTTACGTGGTTCGATCAATGTGATCTACATCCACGGAGGCTCTATACACCTCAATTCACTCCACTGAACAATCAATTACCAGAAATATCCCAGAAAACCAGAAGCCCCAATTCACAATCCGAATTGAGCTTAAGAACCCTAGCTTTCTAATTCTAATGATTGTGTAGTGTTTACAGAGGGAAAACAACGTGTATCAACTCGTCTCTACAAGTTGAACAAATGTATATAAAGAACTAAGCTCGAATCAAGAAGCTCTAGAAGTTGGAATCAATTCTGTTTCAACTACTTCAAAACTGGTATACGCGCCTTTGACAACGGTTTCACATGCAATGGTTCAAAACCGTTGCATAATTCTGTTATAACCGTCATGACCCCGGTTCTTCAATAACCTCCAAACTGAACTGATTTAAACCCGACTCTCCGGCCCGGTTCTTCCCAACTTAAATCCGGTTCCTGATTCCTTTCATCCTCTACTACAAGACATGACCACTTGATGAAATTGAATTGACACCTACAATTTCCCTCCGACTAATCTAAGGCGTAGAAATCCAATCCTAAGCTCATTTAAGATCAAATCGAATCTCCTCGAAAGGGTAGCAATCCCTAGCTTAGGTTTAGATTAGCCCATCTCAAATGCACAATCATACAAAATAAGGCTAAGTTATCGAAACCTGAGCGACCGAATCAAGCCTATAATCAAAGTCCTAATTTCATATGAAAATCATAACAAATCAATCAAATCCATACCTTAGGTTACCAAAACCAAATTAAATCAACGATAAAAATAATATGGACATCAACCCCGAAGCTCGAGCTACTCCCTTGCTTCAAAAAAGAAGAAGAACTACTCACGATTCATCAATAATAATCCAATAAATATTATCATCAAGCAAGATATTCAAATAAAATAAAATAGAGAGAGATAAAGGTGAGAAGAGCTTATTGATGATAATAATCGGGAAATCTTTGATAATCTTCAAGGTTGTCACACCCTTGGAATGTCTCTTACAATTTCACCAAGAACCCTAGTTCCCCTCTTTAAGAGAGAAAAAAACCCTAGTGGGAATTTTGAAAATTCATTTTCTAAAGCTAATGCAAGAGTGAAAATAAAGATTCCAAAGTAAAGTAAGTGTGTTTGAAATAAAAGGGGGAGGCGGTATTTATAGACACCCACTCCCCACACATACAAAGATAAAAATCTACTGAAAAGTCTCTCAAAAGTAAGGGTAAAATGGTCAAAAGCAATTAAAAACACAAGGGAGTATAAGTTGTTGGTCGAACCCCCCTCCGTGCACTCGACTCAATCTTCACGCTGATTCTGGGAAAAATCGGCTATGAATTAGCCTTTGACTTCAACTAAAGTGTTACATCTTTGTCTCAACTATGTGTGGCAACTTGAATCACTCGAATTGGAGCTCGGACAAGGATGTTACCACAGAAATACGAAATTAGCACGCTGAAAAACTGGGCGCGTGTGTGAACCGCCGGACCGCTGCTGGAACCATCGTTGGACCAGTAGCCAGGCCGGTAGTATGGGTAGCTGTCTTTCTGGATCGATTTTGGACCAACTTCTGGCGGCCTGCCGGTCCAGTATATGCTGTAGCGGGTTGGTTCAGTCCAGCTCCTGCTTTGCGCCTCCGTCTTCCGTCGCTGTTTTGGTGCCTTCCTCTCGTCTTCTCGACCCGATCCCTTCATGGATTTTGTTTGTAACTCGACGGATATTGATTTCGGCTCTTGTTGGGTCTGGTTCAGGTTCATTTGGACCTCGGTTTTTGGGCTAGACATGAAACATGTGCGATTGCCCTTGTCCACTTTCCTTCTTCAATTTGGGACTTTGTTATCCATCTTCTCGGCCCGATTTCTTCACGAACTTTTCCCGTGGCTTGATGATCTTCAGTTTGGTCTGACTCCGACCCATTTTGGGCTCGTTTGGGCCTCAGGATATAGGCCAAAGTGTGAAAGTGGACTCGAGCGATCTTCTAAATTCTTCTGAGTTTCCTAACCTTCAAAATACAACTCAAAAACACCCAAAAGCGCATCAAATCATATTATTATTATAATCTCAACATTCATCTTCTGACACCCACAAATTTTTCAGGAAGAAGATGAGTTTGCCTTTGAAAATAAAGATTTGTACCCAATTTGTTAATCATTGCGACACTGCTTCACTAAATTATTGGTTATACAAAAATAAAAATAAATAAATAAAAATGAAAAGAAAAGATGAAAGCTTCTAATTTCACATCAGAAAAATTATGGCCCTGAATTACGGGTTGGGCTCCACGTCAACCATTAGAGTCTAAAATTGGTTCCCGTATACTAAAATAAAAAAATAAAAGGGGGGGGGGGGGTGGGGGTTGTATTTATATATTAGATTTAAAAGGTTGTCCTTATTTTCAACAAATTTTGTGGGCCCATTTGTTTTTTTATTTTGATGTTCATTATATAACCAACAACCTTGTTAGTTCTTCTTGTTAATGTTACACAAACTCACGTTTGCACTTTCCTATCCTTTCGGTAATGTAGTTCTTTTTTTTTTTTGGGAAAAAAATATTTAGTTATTGTAACTAAAAAAAAGAAATAAAAGTGAAATTGGATTATTTAATTTTCAATTTGTAACATTTTGTACGTAATAGACATTTGGGAAACTGGAGTAAAAAACTAATCTTGATTGTTAAACTTATTTTCAACCAAAATGTTCCAACTTTTTTCATTTAATGACTTTATAGATGTTATATATGTGAGTGTGTATATATATATATATATTATATTTTACTTTATTTATATTTTTGTGATAATTTAATTATCCATCCTAATAAAATTAGATTAAAATATATTTATTAGTTTTAGTATGATTTGATTACTTTATCTGAATAATAAAAAATATTACATCATTTAACTCTTTTTTTTAGGTCGTTTCATCATCTAATGAACTATAATAAACGTACTAGACCCAAATTCTCATTACTAAATCACTCGAAGCATAATTTTCATATTATATAATCGCGTCTTCAATTTTATTTTGTGGCATTCAGTACAAATTTAGATTAAATTTTCATTTTTCCAAACCTTCCAATACAATATAAAGGTTTCTAATATTGCAAGAAATAATAATGAAAAAACTTTGACCTTTTAAAATTAATTCATATTCTAATTGGCAACTTCCAAACATGACTATCATTTTTTTATATTAGCGGTTGAACCTTGCAATTTTTTATATCAGCACAAGTTGATTATAAAGGAAATTAGGAATAGATTTACCAACATTAACAAGGTAGCCAAGGCAACTATAAAGTCAGAATGATGAAAGAAATAAAAGGAAGATGCTTTGTTACTAGTTTAGCAAATAGCAAGTTACTCTATTTAAGGGCCAAGACTAAAATAAAATTATTTAGTGTCTATTATTGTAGATTGTATTAATACAATGATTGGATTGTATAAAGACACATTAATTTATTTTAACATATGTCTTATAAACCCGTCAAAACAACCCACCTATAACCCTAAGCCTGATTGGTTGCTAAACACAACAAGTGGGTTAATAGAACCCGATGGACTCTTAGAGAGATAATATAGACATAGGTTACTTATTATTATGTTTGGTTGCTTTGTTTTGGTGTGTCAGAACCCACTTGGATAACCAAAATAGATGTTTGGTTCAGTTCTCAACAAGTATGATATAGGTGTTTACTTGCCTTTTTACCCCCATCTTTGTAAAAATAATGGGGATTTCATACTTTCTCATTCCATCTGAAGAAGGCAACTATCGTTCCTTGCATCCATTCTCATTCCTCATCCCATCTCACAACCATCTGAATAGCTTATTAGATGAAGAACGATCACGGCAGCAGAACCGTGGGTCTGCGTCCGTCAATTTTTGGGTTAGTAGTTGTGAACAACCCTAATCGAGAAAAAAAAATGAGCATTCCAGAAAACTGGAACGACTCTATTCAAGAAATCAGATAGCTAAAGCTTCAGAAATTATCATGACTGTCGGAAATAAAAAGAGCTAAAGCGTCGGTGTAACTTTATATAACATAACTATCTGAAATTCTTGCCGAAGGAGAAGAAATTGCACATAGAAGAGAAGGAACAGTGAAAGAAGGATCTGGGTCCCTGTGCTTTCTTCTTATATATACTAGGGGTAAAATTTTCCTTTTTGGTACTACTGAAAATCAGGTTAAGGGGTTGGTTAATGAAACCCAACCGCCCCCCCCCCCCCCCCCCCACAAGGGACCCAATCAACCGGGTTTGAGTTTTAGATTAACCGGGCTTGGTATAAAAACAGGGCTGAATTTTGTGAACCAAAAAAACTAATAAGTGTGATACATGTTCTAATAAGCCTTTAATGCTCCAACCAAACAGTGCCTTTACTCTCGCCCGCCATGAAAGAAAACGTCATTTTATTACCAAAACAGTTATAATGGAAGAGTATGGCGCTCTCTCTCTCTTTTTTTTTTTTTTTTTTTTTGTGTCGGAGGGTAACATTCTTTATTTAATATTTATTGCTTAGTATGTTCTAAAAAGAATAAAAAATATTGCTAACTATAAAAATATTATTCTTATATTTTTATATCATTTTTACTTTTTTTTTTTTTAAAAAAAATTTCCTAATCTAGAAACAAAGAAAAAACCCTCCCTCCCCCCAAGGTGACTTGAACCCAGGACCAAAGGCCTAGGTAGTGAGTGCTCTCACCACTTGAGTTATCCAACTTCATCCTTGTATCATTTTTACTTTCAAAATAAAACTTGTTCCTTACTTGAAAATATTATCAGTTGATCTACCCCCGAGGCGGCTCATCATTTTTGTTTTTTTTTTTAGTAAAGACCGTATTTAATTAGTATTGAAAGAAGTAGTTAGAACTTACTAGATATGTAAATTGTAAGACAAGTTTATTCATAATTATCCTTTTTTTTCTTTTTTGTCAATGAAGATAATTTTAGCTTTTATTAATTTTTATTACATTTAAATTCAAAATTAGTTTGAAGAACTTATTTCATTTATAATTTGTAAAGTAAATATAATGTTTCCTGAATTGTAATACACATACATATAATGGGCTTCAGTTAAATTTAAGATGACCGCTTTAGTCTCCTATGTCTATGAGATATTTTTGGATCCATCACAAACCATAGTCGGTGGAAAAGTCACATAGCAGCTACAAATTTAATGAATCATGCCATTTAATTAACAATAAAGTTAGACGGGCACATTGCACCCCTTCCACTCTTTCCCGCCCCTCCCTTTTCCCAACGCCTTCCCCAGCCCCAAAATTTTAATTTGCAGGGCTTTCATCTTCTTCAATCTCATATACAGGTCCGTTCATTAATGGCGGCCTCCAGCTACCTCTCTCTCAACGGGGCGATTGTAACCCGTATCTTGACGGGACAATCCGGATGTTGTTCTTTTTTTTTTTAATACAATTGGCCTTTTTTTCTTGAGGAGGGAGAGGGAGGTTGTAGAGTGCTTGATTTTTCTTTCTTTCCTTCTCGATAGTTTTTTATAACAAAATTTTGGATAAAGTTCCTCTCCACAAAAATCTTGAATAGTTAAATGAGAAAATATCAGATTACTCAATGATTCATGAAGAAGGTTAGGAATGAAAATGGTGAGCACCGTTTGTCTTTCTTTACGTAAAACAGGAAAGTGAATGACGTGGCATGTCGTGATTCCTTGAGGTAATCCAACGGCGAGCATTGTTCGAAACTCACAAATTAAGAACGGGAGAGGATCCTTCGAAAAAATAATAGGAGAGGAAGCGTTTCACAAAAAACTGTGTTGATATATGAATTATTGTAACACTGGGGAAGATGATAGTGATGACTGAACCGTGGATGCTTTGTTGAGAGGTGAATTTATTTAAAATTGTAATAGAAAGGTGAATTAGTTTATTTTCTTGAATAAATGTAAATTTTAAATTAGATAACGAAAAGTTATTTACATCTAATATTTTTCAAAATAATTTGATCATAAAAGGACGAATTGGGCAAATCGATAATTGAGGAGTAATTATATATTTTTAACATAATTGAGTAAATTATATGAAAGTAATTATTTTTAAGTTTTCAAAATTTGGTACACATATTTTATAAAAACATCAAAAATAGCAAACCCCCATTACCCATGACACAGATGGCCTTTTTACAATAATACTATTATATAAAATTTAAAAATTAATAATTTTGTAACATTTTTAATTATTTCTTAGTCAATTGATTATTACTTACATTTTTTTTTATATAGTAACACTAACCAAGCACTCCTACAATCAGAGAGTTCATCAGTACAATTAAAATTTAAAAAGTAAATTAATAATCGGGGAATATACATATAAAATACGGAATAATAAAGACACATCAGATCTTCATATCGGCTCGACAAGTATCAACTTTTGGACTCCTTTGGCTTATCGAGCAATAAATATCCACTATTTGACTAGATTCAACTAATTGGATCAACTAGTGTCCACTATTTGTCCCGATTCAGCTAATCGGATCAATTGGTACTCATTGTTTGACTCGTTTCGCTTATCGGCTCAACAAGTACTCACTGTTCGACCAGATTTGGCTAATCAGATCAACTAGTACCAACTATTTGACCCCTTTTGGCTTATCGAATCAACAAGTATCAACTATTGGACCCCATTGGCCTATCGGTTCAACAAGTATCCGTTGTTTGACGCAACAAAATTTTCTCTCTTTACCAACAAAGACTACTAAGCCTTTTGAATTAATACATTCCGACATATGGGGTCCTTCACATGTTATTTATGTTGAGGGTTATTAGTATTATATGCACATTATAGATGATTACTCAAGATATATTTGGATTTTTCCATTAAAAACTAAGTCTGAACCTGCCTCAATAATTGTACAATTCAATACATTTGTTGAGAGACAGTTCAGCTCTAACGTCAAGGCTATACAAACTGATTGGGGTGGTGAATTTAGATCTTTAACCCTTATTTTGCTAAAAACTAGGAATACAATTTAGACATCCTTGTCCTCATGTACATCAACAAAATGGAAAAGCAGAAAGGAAACACCTACAGATAGTTGAAGTAGTACTTTCTTTACTTGCCCAAGCTAGCATACCTTTGAAATACTAGTGGAATGCTTTTCATATTGTTGTTTATGTTATTAATGTGTTGCCTACTATGTCTTACATCATAAATCACCTCATGAAATGTTGTTTGGTACAGTTCCTGATTTCAAGTTCTTAAAAGTGTTGGTTGCTCTTGTTTTCCATATTTGAGGCCGTATAACCATACCAAATTTCAATATAGATCTGCAAAGTGTATTTTCATTAGCTATAGTGATGCTCATAAAGGATACAAATGTTTGGATTCTACTGGTAAAGTTTATATAGTTGCTACTGTTGAGTTTAATGAAGATGAATTTCCTTATTCTAACATGTTTTCTGTTTCTACGAAGCATAAAATTGATGCTCCAGTTACTCTCTGTCCTTTACCTTTTCAATTTCCATCTGAGCCTATATTACCTATTCCATTCGTTAAGGCTACTAATGCATCTTCTGATTCAAGTATTCCTGCACCTGCACCTTTACAACTTCCTGCTTTTGTCTCTCAAACACAACAACTCCTAGTCATTCAATGACAACAAGGTCAAAGGCTGGAATATTTAAGCCTAAAACTTATTTTGTTACAGCTGCTTTACTACCCTCTGCTGAACCCTTAATTTTTAAGCATGCAGTAGCTGATCCTCGGTGGAAACAAGTTATGCAAGAAGAATATGATGCATTAACATCTGATATGCATGTTATTTCCTAACAAATGGGTGTTCAGGACTAAGTATAAGCTTGATTGCTCAGTAGAAGGCTAAAGACCAGACTTGTGGTTAAGATGTGCACTATAAGATTGATTTTGTCCATGGCTATTAGTTACAACTGGAAGATTCAGCAAATTGACATCAATAATGCCTTTTTAAATGGCACTTTACTTGAAAAAGTACATATGATTCAACATGAAGGATTTGTTAATTATGTCTCTCAACTACAAGTTTGCAAATTGAATAAATCATTATATGGCTAAAAACAAGCACCTAGATCTTGGTTTAAAACTCTCAAACAGTTCCTAATACAAAGTGGATTTCAAACCTCAGTTTCTGATAATTCATTGTTCTTCAAAAAAGATTCTGGTTCTTTCTTATTTATCCTTGTTTATGTTGATGATATCTTAATAACTGGTGACAATGTCCAAGTTGTACACAATGTTATAAAGTTGTTAAAAGGACATATTTTCTTCAAAAGATCTTGGAGTGGTGGATTATTTTCTAGGAATGGAAGCCTTTAGAAACAAAGATGGGTCGTTACTCACACAAACAAAGTATATTCATGATTTGCTGTTGAAAACTGATATGCTCAACAGCAAGCCTTGATCCACACCATTATGTCCAAGTTCCAAGCTTGCTCTCAAAGACAGCAAAGCATTTGAAGACAACACTCTTTTCAGAAGCACAATAGGAGCACTTCAATACCTGATTGTTATAAGACCTGACATTAGTTTTGTTGTCAACAAACTATCACAATTCCTACATGAACCAACAATTAACCATTGGACAGCATGCAAATATCTACTGAGATACGTAATAGGGACCAGCTCTCTTGGAATCATCAAACCTATGAAAAGACTATTGCTTGAAGCTTATTCAGATGCAGACTGGCAGCATCATTGGATGATAGAAAATTAACTGGAGGCAGCTGTGTATTTTTTGGGGGAATCCTTATATCTTGGAGTTCAAAAAAGCAGAATGTAGTGCCTAGAAGCAGTGCTGAGTCTGATTCCAAAGCACTAGTAGACATGACTTATGTGTAAAACATCCTTACAGAAATTGGACTAACAAGTGAATCAACTTCTGTGATCTGGTGTGATAGCATGAGTGCAGTTGAACTAGCTTCAAATCATGTGCATCATGCCCGAACAAAGCATATAGAGATTGACATTAATTTGTCATAGAGAAGGTCCTCAGTAAGAAGAGTGATGTTAGATACATCCCTACTGCTGAGCAAGTAGCAGATCTCCTAACAAAGCCACTACATGTGGGACAATTCAACTACCTTTTGCAAGAAGCTTCCTTTACAAAACAAGCAGCTACCAGCAAACAAATGAAGTGTAGTTGTTCTCATGGAAGTTTATTGTGACACATGTACAAAACATAGAATTAGTTTCAAAGGGAGTGTATTGTAGATATAAATAGCTTTAGCTTGTATAGCAAGCTAAGAGGTTGTTAAGTTGTTAATAAACAACTAACTAGTATTAGTAAGTTATTAGGTGTGAGATTAGTTTAAATAAACCCTCCGTAATCAATATTCATTCAATTCAGTTTTATGAAATTCTCTCGTCTTTTTTCTCTCTCAACATCTCTCTTTCTCTCTTATAACAATCAGAAATTGTTTCTCAAAGTACGTAAACTTTAATGTTAAGTAGTTATACCACCCAACTCCTATACTCTGACTTAGAAATCACGTTTTTCAAATATTATCAAATTTTGATTCTTTCACAACTAATTCAAATATCTTCTTTAAAAACATAATTATTTTGCAAACTCCTCATAGTCACAATAAAAAAATTATTATTATCAAATAAATGGTATTTTTTTTCCTTGGAATGAGTATATTTTTTTAGTAACTTTTGTACAACGGTTGAACTGATTTAATTAGATATGTGGAATTTATGTCTTTCATGAAAAGGTATAATGGTTAATGTTGAAAGAAATTATTTGTTCTGAAAATAGGTATTATGCAGAACATATTAAGTGTTTATACTGAAATACATAACTTGTACTGGAAAAAAAAAATGTATTTGTACTGAAAGGTAATACATTTCCTCAGAACATGTAAACCTCTTAATATAAGCAGTGATACATTCTCACAAATCCACCGGCTAAGTTAGATCCGTACACCTAATGTACATGAGAATTTATTATCATTATTTTTCCTTGTTAAAAGATATAGTTTATTGTCCTTAAAATATCATTTACAAGTGACCGTAAGATAGTTCTAAATATTTTTTATAAAAGATATCAAGAGCGAACCTAGCAACGTTCGGCCTTGAGTCATGATTTCAAAATAGGCCCTTAGGTTTTACCAATATAAAAAATTCAAATAGAATCTTTTTTGAAACATTTTCAATAATCGGTATATTTATATTATCGTAAAAAACAAAAGATAAATAACGTGAATATGGTTGCATAAATGCAATATACCTCACAATTTTAATTTAGAATTAACTTTTTTCTTCTGCATCAATTAATTATCCTTTGCGTCTAAAGAAATTAAAAAAGAAAAAGAAAACTTAGAATAATAGTTAGATAATTAATAATTATATAATTTAGAAAGACAGAGAAAAGAAAACTCTGTATTAACTTAATTTTTGTGAAAAGGGGAAAGGAAAAAAATAAAAAGGTTTACTCTAATATTTCTTTGATTGATGTATCATATATAGTAATTAGTAAATGAAGTAATTCTGAAGTTTTGCAATTATTTTGGAGTGAGGGAAGGCTTGTGCAAGAATTAATAAGTAAGGTCAAGTTTCAAACCTTCTTATAATTAGCCGGCTGTGATGCGTAACTTGGAATAATACTTACTAATAATGCACTAAAAAAAATTATTATTGTAAAGGATTACACAATATACTAATATATAATAATCAAATAAAATAAAATAAAACTTGTAATTATATAATAAACCAAAAGAAAAATACAAACAAAGTGCCTACAAAATATAAAAACTAATAAACTACTAACTACATATTCTTAAATATCTCAATTTAGATAATATTCACCGTTGATTTTTTTTCGTCATATGTGGTAATCTTCAAACCATTTCCTTATCTAACTTAAAAAACATCTAGTTATTCGTGACTCAAATTTAATTTTTGTAAGAAGAGGTCAGTACTTAGCATTTAATGATAATCGATTCTAACTCTTGTTTATTGGCATAACATATGATATAGTAAGAGGAAGTTGGTGTTGATTCTTTAATATTTGAAAGGTAGTTTTGGACCAAGTGGAGTAAAGTTTTGTCTCAATGTTTAATTTATTTATATATTATATTGTAAAAATATAAAAATTGTAGTCCATATTTTAGATCTAATATTAACTCTTGAGAGATTAACTAATTCGTAAATATATTCAATGTGTGTTAGATTAAAAATCTTAAAATAAAGATTTGTTTGATATATTATCTATTAAAAATAGATTAGAAACAAAAAGCTATATATATACAATTCAAACTAATAGATGAAAAAGCCAAAACGAAAAAGAAATTAAAAATAAGAAATAAACAAGAAGAAAATGAAATGAGAGAGATTGAAATCATTGTTTTACAATAATCAGGTGACGATCCAACAACGAGCCAAATAACTCAAATACTAGCTATTACAATTTGAATGAAACTTGTGGTCGAGACGAGTAGAACTATTTTCACAAGATAAAACACATCCTGTATTTAGTGCTCACGATGCAGACGCGATATCTTCTAAGATACGACGGGTTACGTCTTCGAGATAGTAGCACTTCCAAATCCCGAAGCTCCGACGAACTGGAAGATGCGCTAGAACTGAGTACGAACGTGAACCTTTTGTAAGAATATGGATATGCATAATGCTTTTGAGCTTGTATGCTTGTGTAATTCAATTGCAGGAAATAGGACATATTTATAGGTCTCCACTCCTGCAGAGAATTAAAGTTGGGGTACTGCCCTTAATTGAGTAATCTCCCCACTTGAAAAGTGGCCTTTACTTGGAGGTGTAACCTCTCCACCATCTCTAGTGGTCCCTTAAATATGAGTAACCTCCCCACTAATGCAAGTTAGTGGTGTGACATCAATTTAGGTGTTAAGACACCTTGTAACTGCCATGTTGATAGTCACAAATCAGGCCGGATCTTCGCTGAGCCGGGTCGGACCAAAGACGGGTCAAAACAGGCCCAACCCAAGCCGAGCAGGCGCGCGCTCATGTAGGCTTTCGCACCGATGACCCACTTGTATATAACACTTGTCATACATTTAAATAGGTTTGTCAATACTAAATGTTCAATGGGATAAACCTTCTTATCTCCCACTCCACCACTACAGCCACACATATGTGATTTTTAACTTCCAAACATGGTTCTTTAACCATCAAGTTCTCGCTCCCCGAAAACCGATTTTGAGAAATTCTAAAACACAATGATCAACCTCGTGAATCGTAATTTTTCAATTCACTATTTAATTCTTTCCGAATTAAATTCACACCATATATAAATTGGTTCAAATCCGGATAAGAATTATTTAATAAACCAAGTTTCCAACAATCACTGTTAGTTTTCCCAACTTACACGCGTTGGTAAAATTATTTCCTCTTCTCTCTTTGTTTTCCCCTCTTTTTCCTCCCTAGAATATCGTTGGTTTATCATTTCTTCTTTTTCTTTTTTTTACCCCTAAAATTAATCTTGTGATAGTACATCGGCCAGACTATTCTGGTTTATATTAAGGAGTGATTATGTTTTAAGAATAAAGTTAATTAAAAAAAAATCACGACATTTTTTCTAATTTTCAATTGCAACATGACATTTGAAACTCAGCAATATTAATCACTAACTTTGAAAAATTTTCAATTACAACATCGACTATATTTTTTACATTTAATTATTTTGTCACCATCTACAAATGCACCTTAACGAGACCGTTATTACCTTCTATCAATATTACAATTTGTCACTTCCACACAAGGACGAAACCACCCTTATTGCAGGGGTGGTCGTGCCCTCCTCCAAATTTGTTCAAATTTTTACTTATATATTGTTATTCTTCAAAAAAATTTGATATACTTATATTGGAGTGTATATGTTTGGTCCCCCTAAAATAACATTTATACTTTTCTCTAATATAACACCAAAAAAAAAAAAAAAAAAAATATGTTTCATTTCTCTCAATTATAAGGCTAGGAAGGAGTGCACTATATTTGGGATATTAAATATAAAAATTTTAATACATTAATTTGTAGAAAATATATTTTATTTTTATATATATACATATTTATTACTTATATATTTCTACTGTTGGCGCACCCAACAACTTCCAATCCTGGTTCTTTCCCTGCTTCCACTGCCGTTAATTATGAGTAAAAGGCGTGACATAATAATTTCATTTATCGATTCACTACAATTATAACAATGGATGATAAAATATGTTATAGATGTAGGACGATCATGTCACGACTTATTTAATGGTAGTGATGGTAACACAATTAGATGTCGAAAAATTCGATCAATGATGTAATTGATAAAAAATTATAGTTGGTGATTAATATCGCGCTAAGTTTCAAAGATCTTATTGCAATTGAAAATTGAACCTTTGATAATTAACCGTAAAAAAATAGAAGACCTATTATAGATTTATTTTATCCTACCTAAGTGGATAGTGCCTAAATGGGAGATTTATCATACACTAGAAAAATATACTGAGAACAAAAAAAAATTAGTTATTGAATCATCATGCTTTTCCCATGCATATAGTAAATTCCTCAATCGTACACTATCCACTAAGGTAGGATAGAATTAGCCGCAATTATAGGTACAATCAGCTTGTATATTAGGAATCCGTGTTTCCTGGCGGATCCTATGTAATCAAACAAGGGGAAAGAAAGCCGTCATCGGAATCCCAAACGATGATTTCCTAGCATCATTGTTGTTGCACTTTGGAATAAATAAATAAAATAAAATCATGTTTAGACCAATGTTGCCACTGCTTCACGAGACATTCTTTTCTTTCTGGATTGTCATCAATAAGCAAACATACTTTTTCACACTGGTCCACATTTGAATGGCTGTCTGTCATACGAAGTAATCTTATTGAATCCATGGAACACATAATTTGCGCCAAATGAATGGAGATATATACATCATGATTCGTATAATGGATGGCGGAATTACGAATTTGGAAAACGATAAATAAGAAACTGCGTGAAATATACTAATTGCGATGTTTAGGTTCAGTTCATACAAACACATGAAAGTGTGCGCACAGGTACAGTTACAATGAATGCTATATTACACCATTTCACTCTAGCTACCATGATATTCAGCAATTTGATCCACAATTTTTACAAGTATTGTACTGAAGCCGCATCCATTTCTGAAACTAAAATCAAACATCATTGCAAGGAAACGTTTTGACTCGAAGAGTTTCACAGTACACCAGTTCCCCATCAAAAACACAGTTATCCAAACTAATAAAACAAAATATACCGCCTTTGTATATCATATGCGCTTGTAGTAATACCTCGAGGAAGATTCTATAGTGAATAACAATGTCCGAGCACAAAATGTTGCTGGCTTTGAAATAGATTAACAGTGCATAAAATGCCGTTGGTAAAAGCAGACAACCACCATCATCGATATTAACTTTACCTAAAGTAACAACAAAGAAAAAATACAATAAGCAGTAGGCGGTTGTTGCTGGTCTCTGGGACACGCACTTGACTACGGCGGAGACAAGCAGTTGATGAAACTGAGTACAGACTACTAAAACTCAGATCAACTTTTGACGAGTTTCCTGAGTACTGATTCAGCTCGCTGTTCGAATTTTGGCAAGGCCCAGTCATGTTGAACAATGTCTAGATTATCTTTCTCTGCACCCAAACTCTGACACAAGAAGCAAAACAGCTCGTCAGAACAATTAAACCTTCATTTTAATAGACTGATCATTTCATGTTTGTGACTGTACTTTAAGGTCAGGAAACGTCTTAGGCAACAATATTACTGAAGGACAATTATAAATGTAGGTATTAGAACGGTCATTATAAATCATATATCATCAAGAAGAAAATATATAAAAAGTTGCCAAGCTGCTCTATTCCCAGCATAGGCTCGTCCAATCTTCAATGTTGATGTTTGTAGGCTATTTAAAACGTTAAATATCTGCTCGCAAAGACTTCACGGCCATCTTCCGGAAAAGGATGTAAATGTAGGGCAGCCTTGGCACCATGGCTTTGAAAAACTTATAGTTGGAAAGCCCAGCTGATATGTCAATCCACATCCGCCTAGGAAACCAGCCTCTACAAAACTGCAATACCCAAGATTCATACCATTGAATCTGTAGGCATTCTTTAGAAGCATCCAATCTCCAAACCCACTCTTTTGTCTTCTTCCATTCTAATGACTCAGAAATTAAGACTATGATGTAAATAACAACAGATATATGTTGGATCAAGACCCACATGTCACACTTGGAGGGATTTTCGTGCAGTTTTATCATAAAAATGGAAAGTCGTCAAGAGTAGGGTTTCAAACCATGAAGAAGAGTGTTGACTACCAAAAAACAAATTATGAAATTCCAATTTGCAAAGTTTTTTATAGGGATGGTAATGGGGCAGATTTTGCTAAACCCGTAACCCGGCCCGCACATGTTTTGTATTATGTATTTTTCAGTACTACTACTCCTATATTCTACAACTTAAAAATAATTTGGAAGTTGGAAAGTCACAAGGTAATTTGCAAATTTAAGAAACTACGACTTATAAACAGGATCGATTAAAAAGTATTATAATGACATTTTAAAATTTAACCTACACGGGACGGGTTTAGCAAAACCCGGTCGAATGAGTTTGACCGGGACGGATTTCATGTGGATTCACAATGATATGAAAATTGGGCATTGCAGTCATCTAAAGGTGTGTTCACTAGGCGGATGTGGGATAACCCATGTAGGCTGTCCATATGATATTGTTTGGTCTTTCAAACAGAAAAGAGTTGTGTTTGGATGGATGGATTTGGAAATCAAGGTGATTTCAAATGAACTTATTTAAAACCCTTTGTATTTGGAAATCCACTTATTTCAAATCCCCTATTGAATGTTTAAATTCTAATGAATGGATTTAAATTATTTTAACTCTTTTTCTTTTAAAGGATGATAGATTGTGTTTGTGCGTCAAGTGGATGTGAAGTGTCTATAGTGTGTGTGTGTGTGTGTGTGTGTGTGTGTGTGTGTGAAGTGTGCGTAGTGCGCTTAGTGTGTGTGGTTATTGGTGTTATACATATATATACACACACACACATATATATGAGAGACTGATGACGAATTTCAAGGACTAGGTTGTGTGAAGGATTTTAGATCCCCCCTCAAATCCATAGCAAAATCCCTCCCATCCAAATATAACCCTAGTGATAATTAGAGAAGTTCTGTTTTTTACAGAATGGTCGTGAATCGGTTACTTTTGATTCAACAAAAGAAAACCAAGACATAAGTGAAATTTGGGCATCAAATGGATCAACTTAAAACTAAAAATCCAAAAGTATTAGCAAATTACGCATTACTAAACAAGCAAATAACAGATTTTCTACTCTAGGAAAGTTTAAGCAATACATTCAGCAGTCTCCAAGTAGAAACTGCTAAGTCGTGAGTAACAAAACCATAAAAAGAAATATATCCATAGTAGAGAATTTAAAGAGAGCACTCCTGAATCCCCAAGACAGTTATTTCCTCCGGGAATCCAAACAAAAACATTATGAAAACAAGGAACCTCCTCAGAAAGGAAAGTATCCAATTAGACTTGGGGAACCAGTGCCTTCATGTAATGAAACTGAATTTTTGGAGACATGAGGAATTACTCTTGTGCAATTCCATTAAAACCATAAAAACTAGGGGGAAAAGAAGCACAGGCTTACCCTAGTTGGGTCAAATCCAAATCCACCCATTTGCATCATGCGCTGTGTATCATCGGTCGCTGATCAAAATCAAGTATTTTGTTAATATCCAACAATCCCGAAATAGTTTATCCATCATAACAACATAATTTATCACGCCATACAATTATTTATCTGTTTTTCAAGCATGCAAAGAAAAAACAAGGAACAAGCATATTAGTTTAGGAAAATAAGCCAGGAGAACTGACCATTATCCTCTCCAAGAATAAGGCTAAAGAGGCCCCTCAGCCCAAATAGATTGAGGAAATACCTGCCAAAATAAAGTTTTGATCATCAATTCATTATAAGCATCATTGATAATCTAGAAACCAGACAACAAGCAACTGTGGTTCAGTGGTCGTATTAAAAGTTTGTTGCTAATGAGTTGTAAGAATACCAGGAGCGACTACTGACATAGCTGACGTCAACCGTGCTCAAATCTATACCATTTTGCAGCATTGCCCTGAATCTCTGAGTGAGAGGAAATGGAATCTTTGCTGGAAAACAAAATGTGCAGCTAGATCATAAGTCTTGCAAGGATATGGATATTCTATATGGAAAACATTACCAATAACGTGATGTTTAATTTAAGCTTCAAAATTTCCAATTAAAATCATAAATAGTTCTATAAAGGACAGAAATGATGCACAGGAAGCTTGAGCATCTGACGTGAAGTTGTAAACTGCACATCAGGATGTCGATATGTGTGTGTGTGTGTGTGTTTTCTTTTTCGTTTTTCCCTTTTTCACTTTGGGGAGGAGGGGGCATAAACAATACCTGCTACAAATCCAGAGAAGAAAAAGTTGACCCATGCAAAAGTAAGTGTCTGTTAAGCAAAAAGATAAGTGCATTAAAAATGATTGGTATTTCCTCCAATAATATGGATATGGTAAACCATGAAGTAAGCAGCAGAGACCTGTGGAATGATCATTGAAAGATTCTTTTTCATCATATCCATGGCCATGTTTGGGTCAGAGAACATCTGCGCCTGTGGATTCTGACCTTGACCCTTAGGCACATGTAATAAACCATTCTCCTGCAATTTCAACATAAATGCTTCACCTTAAAACTTACATTATAAGTCTTTCCTGGTTAGCAACAACTCAAAAGCATAAATTAAACAAATTCAAGAAAATATAAGATCGGGTGACAATTCCACACCCCCTGACCTAGTCTTGGGTGTTGGCAAAACAAAATACAGCAAGCAATCTTCACTTACAATAGATTTTTGGTGCACCCTCTTAAAATATATTCAATCAGTTGTTTTGCATGGTGAACGTGCTTGGAAGCATCCTAATGGTTTTCACACACATAAAATGGAGCCTCATGTTATTGATCATAACACCATGTGCACTTCACAGTTCCACAATAGAACAACATCGAAAGTAATAAACAAATCCCAATGTCAATTTTTTGTGTTTAATCAAGTTGAAACTACTTCTTCCATATAGGTCAACTCTAGAAGTGTTGTCTTCACCCAAAAGACATTTTTTTCAACATTCATTGGTATATCACAATGGTGAGTAAAATCTCTGCCATCCAGCAAAATATCGATAGTATATTTCAAAACAAGTAAAGTATAGTTATCTTGTTTCCTTGGCTGTGCATGCATACTTCTACAGTCAGTAACAAGTATGCCATTGTTAAGTCACAACATCCAGAAAACCATAACCTTTCCACTAGTTTATCACCATAATATTCACAGTTCTCTTTATCCTTCCCAGAAAAATCTAGACGATCTAAGCTACAATTTCCCGAAAAAAACCTATATGATCTAAGCAGAAGTTACCTATTTTAAGGAGTACAATTATATTATCAATACCTCTGCTTCCCCTCAAACACATGTGCTCCAAAACCATATCTAAAACCCAACCACAAGCACCAATTGAACAGTAATCTTAATGTAATTTCTAACCTCATTGCTGTAGTAGTGCCTACGAGCACGAAAAGACTTGGGAGGTATGAAATTAGCGGCCGCCCTGAGATTCCTTGCCCTAATTATCACTTGCCTGTGAACAAAACCAGTTAGCGGAATTAAGATAGAACATACGCAGGTACACACGAATATTTGTAATTAATAACACAAATTACCCTTCTTTGACGATTTTGGCATCGGGAATTTGATCGGAGCGCATGAGCTTTGATACGAAATAACGGAGGACTCCGATGAGTACCATCACCACCGACAACGGTATCAATACCCAGTCTCTGATCGCCGTGTCCAGTACCAAATCTTCCGCCATTGTTTTTCTCTTGATTATTTCGGATCTCTGCTCACACACTTGCTTGCAGCTTCTTTCGAACTTCTGACTGCTGAGTTTCACTTCTGATTACTGAGTTTCCAAGAAGCGGGTGGTTAACGGGGAAGGCCTAACCGATTTGTGGGTCACAGGCCCGATTTAGACCCAAAATTGGGCCCAAACCATTATACAATTGGGCTTATACCTGACCCATCCAAACCATTGTGCTGGAGTGTTTGCAAACAATTGTGATTCTAGAAAAGTGATTTAAATTAATTTTGTGGTAAAATTAAAATTTGATAATGTTTGAAGAAAAGTGATACTAAACAAATAAAAATAAATAAATAAAATAAAAAATAATTCCATTTATTTGAAAGAAAGCCAAAAGTACCTAAAATTTAGATTTTTGGGGATTCTCAAAATCACTTCTAGGAAGTGATTAGAGTGGTCAAGTAGGCTTAATTATTCCAAGTTTATGGATTTTGAAAAAAAAAAATCAATTTTTAGATATTATAATACTTATTAATTTAAATCCCTAATTTTACTTGTTTCCCTATTCTTTTAGTTGATTTTGTTATGAAATATTGACTAGCTCTAATTAATATAAATTTATTACATTAATATATCTCATTTTCTTGTGATTTTGCTCCTACTTACCTCTAAATATCACCGTTTATTCTTTCATAAAATTTGCAATATAAGTATTAATCCATTGAGTTTTTTATTGTGAAATATTGTTCTTTCATCAATTCTTCTTTTATCTCAGGATGATTATTCAATTGAATAACATAAAGTATAAAAGATGAGATTTCGTTTGAATGAATTTATATAAATTTATGTTTCTAGCAATATTCATGTGCAGTATAATGTAAACTGGAATTATCATTAATATTATTTTTATATTTGTTTATTTATTTATTTTTTAAACCTTAGCTTTTATTTTTTTACGTTTCTTTCATCGTGACAATGGCTTATTTAATAAACAAGCATTAATTTTAGAACCACATCTATCCAATAAATATTTTATGCAATTATCAACATTATGTTCCTTTTTTTATGATAATAGTCCTCTTATGTTTGTTCTTTATATTTCATCTGTTGAATCATATCTACAATAAAAACAGAAAAATAAATCAACTTCTTATATACTATTGCATTATTTATTTTTATTATGTTTTTTGCTCTACGAATACAATCTATTTAAACTCCATCACTACAAATATTTCTTACAACTCTTTGATACTATTTTTCCCATATTTAAAACTAAAATTTATGGTTCTCATGAATAATAATATATCAGTAACTTATTCACTTTTTCTATTACAAAAGAAAGATAATTTAACAAAACCATTAAATTTATGACGGCTACTAGTATTTAATTGTTTCATGATTGAAAAATAAATATTCAAACAAGTATTTATAGAAAAATAAAGATAACGAATTCTAAATAAACATATAAAGAATGATAAATTAAAAAGAAAAATAAAATCAAAATAAAGTAAATTCTTAAATAATGGACACGTCATATTGTGGAATTTAAATTATCTCTCAAATCCATAGTTAATATCTTATCCAAACAACGTCAGAGTGAGTTTCTAATAAGTAATTAGTAAAGCTAATAAAGCAAGCTTGAAGTAAGATTTGTGGACTTCAACTCATTGTTTAAAAAATTCATAATACCACAAAAGTAACTGTGAAAGTTTCATTTCGGGTAAATTCTCCTATTCAAACACAACTTAGGCAAAATACAATAGCCTTGGCTGAACCAATGACAATATTCTAAGCTTGCATAACACACTGAACCTTATTACTTCCATGCATGCAAGCAACCCAACATTCTTTTTCATTTTGAGAAATATTCTAAGCTTGCATAACACACTGAACCTTATTACTTCCATGCACGCAAGCAACCCAACATTCTCTTTCATTTTGAGATAGGCTTTTAGCTTTTAAAAGTGGTGACAACTATTGCTGGATGATCAACTTAATTTGATATTTAATGCTTAAATAGGTTCAAATTGAACCCCTTTCCTGCAAAATGCTCACAATTTCTCCTACATCAATATGTGCACCAAAAATTGCTTACTTTACTGTGCCAAAAGTGAAGCTCTGTTGTTCAAAGTTGTCTTATAATATTTCAAAAAGAATACATTACAACGGAAGTTATTTCAACTACATTGATGGCTCCATCAAAACAGACCGACCGGTGGTGGCTTACAGCAGCAATGACTCGGTCCCAAGGGAGGAGCCGAGGCCGCTGGAAACAGTGCTTAAGCTTTATGAAGCAATCAAGAAACAAAATATACAAGAGCTTTCTGATATTATATCAGAAGAATGCCTCTGTGTTTCCAACATTGTATCTACATTTCGACCTATTTTGGGAAAGAAGGTACATTCAATTACTTCGCCAGCATTTGTGTTATTTTTGGACATTACCTTCACCCTCTCTTTAAGTTATTATTACTCTGATTATGGCTTTGCAGCAAGTGTTGGTTTTCTTCTCTTGTCTAATGAAAAACTTAGGGAACAACTTAGAATTTGTGGTGCAACAAACTTCAGATGATGGGATGGTGGTTAGTGTATCCTGGAAACTAGGTTTCCCTCCTTCCTTCCTTCATTAATTGTACAAGTTGCAAATTCTGAAGTTGCTTATAGAATTAGTTATGTATATTTTTTTGGTTTCAGAATCCAACAAGGTCCGTTTACCTCTAGGAAAGGGTTTCAGTGTTCACATGTGTCATGTTTACCAGGGAAAAGTCATGATAAAGTAAGTAATCCTACTCAAAATCACAGCTTCATAACAAAAAAACTGAACTCTGAGTGTGTTTCTTTGGAAACCAAGATGGTTGATTATTATAGTACCATCCGCTCTTGATCTAGGAATCTGGAGATTTTTCTGGAGCCAATTGTTCACTTTGAACCTCTAAGATTGGTGAGCTTCCCCAAAAAGTATAGATAATTCGGTTTATTATTATTACTTTATCATTATTTTATTCATTCAAGGAATCCTTACACCAAACTTGATTATATTCAATCTCTAACAGAAGGTGATCCTCCTAGTGATGATTGTAATGGAAAAGCTCAACCCGCAGGCTTTGTTGAACAACAAGAAGAGAAAGGCCATAGTTGTTTACGTCACCTTTTTATCCCTAGCAGCAATATTGTTATTGTTATTCAAATACACAACACCAACATAAATTATACAGGATAAAGTCTATTGTTCATCGACACCACCCCAACCATGATTCCTGGTGGGAGAAGTGTTCACCATAACATCTCTTACATCAAATTATGAATCATGTAAAATAGAAACTAAGCAAACACGGCATTGAAGAACTGATACCAAAATATAAACAGCCGGAGAAACAATACATATGATACCAGTGGCATCTGTACACTGATCATAAGGTGTTGACACAGTCTACCATGTCTTATTACGATGACATTAGTCAAAAGAAAGGAGGACATACTAGAGATAGACGCCCAAACAAAGGCCATAGGCGCATAATTATTACATAACAATTCTAACCCAAGTACTAAGTCACAACATCTAAACATTAGAAGACCCAAATGAAACTAAATTACATTGTCAAAGGCATCAGTCGTGTCATCATAAACAACTAGCAAGCTACAGTGTCAGATTACCTGCAATATCACGATCACAAATATTAGGTACTCCAACCATCTCATACCATGCCAATAATTCAAAACCAAGATATTGCATTGATAGCACATCATTGAGAGGTATGGCAATAGAGACTTGCTGTTGTGGTAGGGAAGGAGATAGAAATTGTCATATCTAGTTCATCAGGTATAAGTGTGTAAAAGAGACTGATAAGATTAGCACTATTAAATGCCGATTTTGGTGAGAGTGCAATTATTATGCTCATGGAAGGACCTGAGATTATAACGGGCTATTTATCTGTTTAATCAAGATAACTTTCAATAGGGACGAGATATGATTATATGGGCAGATTTGGGGGGCGGGGGGGAGGGGACATATAGTACATAACAGATTAGGTCAAGATGATACTAAAATAAATAATCGTGACCAATTAGATGAAATCAGTATTTAATAGCTTTCAATGGAAAATGATATGGAAAGGTGACTGCGAGTGGGATGGAGTAGCAAAATGCTTTATATAGAGTAACAAAGTTACCAGTGAATGAATATAAAACATACCAAATTTAAATGCACAATCAGTGCATCCGAGGCCATTCATTGCTTATCATTCACATAGAAAACATTATCATTGCTTTAAGAAATGATGCCGAACAATTATCTCCTAAATTCCCAAAGCAGAAATGCTTTCACACCTTGAAAGCTCCTAAAGCTTCGCAGCATAATGAATAACCATAGAACTCAAAGGATCCTACAGAGAGAATCAAGGTCAAGAATCTTTTAATCGTTGGAATCCCAATATACAATAATATAAGTTGTGGCAAATGAATCAACCTTTTAATAATAAAATAATTCAATTTAGCTTCCAGACAGAAGCACAAACAAAACATAAATTAAGCCAGAAGTTTGCAAAATATCTTACTCTCCTTATAAATAGAGTTCAACACGTAGAAAATAGCAATAATTTGAAGAGAAAAAAAAATGGTTCAACATGTTACACTTTTTCAGCTTGAGATGAAGAAGTATAATATGTTCATTTAAACGAGCACAAAAAAGGTAAAAGATTAATCTGACATCTAAACAAGTGCACGATACATCAAAACCCACAAAGTAAACTAGCACGCCATAGATATCACTAACCACTAACCTCCAGTTGGTTAACCTTTTATGTACTCCCAAACACGCCCTAAAGCATCCGACTGAAGCACCTCTCTTTCTCCTGTTCCAAAAAATTTTGCAAGTGCGTCTGATATACGAAGAAGGCTAGGATCAGCACTTTGCTTTCCAGAATCATCTTTTACTTTTGATTTGTTGGCTTGAACTATTTGCTCCACGAGTAGTTGAAGTGAACAGTGAGAAGTTTTTATTTTGTATTAGACGATCAGACACAAAAAAATTCATGTTAATCTTGCATACGGATTGGATCAAGTGGCAAGATGTGTTTCGCCAGCAGCTTATTCATCTTGAACATGTCAGTGCAGTCTGTTTCAAAAACCAACTTCAAAGCATCATCACAGATGATCCTTCTTTTGTTGCATGGATCCTGAAGATTGTGTTTTCTAATGGATGCCCATAGTTGCTTCACTATAGTATTGCCAAACAAAGCAAGTGTTCTGCAATCTGCAAGAACTCTACAAAGACCAAAACATAGAGTAAGATGTAATCCTGAAACTAGTTAGGCAGGTATGTCTTGGGACCCAAACCTCTATTCTTGGCAATTTTGGCTCCCCACAATTGCCTGTAGTTTAGGGGAAACATCACATAGTTTGTTAAGACTTCCCGGCCTCCCTCTTCTTTTTATACCAGCTGGCGCTCTACAACAAAATTAAGAAGAAATATTAGACTAAAAAGATGCAATCTCTATATTTCCATCAAATATTAGTTTCACAAGAAATTTGGATATCAACATTAAGTTTCTTGAATTCAAGTACACTGCACCGCAACCTAGATAACATATAATTTCAAATAAACAAGAAATTTATGTGACAAAAATCTAATTTGCACATTGAACGACAAAAATTAGAGTTGCATGGTGAATAGACAAAAAATACTTTGACAATGATAAATTCACAACAAAGACGAAGTGAGAATTATCGGCCACTTCTTATTCTGGAATCAACAGTTCATCTGAAGTGGATTTTTTCGACATTCAAATCTAACTAAGATTTAAGGAATTAACCTCAAATTTACCATAAAGAAAAAGGTTACGTTAAATAAATTCTCCAAATATAATGGAAACCAAGCATTATTAGTCCACCAAACTCAAAAGCCTAACCCTAACAGTAACCCTATTTAGTTCCTGCAGTCAGTGTTCTAAAAAACGGGCTAGGCGGCCGACTAGGCGCCGCCTAGGCGCTAGGCGGCCCCAGTCCGTCCCGTTTTTTACCTATTCGGTCGTTTTCGGCGCTGGGCGAGTTTGGCGCCGCCGAGCCCGATTAGGCGGCGCCTAACCCGTCTAGGCGGCGCCTAACCCGCCTAGGCGCCTAGCCATTTTTTTTTTTTCCTTAATTTTTTTTTAATTTTTAAGTTATATATATTTGAATCACTTAATTGATTTGGATGACATATTTTGATTTATGACTTATGGACTAATGCTTCACGTATTGCTTTATTCAGTATCGACTATTGAATTTTGCAGTATCCTTTGTTTTTTGTACATGTAAATATTGCACTATCCTTGATTATGTTAGCTAACATGCAAAATATAGTTTGTTTAGGATAGGTTGCTATTATTTTCAAATTTTTTATATATTATTTACTTATTGAATATTTATAAATAATTAAATTATTCGTCTAAGGTGGTGCCGCCTAGGCCCCGTCTAGGCGCGGTCTAGGCGCTCTAGGCGCTAGGCCCCAGTCGACCGACCGACTAGCGACTAGCGATTTTTAGAACATTGCCTGCAGTTGGACACAAGTACAACCCCAAAAGAATCAACTAAAAATTCCTACTTAATATCCCGTTAGCCTTTCCATGAAACACCCATGTATTCTACTCTAAACTCAAACAGAACACTCTGACTCTATGCCATAAAAGACGCAGAACATACCTTCCTTTCGGTGTTCCAGAAGCATTAGGCGTTGCATCCTGGTCTTTCACCGACGATTGTGAGTGTTGCACTTGCGTCTGCAGCGGCCGGCAGAGGATAGGAAGCATTAGTTTCCTGTTGGAGGCGCGGGGCCTAATACTGTTGGAGAGCAAAATAGGGCTGAAGAAATGGCTGAGGAATAGGGACATTTAGGTATTGAGGATGGGGTTGAGCCGTTGAGGGGTAAAATGGTCTTTTGGAATTGGGTGAGAGTGAAGGAGGAAGATAATCTGGTCTCTGATGAATTCGGTTTTGTGGGACAGGCTCAACCCTATTTTAGCTTCAAGTTGTTGGACTACACTGTTCAAGGAAGTGACGGCGTTGGGATCTGAGTTACGGAGCACTGTCTACACGCCTTCCGCTATCTCTTGGTCCGATACCATAGCTATGCTTCTGCTTCTTCTACCTTCATATACTTGCCTTAACAGGATGTTAACGGACCAATCAAATGGCTCTTCCCTCTCTTCTTCCTCTCTCTATCTCTCTTTAGAGTAACTCTCTTTCCCTGTCTCTCAAAAAACACTAGTCATCGAATCGCGAAAAAGTTGTTGAAGTTCCTTTGATTTACAAAATTAACATCTTCAACCTCCTCCTGGCCCACTAACTGTTGCTATGAAGTGTCATTATGTTGTGCTAACGTCAGACTAGTTAACAAAATTACTTGATTCGTCAAAGCTATCAACTGAGATGTAAGTGTTTCAATTGGCTCATTCTTGACGGGTTATGCTTCTTTGACACTGGTCACTCTTCTTGGCTGATTTCTCTCATTAGGTCGTTGATAACTTGTTATAGCCATCTCATCCAAAACGGAGAATTCATCCTTGACGTTCTTTTCCATCAAGCTACCCCCTACTGCCGCATCTACCTAGTTCCATGCTGGAGCAAGCAATCCATTGTAGAACTTACACGCTCGTTGCTTCTTTGAAAACCCGGGCTAAGGATAACTCCGGAAAGATCCCGAAATCGCTCCCAAGCTTCGCCGAATGGTTCCTGATCCATCTACCTAAATTAATTGATCCTATTTTGCAAATCTAACATCTTGCTCGGCGGAAAGTACTTTAATAAAAATCTCGTGCTTAAGTCTTCCCACTCTGTGACATCGTCTAATGAGTTATACGATTGCAGTTCTTTGTCTTTCATAGAGAATGGGAATAGCCTCATCTTCACTTACTTGTGTGGCATATGGTTTATCTTTATAGTCTCAGCCAATCTTCGGAACTTGTTCAGATGTACATTGGGGTCTTCAAATGCACTCCCACCAAACTGATTTTGTTAAACAATGTTTATCAGAGCAGGCTTCAACTTGAAGCTATTAGCATTCAGTGGCGGTGGTTGCACTCCTACAAACTGCTGATTTGACATAGGGCGAAGACAATCACATATGGGTGTGTTGTCCTCATCTAACTCATCTTGTCTAATCTGAGCACATCTCGGCTGCTGTGGTGGCTGCTACTGTTGTAGATCAGTAACTCTGTCATCCAAACTAGAGATGCCCATATGGTTCCCGGTTCGGAACCGGCAATTCCGAAACAGCGGACAAGGGGAACCGTATTTGAACCGTGTGCTACACGATTTCGGTTCCCGGTTAGAACCGTCCCTTTTTTTTTTAATTTTATTTTTTAATATATTATGCATAAATTTATTTCTCCAACTTTTTTAAAATAAAACGGAAATTTAAAAATATTGAACAATAGACAAGAAATTTTTATTAATAACAAATTTAAACAATACAAATTCGGATTCAGTAATAAAATACAATCACATTCAATTCAATGATTCAAATTACAATTTTTTTATTACAAGCTAAAATCTAAATCTTACAAGACTACAAGAGTACAAGTTACAAGGAATATTGGAAAAGGAGAAGGAACAAAAAATTGAGCTTGAGTTTTATTTTAAGTAAAAAATTAGTAAATAGTTTTTAACTTAAAATAAAATTGCCTACGTATTATTCACCGACCGACATTTAGTGAATGAATCAAAGCCCACGTAGTTCATCGACCGACATTTGGGCCGTTGGATCATCCAACGACCAATTAATCTAGGCCGTTGATTTTAAATGTACAAAAAAAAATTAAAAAACAAGAACCGCCGGTGGAACCGTCGGTTCCCCGTCAGCAAATGCCAAGAATCGTATTCGATTCATCAAAATCGGTTCCGGTTCCGAATCGGGAACCGTGGTCAACGATTCCGGAATCGTTGACCGCCGGTTCCAACCGATTCGGTTCCTAGTTTCTGGAACCGGATGGGCACCTCTAATTCAAACTGACTAAGGCCCCCAGTATCTGATTCAGTGCTTCCTCTTGGTTCAGATTTGCGGCACGTTTCCATCTTGACTGTGGAATTTTTTCTCGTACGGTATCTACGAGCAGTTGCCTCAATCTCAAGATCTAGAGGGACAAGATGTTCTTTCCCTTTTGATCTGGTTTGCATGTGAAACCTGCAAATACCTCCAAAAAAAATATACCATGTAACACTAAAGTTAATAAATAAAAACGAATCAAATAACAAAATTAAAATTATAAAAAAAAAAAAAAAAATCCAGTCTAGTATCCTCCTATTACTCAGGATAAAAACTAAGACGCTATACCTATTTCCTCAGCAACGGCACCAAAAACTTGACAGACCTAATTTCTAACCCTGAAATACCGCAAGTGTACGGGTGTAGATGTGTATAGAGAAAGTCAAGGTCTTTGCACAGGGATTCGGTAACGTAGTTTGATACCCTAATTGTCTAGTATTATCCTAACTAGATACTCGAAGTGGTGAATGATTTGATTAAACTAAATTGCATTTACTAATAAACCAAATTAATGAATAAACGGGAAGTTCCAATCAACGAGAATGTATCCTAGGATTTTGATTTCAGGAATTATGCTAATGATGATTAATCTCTAATTTATAAACTTTTAAACCAGTTTTATTATCTATTAGGCTGCACTTATTTAACCTAACCCTTCTCTCGAAGCGACTAAGTCGTAGATTGATTAAGATAATTACTCTCTCGAGTCAATTAATCCTAACAACTCATAACAGTCCCGTAACCTTTTGCCTACACGATCATAGACAATCGCGCTATGTGTTATTGTCTATTAACAACTCCCTTTTGTCAAAGCAGAATCATTAAACAAGTAAATTAAACCTAATTGGCAAGATTAAATTCAGTTATAGGGATTAAACCAAACACATAGATAAATAATGTAAATTGGAGTCTATAAACTAAACAATTAAATCAACATTATTGTAAAACCCTACTTTCTAATCCTAGACACAAGTAGTTTAGCTACTCATATCTACTAACAAATCAGAACAAATATTCAAGGAAAACATTGTTAAGAACTTGAAAATAAACAAAGAATAATTAAACCCGATTGTCATCTCGTCGATCTTCGTCTTCTTGCTCTCACGGCTTCTACTCCGATGTAAAAGTATGAGAAAATATGTTGTAATGTGATTCTCTATGATAAAACTCGAGCTTGGGATCCTTTTTATAGAGTTGGGGATGAGTTTTTGGGAAGATAGGATCAAAATCCTACTAAAATTAGGAAATTTTCGTAGAATAGGACTTCTGAGGTGGCCGCGCACAAGCTGTGACGCAACCGCGTTAATTTGTACCCAAAATACCTTAAAAGGGGGCAATTTTGGCGCGACCGCTTTGGCCTTTTGATGCGCCCGCACGCCTTTTGCACAAGTGAGTTTTCAAGTCTAACTTCCAAGATATTTTTTAGGGTCTTTCGATCATTTTTGGGTTTGGCCCCTTTTAGAAAAAGTTGTAGCTCTTTGAATCAGCTTTCCAACGCCACAAATTTCACCTCAATTGGAGTTGTAAATCTCAAGATATGGCCAAAATACTAGAGGTATGTCAAGCTGACAGAAAACTTCATTTTCGTGACACTTTTCGACGCGACGGCTTTACATATTTGGCGCAACCATGTTGGTTAGGCAGTGTATTTTCCATGTTCTAGGCCACTTTTGACGCGGCCGCGACCATAGCGCGGCCGTGGTCGACCCTTTTGCTCCTTTAACTCCCTTTTTGTCCGTTTTGACCCTATTTGACTTGTTTCTTCTTCAAGCTTCGTCCAAATGGAAGAAAATCACCCAATTAAGTTCAAAACAAGTAAAAACACGTCAAAATGATCCAATATAACAAATATAAATAAATGTCGACCAAATATACACGTAAATGATATAAAATATGATCCTAAATCGACCTAAATACATGCATAATGAACATGTATCAGTAGTCTTTAGACAAGCCCATTCTGCATCCAAGTCAACAGATTCATCAAATATTATGTCGTCCATCAACTCATCATAGCTTTCCTCTTTCCCAACAAAGTCCTCATCAGTGATATCATCACTATCCTCAACTTCAACCATAACAATCTCCTTACACTGACCCTCATCTTCAACACTTGTTGTCTTCGGACTGTCTCTTTAGGCTTATGCCCCCATTTTGACTTTGCAGCAACCTTAGTGGACAAGTTGACCTGTAGGTTTTCTACCAAGGCTTCAACTGTATCTTTTGGTTCAACCCACTCAATCTCCCCCACATGTTCTTCATTCTCATTAGGAACAACAATTTTGTTCCCTTCTAGAAATAGGGTGAACTCCCTTCCTTTAGAGCTCTGTATGACCATCCACATGTCATATTCAAGCTCTACCTTCCTCAAGCCAAGACCTTTTATGACACCATAAAACTTCTTGTTCTCCATGTAGCCCAACTACTCAGCCAAGCCTTCAATATACCTTATGTCAAGTTTCCTTGAATCAATACAATCCAATGCTAACAAGGTTCCTTCAATCTATGTTAGACCACCTGCATCCTTTACCACCAGCCTCCCATGCTTTAACTTCAATATGTATCAGTAATCCTTCCCACCTACCAAACATTAAATAATCACTTTTCAGACCCCACTCAGATTAAAGAATAGGTACAAAAACAAAGAAATTCGAAAGGGGACACAAACAATGGCTACAATACAAAATGTGGAGAGACAGGTTGTACATAAAGGAAGATAATAACACATGGGCTTGGACCACACATCAGCAAAGACAATCTGTCACTAAATTACTACATATTCTCCAACCCCACAATAACCCATACAACTAAAAAAGACAATCGTGGACAATGTGGGCGATTAACAGTATAAATAGCCCATAAATAACCAGTAAAACTCATCAAGTCAAGCAATGGAGCAAAAATACACAAGATTGAGCACAGAGAGTATTTACGTTTCTCATAATCTGGCGCAGGGTAGTGCGCCATCCATTTGCCTCACATCACCATTTGATCTCACTCCAGTTTAGAACACTTTTCGCAAAGTTGTTGAAACAATGCAGGTCGAGAATGGTTTTAATTCAAGGCATTTTCAGTTTGAGCTCCAATTCTAGGGTTACGAATTGGGGCATAATTTTAAACCTTGTTTAATTAAATTAGCCGTTAAAAAATAGTTAATAACATGTCTTTGTTTGAGAAAAATGACTTAATACATCATCAATAAGCATTCTCAGCATGTTATTACATCACTAATGGGCATGTGAGCTGCACATGACCTAAAATGTTTGCCTTAGACGGTGTGGGACCATTTCTGCAAATTTTTTGGACTGATTTTGCAAGAAAAAAAATCCATTGGGACCAAATGTGCAACGTTTGTAACCAATGGGGTCAAAAATGCCAGGGTTGGGACCATTTTGAAACAGGTGAATGTCCTATGGGACCAAAAGTGCAAATTCCTCTAACTCATACAATGCCACCATATCGATTCTTATCACAAATTCTCCTTTAGATTAACCACATAATCACCAAGAAATCAAATCCTAGAGTTGGACTACTCCCAACCCTAGCAACCACAATACACCACTCATTAATCCAAGACATAAGCATTAAATGAGTAAGTAGAAGAGTAATGAATGCAAAATGAATTAAATGAAGAAGGGGAGGAGGAAATCTTAGTGAATTAGTAATATGAAGAAGTGGTCTTCAATTCTTGCTTGTAGATCCTCAATTTAATCCCCTAGCAAAAGCCCCAAAAGTTCATCAAGAAATAATCAAGAACCCTAGTTCTTACTAGAGGGAAGGAGAGAGGAGATTTGTAGAGAGAGAGTAATTAGAAATCCTAAATTTACAAATGAGATAAGTTCTTTGACAAAATGGGTGAGGAGACATTCCCACACTAAAACATCCCAACTTTTATAACGTAAATATGTAAGACATATTAAGGAAAAATTGGGAAAATCTTTCTTACCTCATCTATTGTAAGTGAAAAGAATGTATTTCCCTTTACTATCCCAAAAGAATTTTAGGGACTCATTCCCCAGTAACTACTTGATAATGATAGATAGTGACCGAAGATATAAAATAAAATACCACAATGTTAAGAACAAGAATGTATTTCCCTTTACTATCCCAAAAGAATTTTAGGGACTCATTCCCCAGTAACTACTTGATAATGATAGATAGTGACCGAAGATATAAAATAAAATACCACAATGTTAAGAACAAGGAACTCCACACACACACACACACACACACACACACATATATATATATATATATATATATCAGTAATTAAAGGAGCTTTAGTAAAAACCGCATAATACGGAACTGGGTAAAACATTCTCCTTTCAAAGTTTAAATTGTTTTAACATTCCAAACGTAGAATAGTTTATATAAATTTATTATATAATGTTGCTACGCCTTAATCATCCCACGACTCTCCGTCAACTTCACCACCTGAAATAAAAATATGTAAATAAGGTGAATTGTCAAACTTCTGGGAACACATTTGTCAAAACCAAACACAAATGAGTTAAATGTTCAGTATGTAGTAAGTAGAGATAGAAATTTTTCATGGCCGTTCGATGTTAATATTTTACAGGCACTCTCGAAGGTCCCAAGCTAGGATCCTGGACCATATACGGTCCCATGTTTAACATAGTCACATTTGAGTACTTGCATACACGTTGAACATAGTTACATCGTCAATAGCCATTTAACCACAAAAGTATCTACAATTGACAAATAATTAAGATAAAGCCCCACCTCGAAGATTACTGATGCGTTGCAAGCAAACTCAATTAACCTCTATTCCTTCTCAGTATACCAGCCTCCTAGAAAACAAAATAACCTATCTTAGAATTGACTATCCACTATATTAAAATGATATGCCATGTGTATAATATGTATAATTTGAAAATATTCAAAAGAATATATAAAACAAATTGAACTGTCGAGTTCTTTTGAAAATACTAGATATTGGACTAATAAAGAAGTTGTTGAAGTAGTTCATAAAGGCTGGAAAGAAGCTAAAAGATCTTGATTTTTTTATGAATAGAAGTTTTAGAAAACATACTTCAACTTTCTATAAAGTTTGGGAAGAGAGTAAGGAGTTTATTTTTTCCCTAGAATCTTACCTCTTGTTTGCTGAAAATAATTTGAAATGGGAATAACACCAACTCTAGGTCCCTTTTATAGGACATCCTAGGTGTAAATGACATATAAATGGTACTTAAGGCTTCCAATCTTTCACGTCTAACCTTCATTTCCAACATTTCATTTCTAACCCTTCACTTCCCTAAAGTTATTAGAGACATTCAAAAATTTTAAGTTACAAGAAGATCATGGGGGTGGTGGAGCGATGTTTCATTTACTTACTAGAACTAAGAGGTAAAAATAATAAAAATACAATTTAATATTAAAGTAAATACTGGTAGTTGTTACACTCGCCATTAGAAGATCTGCAGAAAATCAACTAGAACATAAGGGTAGGATTGGAAAAACACAATTAAATAGCTTGGGGCCCTTAAAAGTTGAGTCGGAAACCCTCGAATGTGCATGATTCGCAATTCTCATCAATTTTGGGAAATAATAAGTGTAGAATCAGCTCTCTATCCAAACATAAAAGTTGTAGATCTTTTTCTTGCGGTTGCATAGCATCTTGAATCACTTAAATTCGAGCCTATATGAAGCCATTGCGACCAAAAAATGGAGGCGTTGGAATGACGGATACGCGCGAACTAGCCGACTACCTGTCCGGTACCGAGCCGGTACCTGTCTTGTAGTGTGGAGGTGTGAAAGGCCTAATTTCCAACCCTAAAATACCGCAAGTGGGTGTAGATGCGTATAGGGAAAGTCAAGGTCGATCCATAGAGAACAGGTTAACGTAGTTCGATACCCTAATTGTCTCAGATTATCCTAACTAGATACTAAAATTGTGTGAATGATTTTAATAAACTAAATTGCCTATACTAATAAACTGACTTAACAAACAGGAAAATTCCAATCAACAAGAATGTATCATAGGATTTCGATTTCAGGAATTACGCTAATGATGATTAATTTCTAACTTATAAACTTTTAAACCAATTATTATCTATTAGGCGGCACTTAATTAACTTAACTCTTCTCTCGAAGTGACTAAGTCGTAGATGGATTAAGATAATTACTCTCTCGAGCTAATTGATCCTAACAACTCCTAACAACCCCTTAACATTTTTACCTACACGATCATAGACAATCGCGCTATGTGTTATCATTTAATAACAATTCCCTTCTCCAGAAGTGGAATCGTTAAACATGTAAATTAAACCTAATTAGCCAGATTAAATTCAATTATAAGGATTAAACTAAACACATAGATAGATAAAAACAACTGGAGTCTAAAATAATTAAATCAACATCTTTGCAAAATCCTACTTTCTAATCTTAGGACACGAGTAGTTTAGCTACTCATGCCTAGTATCAATTCCATACAACTATCCAAAAAATACATTATAAAGAAATAAACACTAGAAAACAAGTAAATAAACCCGACTATTCGGCTCGTAGATCTTCATCTTCTGTCTATCACCACTTCTACTCCAATGCACAAGTGTGAGATTAAGTTAAGAATGATGCTCTCTAATTGTTCTCTCCTTGAAAACAAGCTTCTCTTGCCTTTTATAGACTACGGGACGAATCCTGGGGTCTTTAGAATCTGATTCCTACTTGGAATAGGAAAGTCTTTAAAACACGGCTTCTCGGCGCGGTCGTGGAGAGTGCCTCTCGCGGTCGCGTTGGTTTACACTTGAAATATCATTAAAATGGTCTTTTTGACGCGGCCGCATTGCACCGTCAGTATCAAATCACTTTCCACGCAGTTTTCGTCGCGGTCACGTCGCTTTTATGGACGCGGTCGCGCTGGTTCTTCTCTGAACCAGTTTCAGACCGGTTCAGACCGATTTTGGCCAGTTTTGGCCGGTTTTGGCTATCCTACGACTTGTTTTTTCATTTGATAGTCGTAAAATGCGACTTTTAACCCTGAAATGCTCAAAATACTCAAAAACAAGTCACACACGTTAAATGGTCCAAATATCATAAATCCACACTACTCTCGACCAAATATGCATGTAATTGCTATAAAATACAATCTTAAATCGACTTAAATATATGCATAATTAACGTGTATCAAGGTGGGGAGCTACTGTACTAACTGCTGACGAGGTGCCGGAACGATAATGGTCCACTTTTGTACTCCTTTCTCATCCCATCTTCTTCCGTCGCCCTTTTTTGCCTCTTCCTTTTGTCTTCTCGCTCCGACCCCTTCACAAATTTTTGTTCATGACTCGACGAACTTCGAGTAAGGCTTTAATGAGTTCCTATTTGGGCCCTTTTGGGCCTCAATTTGCGGGCAGGAATGGAAAAACAAGTGTGATTGACCTCTTCTTTCGTTCTTCACCGTATCGAGGACTTTCCACTCATTTTCTTGGCTCGACTCTTTCAAGAATTTTCTTCGCGACTTGATGAACTTCAATTTGAGCCTGACCCATTTTGGGCCTCGGAATTCGGCCGGAGTGAGAAAATGGGTGCAATCGACCTTCTTGATCTCCCTCACTTTCCTAACCTTCAAAATACAACTAAAAAAGGCCCAAAAGCACATCATATCATATCAAAAAGGAAAATCAATCCAAGAATGCAATGAAACATAAAATCACACGTAAACATGATAAATACTCGTAATTCACACGCAAATATGGACGTTAAATATGCAAGAAAACGAGAATTTTCACGTTCATCATCGAGTGTAAGTTTCGAAAAAACGTATATGTTCGCTGCAATTGATAGCTCGATCGAGGCCAGGGAGTGACTCGGTCGAGTCAATATTTCGTGAAAAACCTAAATTTTACCTTGGCCGCCGACTCGACCAGGTTGCAAATGTGACTCGGACGAGTGAAACTTTAATATTTTTCCCTCTATTTTGTTGCATGCTGGAGCTCGATCGAGTTGCAAATGTGACTCGGTTGAGTCAATACTTCGTAAAATAATCGAATTCCTGCCTTTCAATGGCTCAACCAAGTTTCTAGGGTGACTCAGTCAAGTCAAAATTTTGAATTTCTGCCTTTTTTTTTTCTTTTTTCAACTTTTGTTCCTCTTTTCCACTTTTTCGACTCATTTATCTGCACATTTACATAATGTCATCATAGTTTATCCTAAAAATAAAATAAAAGCAACTTAAAATTAAAATAAAGCAAAAAAAAAAAAATGTAAAGAAAAACGATAAACTTCGGGTAGCCTCCCGACAAGCGCTAAATTTTACATTTTCAGCCAGACGACCTTTTAAGCTCATTTAATTGCACTTCGTTCACGGTCTTCATTTGCGTTGGTTTGTAGTATTTCTTGATCTATTGTGCATTCACTTGGAATGAACATCCTTATAGTAAAGTGGGCACAGTTACCCAGACTCCAAAAGTGGGGGCAAATTAGTATACTCACTTGAAAAGTGGGTAGGAATGTAGATTTTAAAGGAATGGTCAAAACAGAGTTTCCCTATAGATATAAGAATACATTTCCATTTCTCCTTTAAAAAAGAAAACCAAATGATTGAGCAAAATAATAAAGATCAACTATAGTGCCAATAATATATCGAATTTGTCAAATTACAATATATAACACACACAAATACATGTTGCGATAAGGAGAACTAGAGTGATAAAAAAGTTATGTTGTTATCATCATTTTTTTATTGAGAGTAAGAATTATCTCTGCATTATTTTCTTCCTTTTTTCTTTTTCTCCTACGGATATAATTTATAAGGGAACAAAGATGGAAGAAATGAGTTATAGTTTTAAGGGTTGTTTGCAAATGCTTAAAATAAGTGCTTTTGAGGTTTTTTAACTTCATATAAGCTAAAAGTAGAGTTTGCAGATAATAACTTATGTTTAAATTTAAAATTTAAGTTGGTTAAGGCAAAAGGTTGGACGTTATAAATTGTTTTTTTCGAACAACTTATTTCAATCACTTCTTTAAAAGCAGAAGCAATTGTACATACCCCCTTAGTCATGTAGAAAAAGCTTAAGCACATTTGTGCACACGCGTGCACATACACACGTGTGTGTGTGTGTGTATATATATATTCTTAAAGTTAGGGCATAATTGAACATCTGTCCGACCATAAGTTACCATGGAACCATGCATGATGTATAATTGCATATCACTCATTTGCAAGACACTACCCATTACACCAATGCCAGTGTGGATTCAATCTAGACATAGTTGCACCGACCCATTAGTTATTAAGTCTAATACAACCCAACACCCATGAAAAACACTAAAACTTTATAACTAAGTTCTAACCCATTGAATTATCAGACCGTTTTGGATATGAGTCTTAAATCTCACTCCTGGCCCATCTAAAATGGACGACTGATTGGACCAATCCCATGTCTACAAGCTCTAGTTATATAGCTAACCGGCTACTCTAAATACAACCACCACATTACTTTTTGCAGGTACCATTTTAATAAAAAAAATTAGAAAAAGTAATATCCAGTTCCAAATCTACCCTCATATACCTTAAATCAAATTGCAATTCTTCTATTTTTGGCCACTTTAACTCCGTTGATTCTTGTCAATATTAAGGATCTTAGATTTGAATTCTTCAGCCGCATAAAGACAGATGCTCGATGGAAATTAACACAAACTCAAATAAATAATTCCTCAAGTTTTAAAATTGATGGGTTTTAGATCAAAAGTTTGGATTTGCTTATAAATGATAGGTTATTAATGTATTTGAATATTGAAAGTATTCACCACTCAATTCAGGTCGTCGTTGCGAAATATTGAATAATTGTCTAATATCTTTTTCTTTTTCAAATTAATCATTTTTCAGCTATCATTTGCATGTTGTTCAAAACTCAACATGAGGGATTTTTATTGTCAATTTTAGACTATCATTTACATGTTGTTGGAATATAAAGAGAATCCATAGCTATTAGATTTCACATTTGTGACAAGTTCCCATTAATAGTCATTAAATAATTGGTGGCTACAAAATCACAAACAAATGGTGGCCGTAAAAAGAATAATTTTGGCTTTATGGTAGTAAATAAGAAAAAGGTAAGATTAATACCTTATTTTATTTAGTTTTATTAAAATAATGGCAATGATGAGTAATTTGGTGCCTATCAAGGACAGACACACAATGGGACCAGGGAGGCACTAGCCCCCCTGAATTTTTAAAAAAAATTAGGGGTATAGTAGTAATTTCACATTTATACAGAAAAAAATCCCAACACTAAACGTAAGAAGAAGACAAAAACGGAGATACCCAATTCCTCTATCATCGAATTCACATTGAATTGAGAAAGAAAAACTTAGCGTGCTTTACATCTTGAATATCTATTACAAAGCCTCAACATCCGATTATTCAAAGTATTTGAGGTAAATAACTAACGTTTTTGGTATCATCGTCAAGTCTTCAACTCCTTTAACTTTTATTCCATTTTTTGTAACTCTAATATTTTCTGCCTTTTGGAATCTGGAATTGAATTTGAAGAAAATGAGGTAACTCAAGGTATTGAATTTGGAGTTTGGGCTGTAGACTAGTAGCTACAAGGTTTTGAAGAAAATTGCGTTTTTTATTTGGTTTTGTATATCAACAAAAAGACTGAATAATTTGAACTTTGGAGCTTGGTCCCTAGAGATGGCGTTAATGGTGATGTTTTAGTGAAGAATGAATCAAATAGCATGAAAAATATGTTTTGTTGGATTAATGGGGGCATTGGGAGCTGAGCATAGAAAAAAATTGATATATAGACAAAAAAATAGAATGAATAATGATGATGTTGCTTATTTAATTAATGGGTGAATTACGTAAAAATTCATGAACTTTTGGTCAATTATCATTTTCAACATGACCTTTTAATTGTAACATAGAAATGCACCACCTTTGTAATTTTTCCAATTCAATGCACCTGAGCAAATTTTCGGCTCCAATTACTGACGTGGAGCATGAAATTGAGATTTTGATCCAACCAATAACATACATGTAATAATATGAATCATCTTCACCCTTAATAAATAAAAAGGACATTGTTTTATCATTAAATCGAGAATTTTGCACTTTTGGTCCCATAGGACATGCACCTGTTTCAAAATGGTCCTAGCCCTGGCACTTTTGATCCTATTGGATTCAAATGTTGCAAGTTCAGTCCCAAACGTCAATTTTTTGCATAAATGGTCCCAATTTTTTTTGCAAAAGTGGTCCAAATTTTTTAGCTGTTAATGTGACGTCATAACTTCAAGATTTTTGCAGTTTTGGTTCAACTGGACACACTTTTTGCGTTTTTCAAAATTTTGGGACCATTTATGCAAAAAAATTGACGTTTGGCACTGATCTTGTAACGTTTGAATCCAATGGGGTCAAAAGTGTCAGGCTGGGACCATTTTGAAACATGTGCGTGTCCTATGGGACGAAAAGTGCAAAATTCTCTCATTAAACATAATAGCTAATTGTTATTATTTTCATTTAATTATGGGTTTATAAATATCGTATGATATTACGTCTGCAGTTGGGATAGCAAAAATCTTGATTTTGGGTTTCTTTCGCAATTGGAGCCACAATTTTGCTCGAGTGTATTGAATTAAAAAAAATCATAGAGGTGGTGCTTTTCTACGTTATATTTGAAAGATCATGTTGCAAATGATAATTGACCAAAAGTTCGTAAATTTTTACGTAATTAACCCTTCATTAATTATTGTAAAGATTGATTACTCTTTTAATTAAAGAAGAGAGGCGAGTACATGCGATGATTTAATTTAGTTGTATTATGATATTGTTGTTTTCAGGTAACAAATATTACCCCGTGCATCACACGGGAGTCTGCAAGTAGAATAATATTTTAACTAAATCAAATGTTATATTATTTTATTATTTAAAAATATAAATATTGTATATTTTAAAATTTTGAATTATATTATAATAAAATTTTAAATAGTGTAAATATTTATTTCTCCTCTTGAATATAGCTATTAAATATAACAAATTAAAATTCCTAATTTTCTGTTAAAAAAAAACTTGAACATACTTTATCTTTCTTAACCTATGCGAATAACCATAACTAATTTAATTAATTATATGTGTTCACACGAACACAAATATAATAACACATACTTATTTAAAAAATAAAATAAGATAGTAATAAAGTACATTGATAATTTATAAGGGAAAAACAAATTATTTTGAATAATCTCATATTTTTTATTGTTAAAATTAGTCGGTTGATTCATTTTTATATGACATAATTCACTATATAAGTAGTCTAATCCGCAACAATAATTAAAATCTAATTCAACTTAGAGAAGGTGAAATGATTATTATTTTATATATTATATGTAAACTAGATTGGAAGCTAAAAACTTGCACTAAAACAATAATGCTAATAGACTACACCAAATACACCTTGACTTTTTACGAAAGTGTAGTCTTTTAGAGTATAAAATATGATTTTTAACAAGTCATCTATTCATGTAACACTCGCTGATAGACTACCAAAGTACCTCAATTTTTTCCAAGTGTAATCTATTAGCGCATTTTTTCGCTAATAGACTACGCTTTTGTCTACAATTTTAAAAAAAAAAAATGTAGTCTATTAGCGTATTTTTGCGCAAATAAACATCTCTTGTTAACGGTTTAAACCGTAGTCTATAAGCGAAATTATTTTCACGATTTCTTAAAATGTAGTCTTTATAGTGTAGTTAATTTTTATTTTTGTATAGTTCAAAAGTAAAAGGGTATGTTTGGTTGGATTGATTCAACACCTCCCTATGTTTGTTTACACTGGTTGGTCCAACCACCACAAATTTCAATATCACTTTAATCATAAAATCAATCATTATTAACAAATTCTTGCACACACTACATCATATTTTACAATTAAAAATTATATTCTACATTATAACTACTACCCCAACCATCCAAACAAACATCACCTTTTTACTCTCCCAGTCATTAACTCCAGTCATTATCTTCAACCAACAGTACCCCAACCCCCCGACCTAAACAAATATGCACAAAGTGGTTTCAAAGTATAGGGTAGTTTTATAATACACCTAGTGTATTAATACACCTATGTCTTTTACCTACTATAGCAGGTTAACAACAAGTAATTTTTAATTGTTTTTAATCAAATGTGTAGGACCCATAACACATTTAACTAATTTCTTTATAGATCTAATAATGGATTAATATTGATATTTTCTTACAATCCCAACCATGAAAAAGATATTTCATAAATAATAATTAATAACTAATATACATTTTTATTTTTTAAAATAATTAATTATGTTTCGTATATATAATAAAAATATGTCATCTTATTACGAGTTATGAGTTTATAGGTTATTTATAAAATATAAAATATTTATGAGTAAACTTATCAATCCATGTTGTGTCAAAAAACAATCTAGCTTTATATAATATTAATATTAATAATACTTCTTGTCCCTAAAAAATTAATAATACTACTTTTAAACTTGGCAATATTGTATCAGTATATTGTATTAAATTGAAGGAATAATACAAAAATGATATGATATTATAATTCTTTTTTCATTTTTTAGGTCGACTACGTAAAATTATTAACAAACACTATGTAGATGATTCTGTTCTCATTTGTTAAAAAGAAGAGTAGGAGTTGATAGATGTTAGATGATGTTTAATTAATTCAATTGTAATACAAATAAAATTGAAGCATGACAATAAGTTATGGAATAGTATCGTACACTTACGTGGATATATGTTAATATGCTATTGGTAACATGTCAATATTAATAGATGTAGATTTTATGTAAGAGAATTAACTATCTTTTTAAAAAAATATTTTTTCTGATTTTTAATTTATTTATATATTTTTTATAAATTATTTTAAAAATTTTAAATAAAATTAAATTTTGTAAAAATAGTTCCAAGGGTTTTAAGTTAATTTTAAGATATTTTAAATTAATTTTCAGAGTTTAGAAATAATTTTAGATTTTAGGAAAATAACTTTATAATCTTTAATTTTTTTTTATTCCCATTGCCGGAAATTGTCATTGGAGGTTGCAATTTTGTAAAAGAAGTGGAGTACAAATTGTAATGGGTAAAAATAAAAGTTTAGGTTCCAAAGTAACAAAATGAGTATAGTACTAGCTAATTTATGTAATTGACCCTAATTTGAAATATTATAAAGTAAAATATATAAATTTATTCTAAAATATTCTGAAATAGCAGACCAAGATGCTACGAAGCGAAATAATTCTAACGATAAATTTGGAACAAGATTGTGAAATGTGGGTGTCAAAATGTTGTTGATGGTATGAACTGAAAGCTGGCTTGGTGTACTGAAGAAAAAGGAGATCAATAAGCTGAAGAAAGCTGGTGAAAAGTGCTTAAGAAAAGCAAGAAAGAATTAGGCAGATTCAGTTTATTTTGCAGGATAAAAGACAACGGTTTTAACAGAATAACTGCCAAAAATAACCGTTGTCTTTTACAGTTTCCAGTCTGTTTTTTCAGCTCCGGTTTTGATCAGTTTCTTTCAGTTTTTTCAGCAGCGGTTATTCCACATTTTCATTCTGTTTGTATCTCTATATATTAAGAGTGAATATACACAACTTGTAACACACAATTGAGGATCTAGAGAGAGGAAATAGAAAGCTTTAGAGGGAAGAATGAGTTGAAGCTGTGAACATCATTTCTTGAGTGTTTCCTTGTAATCTTTACATCCAAATTAGTGAATTAGTTTCTGGTCTTGCCCGTGGATGTAGGCATTTATGCTGAACCACGTAAACTTTGTGTTCTTGATTCGTTTTTAGCTTGCATGGGTTAAATCTTTGAATTGCTTGCAAGGTGTTTGATATTTTGTATGAGTGATTATTCTGTGGAGTTTTGAATCTGTTTTGGTAACAAGTGGCGCCGTCTGTGGGAAACGCAAGATTGGGGGAATTCTAACTCATCAGAATGTCGATCTCTAAATTTGAAGCGGAGAAATTTAACGGGAAGAATGACTATGGTCTTTGGAAACTGAAGATAAAAGCCCTGTTGATCCAACAAGGACTAGGAGCTACTCTTAAGGGTGAAAAAGGTTTTTCTGCATTAATCACGCCTGAGCAGAAACTGGAGATTCAGGAAAAGGCTTATAGTCTGGTAATTCTCTGCCTCTCAGACAAGGTTTTGTGTGAAGTATCAAAGAAACGAATGTAGAAGGGGTGATTGACAGACTTGACAAGATTTATCTTATCAACTCTATGGCAAACAGACTATTCTTAAAACAGACGCTGTTTTCTTTTAAGTTTCTGGAAGATAATGGTGTAGAGGACCAATTGGATGAGTTCAACAAAACATTGGATGATCTTGAAGCCATAGAAGTCAAGATGGAGGATGAGGACAAGGTTGTGTTGCTTCTAAATTCAATACCTCAGTCCTTTGATCACTTGAGGGATGCTATACTCTATGGCAGAGATTCCAAGATTACCTTGGCAGAAGTTCAGTCAGCATTGAAGGGAAAGGAATTACAGAAGATGAAGCAAAATAAGCAAGAAGTCATCTCTGAAGGCCTTAACATAAAGAAAGGGAGATTCAACAATCAAAGGCAGTTCCAGTCTGGGGAAATTTTTAAGAAAACTCCAAACCCAAAACCAAAATTCACTGATCAGAAGGAGACAAGAAAGTGTTTCTTCTGTAAGAAACCAAGCCATTTAAAGAAGAACTGCTATGAGTGGAAAAAGATGCAAAATCAGAAGAGTACATCTGTCTCACATGCTGCAGAAATTGCAGAAGCCTCAAATGAAGATCCCCAGGTACTAAACATTACTGATTCTAAGTCTATGAATGAATGGATATTAGATTCAGGCTACAGTTTCCATATGACACCCCATTTGGACTGGTTTGAAAACTTTAAAGAAACAAAATGCTGGAACTGTTCTGCTTGGAAATGATTAAATGTGTAGTGTAAAAGGGATAGGTGACTTGAAACTGGGAACACATGAAAATAAGAAAATTGTTTTAACAGATGTAAGATATACACCCCAATTGAAGAGGAATCTAATAAGTCTTGGAACATTGGAGAAAAAGGGTTGTTGGTTCAAATCAGAAAATGGTTTCCTAGATGTTATTAAAAATCAAACTGTAGTATTAAGGGGTGTAAGAAGAGCCAGCCTATATTATCTATTGGGAACAATTGTTCTTGGAGAAGCTGAAGTCATTGAGAAGGATAGTTTAGATACATGGTATGCAAGAATGGGGCATGTCAGTGAAGCTGGTTTGAGACAATCAAAGCAGCAGTTAATAAGTTTTAAAGATGAGAATCAACAAAGATTGTGTGAAGACTGTGTTCTTAGTAAGAGTAAGAAGCTTCCATATCCTGAAGGCAAGAAATGTTCAAATGCTCCATTGGAATACATACATGCTGATCTCTAGGGTCCATCCAGAACACATACCTTAGATGGAGGAAGGTATTTCCTCAGTATCATGGATGATTTTTCCAGAAAACTATGGGTATATGTCTTGAAATCAAAATCAGAAGCTCTAGACAGATTTAAGATCTGGTCCAAGCAAGTGGAAAATGAAAGAAATTCAACAGTTAAGTGTTTAAGGACTGACAATGGCCTTGAATTTGTTTCTGAGGAATTCAATGTTTTCTGCAGCAGTAAAGGAATTAAGAGACACAGAACAGTGCCATCTAATCCCCAACAGAATGGTGTCATTGAGAGGATGAACAGAACTATATTGAAAAGAGTTAGATGTATGTTATCCAGTTCAGGGTTAGACAGAAGGTTCTGGGGGGAAGCTGCATCTACTGCTGCATATTTGATTAACAGATGCCCATCTATTGCTATAGAAAATCTTACTCCTAAGGAGAAATGGTCAGGAAAGCCTCCAAATTACAATCACTTAAGGATTTTTGGATGCAGGGCCTATGCACATCTGAAACAAGATAAGTTGGAAGCTAGAACTATAAAATGCTTAATGCTTGGATATCCTGATGGAGTAAAAGGGATATGCTTTGGAATACTGAGCCTAGAGCTGGTAAAATCATTATAAGCAGAGATGTAGTGTTTTCAGAAGAAGACATGCCTTTGAAAGAAAGTTAGAAGCTAAAAATTCAGACTGATGATACAAACAAGAGATCATCAGTCAAGGTGGAGCCAGTTACAGAAGAATATGATGACTTTGAAGGTGATGATGATCTAGGATACAGTGATCAGCAAGACTTACAAGACTACCAACTTGTAAGAGATAGAGAAAGGAGAATTCCAAAACCCTTCACAAGATATGCTGATGAATATCTCACAGCATATGCATTAGTTACCGCAGAATATATTGAGTGTTTTGAACCTAGAAACTATAAAGAAGCCATTGAAAGTGATGAGAGGTTCAGTGGATGCTTGCAATGAGAGAGGAGCTTGATTCTTTGGAGAAGAATCAAACCTGGATTCTAGTAGAAAGACCAAGAAATCAAAGGTTGGTCAGTTGCAAGTGGATTTTCAAAAAAGAAATTTGAAGTAGCACAAACAGAAACAGTAAAGTTCAAAGCTAGACTAGTTGCAAGGGGTTTCACTCAAAAGGGAGGGATAGATTACAATGAGATTTTTTCTCCTGTAGTCAAACATTCTTCAATAAGGATTCTGTAAGCCATTGTCACTCAGTATGATTTTGAATTGGAACAGCTAGATGTGAAGACATCATTTCTTCATGGTGATTTGAAGGAAAAGATTTATATGGCACAACCAGAAGGCTTTACTGTTCCAGGGACTGAAAATAAGGTGTGTCTCTTACAGAAATCCTTATATGGGCTTAAACAAAGTCCTAGGCAGTGGTACTTAAAGTTCAACAGTCAAATGAAAAATATTGGTTTTGAAAGATCAAAATATGACAGTTGTGTTTATTTGAAGTTCAAAGGCAAGGATGTTATGGTGTTTTTGTTACTGTATGTTGATGATATGCTAGTGGCTAGCAAAAGCAAAGAAGAAATCAAGAGTTTGAAGAAAGAGCTTCAAGCTGTATTTGACATGAAGGTGCTGGGAAATGCAAGTAAAATCTTGGGTATGAATATTGTAAGAAACATAGTTGTTGGAGTATTATGGTTGAATCAACAGAGTTATATACTAAAGGTTCTATCCAGATTTAATATGCAAGACTCAGAACCTGTGCCAGTGCCACTGGGACAACAGTTTAAGCTGAGTGAAATGCAGAAACCACAGACAAAAGAAGAGATAATTGAGATGAAGAAGATTCCATATGCTAATGTAGTGGGAAGTGTCATGTATACCATGATATGTACAAGGCTTGATATGGCTCATGCCATATCAGTAGTTAGCAGATACATGGCTGATCCAGGTGGAGCACATTGGAGTGCTTTGAAGTGGTTACTCAGATATCTGAAAGGTACAAGTGGTTTTGGAGTATTATTCAGAAGACATGACAGAATTGACGCTGATATGTTAAATGGTTATTGTGATTCTGACTTTGCTACTAATTTGGATTCCAGGAAATCCCAATCAGGATACATCTTTACTTTATTTGGTGCTGCTGTGAGTTGGAAGTCTATGTTACAGCCAGTAGTTGCTTTGTCAACCACAGAAGCTGCATTCATGACCATTACAGAAGCAATCAAAGAAGTTTGCTGGTTGAAAGGGATTTTAGGAGAGTTTGGTTTAAGTCAGAGGTCAATTCAGGTGTTTAGTGATTCACAAAGTGCATTGCACTTATCTAAACATCAGATGTTTCATGATCGCAGTAAAACACATAGATGTAAAGTTTCATTTTGTCAGAGATATCACTGAAAAAGGAACAGTTGCATTATTGAAAATCAAGTCTGAAGAAAATCCATCAGACATGCTTATAAAGGCCTTAACTGCAGACAAGTTTTATCTATGTCTGCAGCTGGTGCAGGTGATTCAAATGAAATGATTTAGCTCCAAGATAGGAGCTGGTTGGTGAGGACAGAAGCATTCACTATTTTTGGGATGAAGTGTTGATCTTGGTCTTTGTAACATTTTGACAAGGTGGAGAATGTGAAATGTGGGTGTCAAAATGTTGTTGATGGTATGAACTGAAAGCTGGCTTGGTGTACTGAAGAAAAAAGAGATCAATAAGCTGAAGAAAGCTGGTGAAAAATGCTTAAAAAAAGCAAGAAAGAATTAGGCAGATTCAGTTTATTTTGCAGGATAAAAGACAACGGTTTTAACAGAATAACTGCCAAAAATAACCGTTGTCTTTTACAGTTTCCAGTCTGTTTTTTCAGCAGCGGTTATTCCACATTTTCATTCTGTTTGTATCTCTATGTATTAAGAGTGAACATACACAACTTTTAACACACAATTGAGGATCTAGAGAGAGGAAATAGAAAGCTTGCGAGGGAAGAATGAGTTCAAGCTGTGAACATCATTTTTTGAGTGTTTCCTTGTAATCTTTACGTCCAAATTAGTGAATTAGTTTCTGGTCTTGTCCCGTGGATGTAGGCATTTATGCTGAACCACATAACTTTGTGTTCTTGATTCGTTTTTAGCTTGCATGGGTTAAATCTTTGAATTGCTTGCAAGGTGTTTAATATTTTGTATGAGTGATTATTCGGTGGAGTTTTGAATCTGTTTTGGTAACAAAGATTGATAACTTTTGTTAAGATTAGAAGATATATCTAGAAAATAAACTGTGGAAATAATTTAGATTATCTTACCATAAGAAAATATTAGAATATAAATTTTAAAATTTTCACATAAGAACTTAAAAATTTGTTATATGAATCTGAAATTTATATTTAAAAGTTAATAAGTATTTAATAACTCCATAATGATAAAGTAAAATCTAAGATATTGTAAATTAAAATGTACATTTTTTTATAAAAGAAATATATGTATAAAATTATTCAATCCGTAAACTGAATCTTATTCAAATTAACTAAAATTACAAAATTAAAAATATTTTTCAGTAAATATAAAGTACATAATAAATACGTATACTTCTCAAAGTTATTAATACTTTACTTATTTAAATTAATCAAAATTACAAAATAAAAATACTTTTCAAATAAATATTAACTGTGTAGTAAATATTTTTAATTTTCAAAATAATTAATATCTTGAAAAATACTATTAAATGAATGAAAATAGTTTATTAAAATCCTATGATTATTTGATTGGATATAAAATTAAGAAGTAAAATATATGAAATACTACTACGAATAATAATAAAACATTATTTGTCTAAAAAGAATCTTGATACTTATTGAATAGGTAACTGGTTAATTAATTTAATATCTAAGATTACATAAGAAAATCCATGAATTCATGATTAGGTGTATTAATACATCAGGTGTATTATAGAAGGACTCCAAAGTATAGCTAGTCAAAATGATTTTAAACCTTCGTCTTCTTTCTTTCATTCGCCAGGGTTCCTCCGCCTTCCCTTTGCCGTCGCTTGTTGCTCGTTCAACTGTCGCTGGTTGCTGGAGCCGGCGACCGTTGAACGCCTTGCCAAGCTTCTCATCCCACAGGTACACATTCTCTTTTTGCTAGGGTTCTATTAGAGTAGGAAAATCAATTTAATATGAAATTTGTTTGTCTTCTCAATGGAACGCCGCCGCAATGTACGTTTTCTCAACCACGCCCTCATATCCAACTCCGATGCCCAACTCAAGGATTCTCACCATAGGCGAATTTTGAGGGTTTTCAATTTTTTGCTCTCTTCCATTTGCTTTTAGAGTTTAATTAAGATTTAAGGTTATTTCTATTGTGCTGCTTGGTTAGATATACAGAGGGAAGAGAAGAATGTGCAGAAAGCAATAACGAAGGCAGCTAAGCGAAATAATATGGGTTCAGCTAAGGTCCTTTTATTTAATTTTTTAAGCTTTACAGATAGGGTCCGTTTGCTTAAGATTGGGGAGGGCTGGGCCAAACCTGACTAAGGGAGTTAATGAGTGTGCTTTATTGGGATTCGGTCCTCTAAATCTACTGAGCCAAGTCTTAAGCAAACGGACCCATAATGTAAGTTCTGATGAATGATGCCTTGGATATTAATTGAGGTTTTACATTGTGTTCTTTTGTTATTGTTTCCTCATGGACTGTACTTAATTGTATATCAATTGAGAGGGGACGAGTTTTAGGTTTTTTTCTCGATCACCCTTCTGCTTGTATCTGATCGTAGATTGATTGAGAACATATAGTTCTTTCTGAATTATTGATTATGTAAAATTCATTCCACGCTTATCTGGTTGTTTTTAGCTAAATTTACCTCCAAATATGGGATTGTTTACATATGAATTATACTTATTGATGATCACTTGTCATATAGGCTCTTGCTAAAGAACTTGTGCAGTCTAAGAAGACAGTAAATCGACTCTATGAGAACAAGGCACAGTTGAATTCGATATCAATCCATCATCGATATCCTTGAAGAGCTTGCTAGTGAGGTCTTTTAGGGACTGCTTCTCTTCTTTGGACTTGGCAGAGATGATGGTGTTGAGATCAAAACGGAGGTAGAAGCCTTTGAACAGAGGTCATTCTGTAAATATGGTCAATCAAAGACTTGACACCGACTGTCTCTTTGGCAGATTCCTTAGCCCTTGCTTCAGCCTCAACTGGTGACAACGGCTAAAGGAAAAACTATCCTTTAATGGCAACTGATGGTCTCTTGCTTCGTCCGAGTTTCAAGTCCGGCTGTTCTAACACCCAATTTCACAATTAGTACAAAATAATTTTACTATTTACACTTAATAGTTGCAAATCATAGTTCCATTAACACAATCGCGTCTGGTTGTAGCATCACTATCTGTATATTTGCTGCTGTCAAGAAACTGGAGACTGAGAATGCTGAAATTAGAGCAGAGATGGCATCTAAACTGAGTGCCTCTGAATCAGTCACTACTTGTTCGGAAGTTTCAAAGAGGGAGAAGAAGTGCCTCAAGAGGCTTTTAGCGCGGGAGAAGCAGAAAACTAAGATGCAGGAAGATATTGCAACCGAGAAACAGAAGATTTCAGAGTTGTATAGGCCTTGAATGGTTAGAAATCTACTATCCCTCTCAATTTGCTGAGTTGTATAGGCTTTTGGCCCATGAAACATGATTATATAAACTCAGGAGTTCATATGATCTCAGTCAATGTAAACCTGCATGTATATATACATATACATATACTAATATAAATACATATAATATTGATAGTGGAGACGACAAGAAATATAAATGGTCAGAAAGCAACTACCCCCTCAATTTAATTATATATCCTCACCTCATCCAATATGAAGTTGTCTTACTTAAGTACTCCTGATGGCTTTTAAGTCAAATTAAATCTTTAATTAAATAAAATTATAATTAAGATTATTGAATTGTAGGATACTTTTCTGTTCATTTTTTCTTTTCTGAGGGGATCCAATACTTATCTTTCCCAATGTGAAATATCCAGATATCAACATGAATTCTTGAAAAAATTTGCACTTTGGTTGATTGTTGAATGGCTTACTGTGATATTCTTTTAATTTAATACTCTCTCCAGGTAATTCTAATCTATTTTTTGTCTTTATTGTTGATTATTCTTCAGGTATTCTGCAGTTCCATTTGTTTCCCCAATGTGAGATATTGGAAAAAGAATCATGTTAGCCTTACTTCTTCCTCTTTGTGCATCATCGAATCCCTACTTTTTAGATTTTTTATTAGCTTCACATTGTTGCTTACATTTTTGGGTTTCTTCTTTAAAGAACTCCTTTAATCAAGCTCTCACCAAAGAAAACATGGGAAGGCTTTGTTGAAGCATTTATTGCTGCCATATGTCTATGTTGTTCTAGTGAGTAAATTCATTTTTGTTATTAAGTTTATGAATTCGTGTACAAAGCTTAATGAGAATCCATTCATTTTTTCTAGACATTATTAATGGCTTCATATTTGGGAGGTTTTGTATTTATGTAAATCATGTCTCCCTCTCTTCAACATTTCTCTAACAATCCAGGTTCTGATGTAGAGGAGTGTGGGCTTGTTGTTGAGAAAGTCCATGCTCTTACTAGGAAACGATGAGAGAGAAGAACCCCTTGACTCTACTGATTTGGCTCTGGAAAAGGTACTCCTTTTTTCTTATCACCCTTTATGGCGAGCACGAAGCATGTGATAGTAAGTAACGTGTGCTATGTGAATTACTTTTATAGCTACATGACAAGCTATATAATTTTTATATTGCTGGAGCACCCTTCAAACTCTGAATTATTTGGCAAGAATTTTGAAGAAATAATGATGTTGAGTTTGGCTTTTAGAGGACAAAGTATATGATGTTAGCTAAACGATAGATAGCTGGAAAAATAATTGTCATTTTTGTTTCTTGTATTCTATGTAATTCTAATTATATTTAATTGTAATATGTATATGTGTATTGTATTCAATGTAGTTATAAAGTTGAACTTATATTGGTGTATTGTATTTTAGAATTGATGATGAAGTTCGTTGATTTAGAAGCAATTTGTTAGAGGCTAGTTGGCTTACTATGGGGTTTTTTTTTTTTTTTTTTTTTTTTCGTTTACAATAGGAAAACAAACAAAAAAACCGTTGTCTTTCCTATAAAAATAGGAAAGACAATGGGTTATTTCATTTTTTTCTCAAAAAAAGACCTCGGTTTTTGTCTATGAAAATTGAGTAAAAGATATCAGCCGAGAATCGTGTAAAACTGAAGTCTATATATCAATAGAACTCGGTTTTTTTTTCTTTTAAAAAAAACCTCGTTTTTTTCTCTGTTGTAAATGGTCTAATAGTCGGTTTAAGAAAGTCAACGGTTAAAAATCGATGCCTATTACAACAAGGACCTTGGTTCTTAACCATGGACGAAACTGTGGTCTATTCTGGCATAGACCTTAGCTTTTAATGGAGCTCTATTACTGAATTTGCAGTAGTGTTAGCATTTTACAAAATTGAAAGAGTTGTTGACAAAGAAATAAAGTGGCAGAATGTTGACACCTAAGGACTTATCCATTAGACACATACGTAAATAAAATCCTTGTTATTTTCAATTGGACAAAAATATGATTTTTTTTATATATTTGGCTCTATTTTATTTTATTTTATTACACACACAGCACATATTTATACGTATATTATTATAGGTATAGATTATTTTATAGAATAAAATATAAAAAGGTAAATACAATAAAATTATTCATTAAATTATTTAAAAATAAAATAAAATAATTTTTTTAGAAAAATTATTTAACTAACTTATGTTTGCTGTGCAAACATGATATCGATAAACATGCACAATAAGTACTCAAACCTAACCAAATAAGTGAATAACCAACTAAAAATCGCTTGTATTTTATTTAATATAATATCATACTTTTATATATGTGATATGGATGTCAAGTTAAAAATCATGAAAAGATGATTAATTTGATATATAATAAGTAAAAAATGTTAAATATAAAAAATATTGGTACATCAAAATGGGAAAAGGGATTTTTTTAGAAAGAATGGCAAAAAGAAAAAAAGAACAAACAATCAAAAGTTGACACTTATACAAATAACCATAAATAACAAAATGTTGAAGTAAAAACACAATTAGTGTGCCTTCGTCAAAAGTAATTGATGAAGGGCAATTTAGGTATTCACTATATATATATGTAATTGTGAAACCCTGTATTTGGCACCCTATATAAAAGGATATTATGAATAAGATAACACTAGTGATTGCCCGCCTCTCTTTCTTGTTCCTTTTCTATTTTCTCTACAACACGTTATCAGCACGAACTGCTCTATAGATCTAATTTTCGAGAAACGGTTAAATGACGACTGATCCAATCCGACTAGTCTGACGAAAATTCCTATGCTCTCAATTATTGGAATTCGTTTATTGTCATTATTTACCCTTTACTTGAATTGTTCATCTGCAAATGCATATAATGTGTTAGTATTGGTATTGATATCCAATGTTGGCGGTCCAGCCTTAAAATATGTGTTAGTTTTAGATGTTGCACTAAAGCCTTTATTTGAATTAAAATTTCGAAAAAAGAGACTTGATTTTGTTATAATATGTTTAGTTTGATTATCAAATTATGGTTATAATTTACTGATCGATATTTGGATTTTATCTTCAATTTAATACTTAACTTATTTTAATGATTTGATGTGTATATTCGAGCACGGGTTTGTTCATATTGGTGTGGAGATGGAGTCGAAAGATTGTGGTTTCTAATTCTTCTCTGCAAAATTTTAGAAGTGTCATTGGAAAGAAGCGTGTCTTTCCTGTAAGGTATTTCGAACCACCCTATTTTGTGATCTAATGCAAATAATATTTGTTGACATTGGCATGTGGCATGACATATTACACGCGACACAAACTCATCTATGTTTATTGATTTAAATGTTTCGAGCAATTTAAGTATGAGAAATTGCATGAATATATATTTCTTTTATGAGATACAACTGTAGTTTTTGGAAAGTTGAGAATCAATTTATATGTGCATCCGAAGTAGTTGTGTACAATCATGAAAATCATAGAATGTTACATGACTGAATTGATTTTCATGGGGACATGTGTCTAGCCTCTTTTATGCTTTCTAATGTAATTGAAAGTTTATCATCTGAGTTGTATATTATGCGCTTAGAAATTATTGCAAATAAGTTTATTTGCATGACTATATGATAATTTTACAATTGCTTTGCCTACGAAGTTAGTTATGCCTGATAAATTGAATATTTCCATGATAATGGAAATTCATGGGCTATACCAAATTAGTATAAATCAACTTTGTGATAAAGTATTTTCACAAAGTATCGAAAAACTTGTGATATATGGTCCCGGAATCTAATTCAAAAGAAAATGATTAAACCAACTCGATTCAAATTTGAATATTAGACTCAGAAGAAATTGAGTTACCGCAATTAATATTCCTAATAGGAAAATATTTCCATGAAAAATAACTACACCCTGTAAGAACTCTCTTACGATCATATCATCAACCGACCCCAATGACAAAGCACTATCTACCATAGTAGAAATCACAATCAATGCTCTAGTGAATTTGAGATGACACATTAATCCTAGCTTACACTAGGAGTATTGTTTAGTTCAAAAGTACTCGATGAGCTGCGGAATGCAATAAAAGAAATATTAAAAATGTAGATGAATCTCTACTTCCGGTATTAACTATCTAATGGAAAGAAACCCACTTACTAGACTACAAAAGGGTCAATAACCTCAATAAGGACACGTTGTTCCTAAAAATACATCTCTCTTTATGTGTAAAGAAATCACAGAAGATGATATGATACATAAAATCTCTTTACTTTCCTACTCTAATGCTTATACTAGCGAACTTGTATAAGTTAGAGTATGAAATAAAAGAATTACAATATTAAATTAGCTAATCAACCAGTGTAAGTAGTTGAGAGGCACAATCAGTTTCTTCTGAAAAATAACATCAAACACATTGGGATAAAGAAAATTCTCAATCCCAAGTATGATGAACTAAATAGTGGAAATGACCCCAAAGTAAAGGGAACGAATGTGTTTGTCTCTATAGTTGTGGTAACAGTACACCACAAAGTAAGGGACATAGAAGTCCTGGAGGCCTACCGATGTGCTTACCCCAAATGAACATGGTGGTTATGGAAACCATGTGCAAAAACAATACGTCGAAACCCTCTAAACAAAAGGGATAGAGTTGGTAATGAACTTTTAAATAAGTGTATAAATATTATACTTTTGTATAAAAACTGCTAGAGCAGTTAACTATAAGAGATACAGGAAGTCCAAAGAACAGAGACTCGCTGCATCACTGCATTATGACCATCATTGAATCACAAGTACTAAAAGAACGAAGAATCGTCGAATTCTCTAGATGTCTAATGACATAATAATTATAGTCACCAAACGCTCTATATGCACCAAGAGCTATTACAATGTTATTAAGTAAAGATAATCGTGTCAAAGACTATCATTTCAAAACTACATGTGAGAATGGAATTGAATAATTTATGATACCTCTAATGAATGTGAAAGGAAGCACATCTTAGAGAAAAAAATGAGTCAATCTAGTGACATGTACTCCACTACAACTCTGATCGTTGGATCAAACACCATCACCAAAACGAACTTTGGAAGACAGAATCATATGTTACCCAAAATGCTTTCTAAAGTACTAAAAGCACGACCAACATCTCATTCTGCCTTGTTAACTGTTTTAGGGCATATCACTCATTCTACCAAGCCTACTATTTGGTAATAAGTAGGATCGAGACCTTCCTATGCCTGATATATATGTAAGACTTATTAACTCTAGAGAGTTCTCATCATAAGAATTTGATGATTATTGCATATCTGTTAGGATCAATGTATAGTATCCTTTAACCCATGTGGATACACAAAAATGGTCTCACATATGCCACCATCAAAAGGATATAGATGGAGGATTAGACATTGCAATACACACTAAAATGTCTATCGGACATGGGACTATGCAATATCACTGCAACTTTACTTTATTTGTCTCAGACCCACTGCTAACCAATAATTTATGCGTACCAGTTGGTAACTGGATTTAGCCTGATGTTTTTACATTTACGCATACTTGATTACGCAGTATATGTGCCTATTGCGCCCCCACAGCGTACCAAAATGGGTCTTTAAAGACGACTAAGTATTTATGTTGGATATGGATTCCCAACTATTACCCGCTATTTGGAACCTTTAACAGGCAAGATCTATTTACCGTAAGATTTACGGATTGTCACTTTAATGAGACAGTCTTCCCGTCGTTAGGGGGAGATAAGAAAAAGAATTTTCTAAGGGAACGACAGGAAGTTTTTCCCAGTATGTCTTATTAGGATCCCCACACTTCATAATGTAAAGTGAAGTAAAACGAATTATCGATCTTCAAAGTATGGAAGATTTGATTGTTGATGCATTTGCTAAAATCGCTAAAGTGACAAGATCATATATACCAGCTGCAAATGTGCCTGTAAGGTTAAAAGTCCCCAGTAAGAGGCACAACACCGCAGATAAAGGTGTTGCAACCACACTTAGTGGAGGTGTGGTTGAGGCCGTGGCTCCCAAAAGGAAATGGGGGATGCCACGTGGTTCGATGAACACCTGCTCAAGGAAGGAGGCAGATGTGGCACAATTCGAATCATCAATAAAAAGAATTACTCTCAAATTATCTCTAATTAATTATGTTCATAAATCATCACTGGAGGACGCTCCGAAGTTTAATATGATTCTATAGATAATGAGAGTGCATGTGAGTTAATGGAAAAATCTTTCACGTGCATTGATGATGTATACATTGTTGTTCAATGAATTATAGAACTCAATAATATCGAACCACGCTCTATTGTAAAATATCAACAAAGAGCATATTGGCTTATATGGAATCAATCCAGGTAGAACTTGATTCTACGACAGAACAGCGGGTATTTGGTTTGGTAGTGCTAGCCTTACCAAGTGTAAAGCCCGTAGGACATAAAATATGTTTTGTCAGTAAGTGTAGTGAGAAGAATAAGTCCTGAGATGCAAAACTTATCTAAAGCACAAGGTTTTCTCACAAAGCCCTGGAATTGACTACGAGGAGATATTCTCCCACAACGGACGTCATAACGTCTTATTGATAAGTTTTCGAAGAATTGGAAATGCAGCATACTAATGTGGTTACTACATATCTCTTTGGGGATCTTGTTATTAAGATATGTGTCAGTGACAAATGGACTTGCATTGCCCAACTCAAGTAACTCTATACCACATAGTGCATTTACAATATTAGATTGAAATGCTCACTTTGATTGAAATAAATTTGGACGGAAATGGTACACCCGTCTAAGTGACTACTTGATTGGGAAGGGAAAGAACAAGTAGTATTGCTCCTATGCATTTATAAAGAAACACAAGTTCTATATTTGCAACTGTAGCAATTTATGTCGATGTTAAGGACATAATAGGTACTCTTAGAGAAATAAGAGATACTGTGATGTATTTGAAATCTAAATTGAGATAAAGGATCATGGAAAAACTCACCGAGTTTGTGGAATATTAATTCCTCAGTTTGCATATATCCAACAGATTATCAGGCAATTTCACATGGATAAAGTGCAATCTGTTAGCACTCCTATGATTGGTTGAAGTGTGGACATAGGGAAAGATCCATTTGAGTCCAAAGGAAATGACGAAAGAGCTATTAGGAGATGAAATTCCCTACTTAATTGAAATGTGCGCATTATTGTACAAAAAGCTCAATGCACTCAACCATGTATTACTTTCTCAAAGAACTTGTTAGTTATATTTTACTCAGGACAACGCAATATCAGTGGAATGATATCAAAAAGTATTTTGACATCTGAAAGAAACCATTGACTCATATTTGTTCTTCCCATATTAGAGACAAGAGAGATTACAAATGAAATTGTAAACTCTAAAGAAAATGTCAAATGCTCTCATGTAGAGAGATAGAAGGATTACAAAAGAATATGTAACTCCTTAATAAATGTTGAAGCTACCCCCTACTTCGAAATACGAAATACTATTTTGGTTGGTTTAGATGTTAGTTATCTTAGTGGCCAATGTAAAGGTCATTACCAAACCGGTTATGTATTACCATGAGGAACACGACGAAAACTTGAAGATCAACCTATCACAACTATTCAAGCTACCTCATCACATCACTCATGGATGATATCTCAAGAAGTTTATTAACCTATATGGTCAAAGTATTGGTGACTTGAACTATACCATTGAAGAGTCTACCCGAAGTCATGAAGATGAAGTTATTTGCAACAAACAGATGGATTATGCTACACATCAAAGGTGACGAGATCAAGCATGTACTGCCAACTCTTTTCTATAACCAGAAACCACATAATATCCTCATGATTTATGTAAAATTGAGGATGAAGAGATTTTCGAAACTCTCTTGATAGATGTACGTATCAAGGGAGAGATGTAGACTTCAGGGGGAGTCTCAACAAAGGTGCGTTGCACTCTTTTTCCCTTCGACCAAGGTTTATTTTTTCCCACTGGGTTTCGTTACATGGCAATGTTTTTAACGAGGCGGCAAGTTATGCACCAATTCCCCTTTGACTTGGCACAAGGGGGAGTGTTGAAGGAAAAACACAATTAGTGTGCCTTCGTCAAAAGTAATTGATGGAGGGCAATTTAGGTATTCACTATATATATATATAATTGTGAAACCCTGTATTTGGCACCTTATATAAAGGGATATGAAAAATAAGATAAACCTAGTGATTGCCCGCCTCTCTTTCTTGTTCCTTTTCTATTTTCTCTACAACACAAAAAATATTTTAGTAGTACAATTTGCAATTTAACCCTCATATATATGTAAATTTCTTAATATCTCTAAATTATTTCCAAGTTCTAACTAAATTAATTATTGTTTCTTTCTAAAATTAGATTATAATTTACAACTTTTAACATTTCACTTGGTGATATACTCATATACTTCTTATTTTTTTTTAGTAGATCGTAATACTAACAAAATAAAATCTAAAAAGTATTCAATAATTCGAATGATAATTTAACGTATATGACTTCTTCAGATATTATAATATTTTTATATTTTATTTGGTATGGTATTTTATTCAAATACATTATATATTTTTGATAGAACCTTTCGGGTTTATAGCAGACAAGCCAAGCGGGGCTTATGCCTTGTTGAATTATTAGATTAGTTTTATTAATTATTATCTCTAATTATTAGTTAATCTGTGTATGTATTAATTGGGCTTTGTACTTGGGCCTTAACTACTGTATTTAGGCCATAACCACTGTAGTTATTGTGTAACGGGTATGCTAAGGGGGGGATATGCAGAAATATTATACAAGTGTTGCACCTAGGGGTTGTGGTCTCACCATGAGGATTTGAATTTCATCTTCTTCCTGATCTCTAATAGCCTTAACTCTATCAATTTGGTCCGACCTGCCGCTTCTGTCAACATGACACAAAAAGAACGTCTTAACTCGATGGAGAAGGCTATTGCTGATCTCTAAGGGCTTTCCTCCACCGTTTCTGGTATGGCAATTGCTCTAGATGATATTACCAAGCAGTTAGAGGAAGTCATCGGGCAGTTTTAGTTCCTTGCGACTTCTGCCACAGTGCCTTTTTCGCCTCTAGGGAGGCGACGACTGACGTTGAACAACATCCGAACACATCTACTTCGACGACATCTGAGAATTCTACCCCACCCTCACCGAATCCAGCGGTTCCCGCGATTCAATCGCTCACGTCTGTCAATGTACTGGGCCGTTTCGTGCCACAGTTGGAGTCACCCCCGTTTGATGGGTCTGATTCGATTGCTTGGATTGCCTAGGCTGAATAGTTTTCCTTGTCAAACTGATCGGGTGCAATTGTCTCTCATCCCCATGTCGGGAAGGGGATGTGGGCACAATGGGCATTGCTTCGGTCTTCCTCCATCACTTGGGCCCAGTTTTCCTAAGAATTACTTGATCGATTTGGGGACAGTTCGGCCATCAACGCATATGAAGCCATGCATGTTACTCATCAAATCGGTTCCTTAGAGGACTAAATGGCACTGTTTGAGGAAAGGGTTGCGCAACTTCCCACTCTTCCTTCGGAATAATATTTTGGGATGTTTTTGGGCGGCCTTCAACCATCAATTCGGGCATCGAATTTTAGAATTTGAGTTGTCCACGATTTTCTCTGCCATTCGGGAAGCCAGATGGATTGACCATTCTCGATGGCCGCCAGGGCAATTTCAGCATCACCCATTCACTTCAGGGTCATTTTCTCGATCGTCAGCACCGTAGAACTTAACCCCTCAATTTTGTGGGGGCGAGTCAGCCACAAATCTCCCTCCTTTGTCAGCACCGGAGCGCGCCCCTTCCGAATTAGCCCCGGTTTCCTCTTTAGGATCCCGTTGCACTCGCCATCTCACCGCTGAGGAGGCACACGAATTTTGAGCAAATGGGAAATGTTACAGGTGCAGCCAACCTTATAGTCCGTTGCATAAGTGTTCTACCAAATATCTAACTATAATTGAGGCAGACGGGATGAATTTTCAAAAGGCAGCATTAAACCATCTTTTGTAGAAGTGGAGTCTCCTGAGTTTGTGACTACTAACCCATCCATCAGGCAGCAGGCCCTTCAATTTTCCAAACTTTCTTTTTATGGCTTTGACAGCTTGACGACGATGAACTGTTTGGCCGTGTTGGTGACCGACGACTTCTTACTATGATTGATAGTGGTGCAAGCCATTGTTTCTTGGCCAAAGATGTCGCAATTAAATTAGGTATGCCCATTGACAAGTCCACTGGCTTTCATGTCATTTTAGACGATGGTTCGACTCTTTAGGCGAAAGGAATCTGTCGGTCAGTCCTGTTTACACTCGATACCGTACATTTGATATTGATTGTTAGATTTTTCCCCTTAGTGGTATCGACATTATTTTGGGTCTCACTTGGTTGGCTCAGTTGGGCAATGTCACTGCCAATTGGGCTAATTTGACGATGGAATTTACTGTGAATAATTCTAAGATGAAAATTTGAGGTGATCATTCCCTTACTCGGAAGGCATGTGGTCTGACGGATTTTTTGGGAATTGAGATTGGGGATCAAACTTGGTTGTTGTGGGCTATCGAAGGGAACACGAATTTGGGCCATTCTAAGGCGTTAGGGGCTCTGTCCGCATCCCAACTGTCCGAGTTGGATGCCATTCTCTCGGATTTAGCTCCGATTACTCACCCACGGACGGGCTGCCTCTCAGCCCGTCCGTGGGCGATGAAAATTTGACGATGGAATTTACTGTGAATAATTCTAAGATGAAAATTTGAGGTGATCATTCCCTTACTCGGAAGGCATGTGGTCTGACGGATTTTTTGGGAATTGAGATTGGGGATCAAACTTGATTGTTGTGGGCTATTGAAGGGAACAAGAATTTGGGCCATTCTAAGGCGTTACGAGCTCTGTCCGCATCCCAACAGTCCGAGTTGGATCCATTATCTCGGATTTAGCTCCGATTACTCGCCCAGCCCATCCGTGGGCGATGAAAATTTGATGATGGAATTTACCGTGAATAATTCTAAGATGAAAATTTGAGGTGATCATTCCCTTGCTCGGAAGGCATGTGGTCTGACGGATTTTTCGGGAATTGAGATTGGGGATCAAACTTGGTTGTTGTGGGCTATCGAAGGGAACATGAATTTGGGCCATTCTAAGGCGTTAGGGGCTCTGTCCGCATCCCAGCAGTTCGAGTTGGATTCCATTCTATCGGATTTAGCTCCGATTACTCGCCCATGGACGGGCTGCCTCTCAGCCGAGCTTAATGATCATCATATTTATCTAAAATCGGGCGTTCCATCTTTTTTGGTTCGTTCTTATTGTAATAATCATTTCCAAAAAAATGAGATGGAAAAGTTGGTGTCTGAAATGCTAGCAACAGGAATAATACAAACCCAGACTAAGTAACAATTAGAGATAATAATTAATAATAACTAATCTAATAATTCAACAAGGCCCAAGCCCCACTTGGCTCGTCTGCTATAGAACCGAGAATGTCCGGTGTTACTTGTTAGCAAGAAAGATAGTTCGTGGAGATTTTGTGTGGATTATCGATCATTGAATAATGTTATAGTACCTAATAGGTATCCAACTCCAGTGATTCAAGAGTTGCTAGATGAGCTTCATGGTGCCCGTGGGTTCACTAAGCTTGACCTTAGGGCCGTTTACCACCATATTCGGGTTGCTCCGACTAACATTCTAAAGACAGCCTTCGGACACATTCAGGCCACTAAGAATTTTTAGTATGTCGTTCGGTCTGTCCAATGCCCCTGCCACATTTCAAAACCTCATGAACGACATTTTCAAGCCATTCCTCTGTCGTTCTACATTGGTTTTCTTCGACGACATACTCATTTAGAACCACTACTGGCAGTCAGACATCCGACATAGGCAAGTTTTTTAGGTTTTGTCCAAGCACTCATTGTTCATCAATCTGAAGAAGTATGTTTTTTGGACTTCATAGGTGGAGTATCTTGGGCATGTGGTTTCATCGGATGGTGTTCGTATGGACCCTGAGAAAGTGGGCGCGATTATTAGTTGCCCAACACCTTCGTCCCCTCGTGGTCTTTGTGGATTTTTGGGCTCAATAGGTTCATCGACGTTTCATTCGAGACTATGGAAAGATTGCAAGTCCGCTAACGTCCTTGCTCAAGAAAGGAGACGGTTCACTATGGCGTTGGATTCCGGAGGCCGAGGCAGCATTTTGGGCCCTCAAAACAGCCTTGACATCTGCCCTAGTCCTGCGAACGCCAGATTTTTCGCAAGCAATTTGTTATTGAATGTGATGCAGCTGGCCGAGGACTTGGGGCTGTTTTAATGCAAGACAAACAACCTAGTGCCTATTTTAGTAAGCAGTTAACAGGTTGATTGCTCACTAAATCTGCCTACGAGAAAGAGTTAATGTCATTGGTCTTAGCTATTCAGCATTGGCGCTCGTGTTTACTTGGTGGTCTTCGGTTTGTAGTCCGATCATATCAACGTAGCTTGAAGCACTTGTTGGCTCAACCCTTATCCACTCCGGCTAAGCAGAATTGGGCTGCAAACTTTTGGGTTATGACTTCGAGGTAGTGTATAAGGAGGAGGCGACAAATAAAGTGGCGGGTGCCTTATCACGCCAGGATGAGGATGTAGAGCTAACAGTTGTTTCCAAGCCAAAGTGGCGCGATTGGAGCGGGCTGCAAGTTAAGATACGGGCTAATCTCTACCTTTCTTTAGTAGTGGCAGAATTTCTTGAGGGTAGAGTTGTCCCGAAGCATTACTGCTACTCTCAAGGGGTTCTTTATTATAAGGGCGCCTTGTTCTACCTCGTACTTCTCGTTGGATTTTCGAGCTTCTCTGGGAATTCCATTTGTCTCCATCTGGGGGACATTCGGGGGCCTTTCGCACTTAGCTTGCTTCGAACTTATATTGGCCTGGAATGATGAAATTTTGGTTATGCAATTTATCTCTTCTTTTGAGGTATGTCAACGCAATAAATATGAGACAAAATCTCCGGGTGGTCTTCACTTCCACTTTCGAGTTGAGTTTGGGAAGATATCAATTTGGACTTTATTTCGGGTTACCACGTTCAGGGGGTGTATATTGATATTGTATGTTGGTGGTTGTGGCCAGTTTTTTTAAATATGGGCACTTCATGGGGCTTACGCATCCATTTTCTGGACGGATGGTGGCTGATGTGTTCAGCCGTGAAATGGTACGGTTTCATGGTATGCCTGCCACTATTATTTCGGATAGGGATCCCATATTTTTAAGTTCTTTTTGGATTGGAGAGAACTCTTTAAAGCTTCGGGGACTAAACTTTGTATGAGTTCGTCATATCACCTAGAAATTGACGGGCAAACGAAGGTCTTGAACAAATGTAGTGAAACGTACTTATGTTGTTTTACGTCAGAGCGGCCGAAGGGATGAGAGAAATGGTTATCATGGGCTCAATATTTTTATAACACGTGTTAATAATCTGCTGCTGGTACAACACCTTTTGAGGTCGTTTACTGGCATCCCCCCTCCTTTGGTTCCATTTTTGCTAGAAGAAGTTATGGTGCAGGTCTTGGTTTATTCTTTGAGGGAGAGAGATGTTATTCTTGGTGACTTAAAGATGCATTTGTCCAGGGCACAACAACGTATGGTTCGGGAGGCTAATAAGCATCGTTGACCCTTGGAGTTTGCTGTGGGGGATACGTTTTATCTCAAGTTCCGACTGTATCGTCAACGTACTTTTTTTCCAGCCGGCCATGCAAAGCTCACCCTCATTTCTTTGGTCCATTTCTGGTTGAGGAGAGAATTGGGCTTGTAGCTTATCGTTTGAAGTTGCCTGAGGGGTCCCGAATTCACCCCGTGTTCCATGTCTCCCTCCTTAAACAATAGATGGGAATCGAAAATGTAAAGTTGTTGCATCTTGGTTTGATGAATTCAAAGATTGGTTTGAATATAGTACTGCAAAAGATGTTGCATTTTGTTTATATTGTTATCGTTTCTGAACGAGGCATACTGATAAGGGGCATGATGCCTTTGTCTCCGAAGGATTCAATGCTTGGCATTAGAATGAAAGATTGAGAGATCATGTTGGAGACTGTACTAGTGCATAGCAGATGTGGATCTGCCAAGATTTGATGCATCACGCTCAACATATTGAAATCTATTTTTCTAAAATATCAAAACAATATAAAATTGATTGCCGCCGCATATTAAATGCATCAGTGGTTTGCTTGCGTTATCTCATTATGCAAGGACTAGCTTTTTGTGTAAATGATGAGCCAGAAGAATCATTAAATCAAGAAAATTTCATCGAACTTCAAAAAGTACTAGTTTCATGTAATGAGGAAATTGATCGTGTCGTTTTGATCATGCCCCAGAAAATCTCAAACTTACATCCCCGGAGATCCAAAAGGATATTATAAGTGCAGCTGCAATTGAAACAACCAATATTATTATTAAGGATATTGGAAATAACTCTTTCTTTGTTTTTTGTTTATAATTGTCGAGATGTATCAGTTAAAGAGCAAATGGGGTTTGTTTTACGCTATGTAAATGAGAATGGAAGTGTCATTGAGCGTTTCCTTGGTCTCGTACATGTTATAGATACAAATACGGCATCACTTGAGATGGGCATTGAGTCTTTGTTCTCTATTTATGGCTTGAGCATTTCTAGCTTTAGAGGTCAAGGTTATGAAGGGGCCAATAATATGAGTGGGGAATTTAATGGACTCAAAAGTTTAATACAAAGAATGTATTCAGTTGCATATCATGTCTATTGTTTTGCCCATCAATTACAGCTCACGCTTGTTGTTGTTGTTGCTAAAAAGCATGCAATAATTAGCTTTCTTGATAATGTCACTTGTGTATGTATTATTGTTGGAGGTTCTTGTAAGCATAGAGATATGCTTCAAAATAAGCAAATGGAGAAGGCCCTCGATGGGATTGCAACTGATGAAATCAAAACTGGAAAATGATGAATCAAGAAATGGGATTGAAGCAACTTGCAAATACTCGTTGGAGTTCTCGTTATGGTACTCTTCTCAACTTGATGCATCTGTTTTCTTCTATTGTTGAAGTTCTTGAGTATGTTGGGGAGAATGGTAATGATGATCTACAAAGGGCTGAAGTAATTGATTTGCACGATATAATGAATAAGTTTGAGTTTATTTTTGTGCTACATTTTATGTGGAAAAAATTGGGAGTCACACAGGAATCACCACAAGTTCTACAAAGAAAGGATCAAGATATCATCAATGCAATTAATCTTGTGAAAGTTTCTAAAGCTCGTTTGCAACTAGTGGGGCTGATGGTAGGGATGCTTTGTTAATTAAAGTTTCCAAGTTTTGTTGCAATCATGAGATAACTATGCTAAATATGGACAATGTATATGTAGCTCGAGGAAGATCAAGGAGTGGAGTTGAAGAAATCACTACTCTTCACTATTATCGGGGTAAGTTATTTTGTTATGTTACTGACATACAAGCTACAAAGCTAGATGATCGTTTTGATGAAGTGTACACATAATTGCTTTTGTGTGTGGATGTCTTGATCCTCAGGATCCATTTTCGGCATTTGATAAAAATAAGTTACTTCGTCTTGCAGGATTTTATCTATTTGAATTTCCTGAAGTTGCTCTATTACAACTAGAAAATCAACTTGAGAACTTCATTAATGATGTGCATTTGGATGAAAACTTCTTTAAAGTAGCCAAAATAGGAGGTTTTTTGGCAGAAGATGATTGCTAGAAGAAAACATATTGTTTTTCCATTAGTGTCCATTTGGATGGAGAGATTTGAGGGTTGAATGTGGAAATCCATCATCAAATTCACCTAACTTGTTTGTAAAAAAAAATCAAATCAAGGGATTTTAAATCCCTCCTAAATTTCTTGTTCATTTTGGATAGATTTCAAATTCATCCAACAACCTAGTCATTTATAAATACATCATACCTCTCATGTATGTATAGCCACATTATCACACACATTTCACACACTACACACAATACATTAAATATACCACACAATCACACATTTCACACACATACTACACACACTTCACATGTATTTCACACACTACACACATACTTCACACACTACACACACACTACACACATACTACACACTACACACACTTTCATTATCATCATCTTTTAAAAATGTTAAGAAAAACTAAAAAAGGAAAAGTTTAAACAATTCAAATTCGCTCATTTGAATTAAAACATCCAAATAAGGGATTTGAAATGAGTGGATTTCCAAATACAAAGAATTGGAAATCAAGTTCTTTACTTTCCAAATCCTTCCATCCAAATACAACCTTGGTGATGTTTGGGTTGGGTTTGGCCCAACCCAAAATCGATTGTCCCAACCCAACCATATGTTTCTTTGGGAGATTGGCTGAAACCAACTACTATTTGGGTTTGGGGGGACATAGTGCCCCCCCCCCCCCCCCCAAATCTACCTCACTTCACATTGATGAGAGAGAATGGGATGTGACTGCCCCTTCTTCTCCACCGTTCCATTTCAGATTCTATTTCTCTCATTCTACAAACTAGATCTGCGCCATTACTACTCATGCATACCACTGCCCCCCCCCCCCTCTCTCTCTAACAGCTCTCTCATCTCCATCTCCCTTCTCATCCAAATTTTTTTTCCTGCTCCATCTCTCTTCAGAGGGCGTGTTCCTCGAGTAACCTGGGCCCGTCAGGCTAGAGGCTCAGACCGAAATCAGCAGCAGCGGCCTTGTCTATGGCGGTGGCCTAGTCCTACGAGGCTGTTGTAGATCTGGAAGTGGTGGTGCATGGGTGGTTGCACAACAGGGTTTCTAAAGGTGGTTGTCCTTTTTTTATATTAGATCTGTTTCCAGATCCCTAATCCCTTTCCTGGTGCGAAAGAGGCGGTGATGATTTTTGCAATAAGATATCAGATTTTGAGTGACTCAATATCTTGGCGTGGCGAAGTTAGGCGACTAATTTTTGCAGCCATGGTGGGTTTGCCGATTTGATATTCTGATGTTAAAAGGCAAAAATCTGAGCCTCAATTTCTGAACATTTTTGTAATTTTTTCTAGGTGTAGGTGTCTTTTTGTATGATTTAGAGAGAGTGTGTGTGTGTGTGTGTGTGCATGTTTCCTCTGTGTGTGCTTGTGTGTGTATTGTGGTGGTATCAATGTGTGCGTATGTAATGTGTGCTTGTATGTGTATTTGAAATTTGCTGAAATGGAGTTTGGTCATATCAGTTTGATTGTGCTTGTGCGTGTATCAGTGTGCTTGTGTGTGTATTAGGGTGTAGTTTGGTGATTAGTATGTGAAATGGAAAAAAATGGCGGAAGGTGATATTTTACATATCTTGAGTAATAGGCCCTGAAAAATCTGTTCTGGAGTTAAATTTTTGCAATGAAATTACTGTGAGATTTTTGTACCCTTCCAGCTTGTGTGATCTTCTTTTGCTAGTAGATGTATTAATGATCGACTCCCTTCACTGAATTTAACAGGGTTCTTGAAATTTGGACTAAAATTCTATAAAATTGAAGACTAGAAAAATTTATTTAAGCTCCATTAGATTGATGAATATGAGCACCTAATTATATCATTTCCATAATAACAGATGAGCATTTATATTTTCAGACTCAATTTGGACTATATTTAGGCCATTCAAGCCATCTCCAACCACGGACATACCGAATTGAGAGAATCGAATTCGTAAATATTAACTTATTTTAAAAAGTGATTTAAATTCGTTTGGAAAAAAATATTAGAACATATTCGATTAAGTACGAATTTTTTTTTTTTTAATAATTTTTATACATTTTTTAATTTTTAAACCTTTAAATTTCGTTTTTTTTCCAATTAAATCTTTTAAACAATATAAATTATCTAAAATTATATTTAAATATATAAATATCTATATCTATATATATATATATATATATTAGGTATATATTTTTAGCAGTGTTCTAAAAAACAGGCTAGGCGGCCCCAGCCCGACCCATTTTTTTACCTATTCGGTCGTTTTCAGCGCTGGGCGAGTTTGGCGCCGCTGTAATACCCGTGCCTCTCACAACTCACTGGCCAATATAATTTTTGCATTTCATGCATTCCATATTTTTATGTGCTATTTGCGTGATAGTTTTATAGTAATTAATTTGTTATATTTATTGCGTTATTTTATATTTTGCGACTAATTTGGAGATGTTTAACTTGGTAGTCAAGAACCCCCTAGTCTAAAATATTGGGATATGCTACAAAATTTAAGACTACAAGTGACAAGTTTAAAACATAAAATATTATGTAGTACGTGGAAGTGTTAGATGTGTAAAAGAATTTTATTGTCGGAACAACAACAACAACAACAACAACAATAATAATAATAATAACAACAAGTAAAATGACCGCCTTAAAAAAAATGGGAAGAAGGCGGTGGCCGACTTCTATAAAAAAAGAGAATCAATCAAGATGATAAAAGCATACATACATTCAAACATAAGTTACCTTTTGGAGGAAAAAAAAAAAAAAAAGAAAGATAAGCGAAGCAACAGAGGTATGTATTGTTTCTTAAATTGATTTAATATTGGAGTGTTTTCTCATCCTTTTATATAATCCAATTAGATTAGATGATAGAGATAATTAGGCACATTCATATATACATATTTAAGATTAAGATAATGAGTGAATTCTGATTTTGCCCAGATTTTTGCATTAGGTGATCATAATCAGCTTAGTTCGACATTTTTGCAAACTGAATTTGAAAAAGTACAAAACATGAAAGTTGTAGCCTTATGTGTTAGCTTTATAACCCAACTTGAATCATATAAATATCAATTTTGTAGAAATAGTTAGAGCCTTATTACTAAAATGCGACGAAATTGGAAATTTCGAATTAAAAGTACTTAATAACCTGGAATTTGATAAATTGTGTATTAATTCAATTTAAAATTGTCGTAGATTGATTACCATTGTGGAATAGGAAATTTCAAAAGCTACTCCGGAGGAGAGGTAAGTAGAAATCCATCTCCAACTACAATGCTTGAACATAGTATTTTGTTTGTTATTTGTGATAATTGATTGTTATATGTGTTGTTGCATACCTTTGTATAAAGTGTTTTATTCCGTTGCTAGAAACAAATTGATGTGCATCAATCATGAGCATTAGCATCTACAAGGATTACATGTGTACATATAAGAAGTCAAAATAACGTAATTTCATAAATTGATAATGTTTTGGGGTTGGTGACCACTGGCACATTGAGAGTTTTATATATTGTATATGGTGTCTCTCGGGATGCTTCCGGTGGCAGGCGTGCACGCGGAAGAGGTTCCCACTTCAGCACCTTTATGATGAGAGGTACGGGAAGAGGTAGACTTTCCGGTGGACTGCAGGGGCAGGCAGGAGGCGGACCCCTGGTAGTCTCGGAAGGATAGCCACTTGGTCGTACCAACCATCACTAGTATCTCGGGTGGACTATAAGGGGGGAGGAGGGACCCTTGGTAGTCACGAGTGTGGCCAATGAGTGTTATTTTTGGGAGGTTTGTGACAGTGACGAGAGCCAATTCCCACCAAATATGATTTCTTTTGAGAAAGAATTGAAAGAAATGGTTTTGTGAAATGCATCTCATCATTTACGCATTGGCATGCATGATTTCTGCTTACTGAGTTTTAGCTCACGTAGTTCTTGCATTGTAGGTGAGTTTGACTACGCATGAGCTCATGGACTGATCTGGCATGCTGTTGGAGCTGATGCAAGTTTTGAAGCCTCGTGTATATGAATGACGACCTGTGGGGCTAAACCTTGGACTCGCTATGTTTTTGCTAGTGTTTTAATAATCTTTTCGGACACGTTCAAACTAAGGAACTTTAATATGTATATTTCTGTAAATATGGTGTTGAATGGAGCGTGACACCTTTGTGCTCGATCTGTATCTATGTAAATATATGTAGGTGAGATTTTGGTCTTGAAGGAGTATTCTAAATTGTTAATTCTGGAGGGAAAAAAAATATACAGGTTTTGTAAGGCTAAAAAAAAAATTAATATAAAATAAGTTTTTTTACGAGGGTGGGTGTGACAGAGTGGTATCAGAGCCCGGTTTGTGCCCTGTAGACAGTTCATATACATGAGCTCAGAACTTCTGAAGCGCAAACATGCCAGTAAGTTTTACTTATTCTTAATTTGCATTCATTATTTCATGAATCATATTGGCCTTTGACAGAGGGACGATAAAACTAGAAAGAAATCATGGAGGTCGTTAGAGGAGAAGGTGTTGAAGGAGATAATGAACAGGAACAAAGTGCACCAGCAGTAGGTGTTGGCCTGGAAGCGATTGTGGCTCGGTTGACAGGGTTAGTCGAACAACAGTCGCAACAGATTCAACAACTTATCCAACAAAGGGGTGTGGGTGAACAACCAGGAAATGGTGTAAATCAACAGCAACCTCGAGCTGAATACTTAGAGGTCATCGGAGAGAGGTTTAGAAAGCTTAACCCACCAACATTTGAGAGTGCAGTGGATCCCACTGATGCGGAGGATTGGCTTAGTACTATAGAGAACATGTTTTTGTATAGTAAAGTTCCTGAGGGGGAAAAGGTATTGTGCGCATCGTTCATGTTACGTGGAAGTGCGGGACACTGGTGGGACACAATGAAAACTATTGAGGATGTGGCGACAATGACCTGGGATAGGTTCAAAGAACTTTTTAGAAACAAGTATTTCACTGCCCCAGTTCGAGTAATGAAGATGAACGAGTTCATACAATTGAGACAAGGGGCAATGGATGTTGCAGACTACATCGCTAAGTTCGAGCAACTCTCTAGGTTTGCGGAGCACATGGTCAGTACGGATGCGCTGAAAGTAGAAAGGTTCCTAGAGGGTCTGAGACCAGAGCTATATAGGGATGTGTGTATGGCGGGTATACATGGCGTAACCTATTCACAAGTTGCTGAACGAGCGTTGATTGCCGAACAGGCAGAAATGAAAATTAAGCGTGCTCAGGAGGTTAGGCGCCAGTTTATACAGAGACAAGGACCTCGTTTTGTAGGAGATGGAAAGAAAAGGCCGCTACAAGTGCAAGGTCCAAGGCCGGGTTCTCAACCAAAACCAGGACAACAATCATGGGATCAGAACAAGCGCCAAAAGGGTGAACAAGGAAAATCACCAGTTACACAACCTACATGTCCCACATGTGGAGATTCGCATAGTGGAAAGTGTTTTGCAGAGTATCGGACTTGTTTTAAATGTGGAAAAGCAGGACACATTTCCACGGTTTGTCCAGAGAACTCAAACCCTGCTACACAAAAGAAGACGCCAGCTAGAGTCTTTACCATGACCACGGAGGAAGCAGAAGCAAATACATCTGTAGTAACAGGTAAAGTTTCCATTTGTGATACGATTGCATTTGCATTATTTGATTCTGGAGCTACACATTCATTTGCATCCACTGAGTATGTGAAGAGGCTGGGTAGGAAACCTGATGTAGCAGACGTTAGTTACAATGTAGTGATCCCCTCCGGAGAGTCAAAACAAACTAACCAGATTCTGCGAGCATGTATTATCTCTATTGAAGGAAGAGAACTTTATGCCGATCTGATCATATTAGATATGAATGATTATGATGTGATTTTGGGAATGAACTGGCTATCGAAATATGGTGCTACAATAGATTGTCAGAATAAGATAATCACATTTCAGCCGCCTGGTGACACATCTTTTATCTTTATCGGAGTAAGGAAAAGGTTTAAATATCACACGATATCAGCGATAAAAGCGCAACGGTTATTGGAAAGCGGTTGTGAAGGTTACCTAGTAGGTGTTATGAGTATGGAAGAGAAACACTATCCGACTATTGAGGAAGTAGCAGTGGTGCAAGAATACCCTGAAGTATTTCCAGACGAACTCCCAGGATTACCCCCAGACAGAGAGATAGAGTTTGTAATTGACGTATATCCAGGGACTGCTCCTATATCGAAGTCACCATACAGAATGGCGCCAACAGAGTTGAAAGAATTGAAGATTCAATTGCAAGATTTACTGGACAGAGGCTTCATTAGACCTAGCTTTTCGCCATGGGGTGCACCAGTTTTGTTTGTCAAGAAGAAAGACGGTACTATGAGGATGTGTATAGATTATAGAGAACTAAACAAAGTTACGATCAAGAACAAATACCCCTTACCCAGGATTGATGACTTGTTTGATCAACTCCAGGGAGCTTCCATATTCTCCAAGATTGACTTGCGTTCAGGCTATCATCAACTGAAAATTAAAGAGGAAGATATCCCGAAAACGGCATTCAGTACAAGATACGGGCACTATGAGTTTTTGGTAATGCCATTCGGTTTGACAAATGCCCCAGCAGCTTTCATGGATATGATGAATCGGGTATTCAAAGACTTTTTGGATAAGTTCGTTATCGTGTTTATTGATGACATTCTGATCTACTCTAAGAATGAAGCAGAGCATGCTGTGCATTTGAGAAAAGTTTTAGACGTTCTAAAGGAGAAACGGTTGTACGCTAAGTTCAAGAAATGTGAGTTCTGGTTGGATCAAGTAATATTTCTAGGGCATGTTGTGTCAGGAGAAGGAATTTCAGTTGATCCAAGTAAAGTTGAAGCAATTAACAATTGGCCACAACCTACAAACCCTTCAGAGGTACGTAGTTTTCTCGGGTTAGCTGGGTACTATCGGAGATTTGTAGAAGGATTCTCGAAAATTGCATCTCCCTTAACACAGTTGACTAGAAAGAGTGTAACATTCAAGTGGACAGAGACTTGTGAGCAGAGCTTTCAAGAACTGAAGAAAAGGTTAACATCTGCGCCGATCCTTTCAATACCAACGGGGACAGGAGGCTTTGTGGTATACAGTGATGCTTCGAAAAATGGTTTAGGGTGTGTGTTAATGCAGAATGGCAAAGTAATAGCATATGCATCCAGACAATTGAAGGAGTATGAGAAGAACTACCCTACTCATGACTTGGAGCTTGCAGCAGTAGTATTTGCGCTAAAAATTTGGAGACACTATCTATATGGAGAACGATGTGAGATCTACACAGATCACGAAAGTCTGAAGTACTTTTTCACACAGAAAGAGCTGAATATGAGACAGAGAAGATGGTTAGAACTCGTGAAAGACTATGACTGTGTTATCAACTATCATCCTGGTAAAGCAAATGTCGTTGCTGATGCCTTAAGCAGAAAATCGTCCCAAGGTACTACATTGATGGCTTTGATTCAGAAACCAGAGTTACTAGACTTGCAAAGAATGAATGTTGAGATTGTTCAACTGGGGATAGTGGAGGCAAGACTAGCAGCTCTAACCCTTCAACCTACCCTACTTGATAGAATTAAACAGGGACAGAATGAAGATGAATATTTAGCTAAAGTAAAGAAGGATGCCGCTTCAGGGACGCCTTCAAACTTTCAGTTGTCAGGGAATGATGTCTTAAGATTCAAAAATCGGTTATGTGTGCCAAATGTAGATAGCATTCGTAGAGATATTGTGTCAGAAGCACATTCGACACCATATTCAGTACATCCAGGAGCTACCAAAATGTATCGAGATTTAAAGGTGCAGTATTGGTGGCCAGGTATGAAGAAAGATATTGCTCAGTATGTAGAACAGTGTTTGACTTGTCAGCAGGTAAAAGCAGAACATCAAAGACCGGCAGGAACTTTACAGCCCTTACTGATTCCGGAATGGAAATGGGAGAACATCACAATGGATTTTGTGGTGGGATTACCGAAAACTGTAAAGAGTCACGACGCTATCTGGGTAATTGTGGACAGACTCACAAAATCTGCTCATTTTCTCCCAGTCTGTACTACTTACTCCATGGATCGTTATGCTCAGATATATATACAAGAGATAGTTAGACTTCATGGAGTACCGTTATCCATTGTTTCAGATAGAGACTCAAGATTTCTATCTACCTTCTGGAAGAGTTTACACAAGGCGCTGGGAACACAATTGTCTTTCAGTACTGCATATCATCCACAAACTGACGGACAATCGGAAAGGACGATACAGACTTTAGAGGATATGCTCAGAGCTTGCACATTAGATTTTCAGGGTCAATGGAGTAAATTTTTACCTTTGATAGAATTTTCCTACAACAACAGTTATCAGTCTACTATAGGAATGGCTCCTTATGAAGCACTATATGGTAGGAAGTGTCGATCACCGATACATTGGGATGAGGTTGGTGAAAGAAGACTTCTAGGTCCAAGTGTAATACAAGAAATGTCAGAAGCTGTGTCACAGATTCGGGAAAGAATAAAAACGGCTCAGAGTCGCCAGAAAAGCTATGCGGATAAGAGAAGGAGAGCACTTGAGTTTGCGGTGGGAGATCTAGTATTCTTGAAAGTTGCACCAATGAAGGGAATAATGCGGTTTGGTAAGAAAGGGAAACTTAGTCCGAGATATATTGGTCCATTTCCTATTATTGAGAGAGTTGGTGATGTTGCCTACAGACTCGATTTGCCAGCATCAATGTCTCAAATACACAATGTGTTCCATGTGTCAGTATTGAGGAAGTATATTGCAAATCCATCTCATGTCCTGAACAGTGAACCCGTAGAACTACAAGCAGATTTAGAGTATAAGGAAATACCAGTACAGATTTTATTAAGAGAAGTCAAACGGCTGAGAAACAAAGAAATCCCCTTAGTCAAAGTCCTATGGAGAAATCAATCAGTCGAAGAAGCCACCTGGGAAAGAGAGGATGAAATGAGAGCCAAATATCCTGAACTCTTCAAGTAAGTAAATTTCGGGGACGAAATTTTTTAAGGGGGGGAGGATGTAATACCCGTGCCTCTCACAACTCACTGGCCAATATAATTTTTGCATTTCATGCATTCCATATTTTTATGTGCTATTTGCGTGATAGTTTTATAGTAATTAATTTGTTATATTTATTGCGTTATTTTATATTTTGCGACTAATTTGGAGATGTTTAACTTGGTAGTCAAGAACCCCCTAGTCTAAAATATTGGGATATGCTACAAAATTTAAGACTACAAGTGACAAGTTTAAAACATAAAATATTATGTAGTACGTGGAAGTGTTAGATGTGTAAAAGAATTTTATTGTCGGAACAACAACAACAACAACAACAACAATAATAATAATAATAACAACAAGTAAAATGACCGCCTTAAAAAAAATGGGAAGAAGGCGGTGGCCGACTTCTATAAAAAAAGAGAATCAATCAAGATGATAAAAGCATACATACATTCAAACATAAGTTACCTTTTGGAGGAAAAAAAAAAAAAGAAAGATAAGCGAAGCAACATAGGTATGTATTGTTTCTTAAATTGATTTAATATTGGAGTGTTTTCTCATCCTTTTATATAATCCAATTAGATTAGATGATAGAGATAATTAGGCACATTCATATATACATATTTAAGATTAAGATAATGAGTGAATTCTGATTTTGCCTAGATTTTTGCATTAGGTGATCATAATCAGCTTAGTTCGACATTTTTGCAAACTGAATTTGAAAAAGTACAAAACATGAAAGTTGTAGCCTTATGTGTTAGCTTTATAACCCAACTTGAATCATATAAATATCAATTTTGTAGAAATAGTTAGAGCCTTATTACTAAAATGCGACGAAACTGGAAATTTCGAATTAAAAGTACTTAATAACCTGGAATTTGATAAATTGTGTATTAATTCGATTTAAAATTGTCGTAGATTGATTACCATTGTGGAATAGGAAATTTCAAAAGCTACTCCGGAGGAGAGGTAAGTAGAAATCCATCTCCAACTACAATGCTTGAACATAGTATTTTGTTTGTTATTTGTGATAATTGATTGTTATATGTGTTGTTGCATACCTTTGTATAAAGTGTTTTATTCCGTTGCTAGAAACAAATTGATGTGCATCAATCATGAGCATTAGCATCTACAAGGATTACATGTGTACATATAAGAAGTCAAAATAACGTAATTTCATAAATTGATAATGTTTTGGGGTTGGTGACCACTGGCACATTGAGAGTTTTATATATTGTATATGGTGTCTCTCGGGATGCTTCCGGTGGCAGGCGTGCACGCGGAAGAGGTTCCCACTTCAGCACCTTTATGATGAGAGGTACGGGAAGAGGTAGACTTTCCGGTGGACTGCAGGGGCAGGCAGGAGGCGGACCCCTGGTAGTCTCGGAAGGATAGCCACTTGGTCGTACCAACCATCACTAGTATCTCGGGTGGACTATAAGGGGGGAGGAGGGACCCTTGGTAGTCACGAGTGTGGCCAATGAGTGTTATTTTTGGGAGGTTTGTGACAGTGACGAGAGCCAATTCCCACCAAATATGATTTCTTTTGAGAAAGAATTGAAAGAAATGGTTTTGTGAAATGCATCTCATCATTTACGCATTGGCATGCATGATTTCTGCTTACTGAGTTTTAGCTCACGTAGTTCTTGCATTGTAGGTGAGTTTGACTACGCATGAGCTCATGGACTGATCTGGCATGCTGTTGGAGCTGATGCAAGTTTTGAAGCCTCGTGTATATGAATGACGACCTGGGGGCTAAACCTTGGACTCGCTATGTTTTTGCTAGTGTTTTAATAATCTTTTCGGACACGTTCAAACTAAGGAACTTTAATATGTATATTTCTGTAAATATGGTGTTGAATGGAGCGTGACACCTTTGTGCTCGATCTGTATCTATGTAAATATATGTAGGTGAGATTTTGGTCTTGAAGGAGTATTCTAAATTGTTAATTCTGGAGGGAAAAAAAATATACAGGTTTTGTAAGGCTAAAAAAAAATTAATATAAAATAAGTTTTTTTACGAGGGTGGGTGTGACAGAGTGGTATCAGAGCCCGGGTTGTGCCCTGTAGACAGTTCATATACATGAGCTCAGAACTTCTGAAGCGCAAACATGCCAGTAAGTTTTACTTATTCTTAATTTGCATTCATTATTTCATGAATCATATTGGCCTGTGACAGAGGGACGATAAAACTAGAAAGAAATCATGGAGGTCGTTAGAGGAGAAGGTGTTGAAGGAGATAATGAACAGGGACAAAGTGCACCAGCAGTAGGTGTTGGCCTGGAAGCGATTGTGGCTCGGTTGACAGGGTTAGTCGAACAACAGTCGCAACAGATTCAACAACTTATCCAACAAAGGGGTGTGGGTGAACAACCAGGAAATGGTGTAAATCAACAGCAACCTCGAGCTGAATACTTAGAGGTCATCGGAGAGAGGTTTAGAAAGCTTAACCCACCAACATTTGAGAGTGCAGTGGATCCCACTGATGCGGAGGATTGGCTTAGTACTATAGAGAACATGTTTTTGTATAGTAAAGTTCCTGAGGGGGAAAAGGTATTGTGCGCATCGTTCATGTTACGTGGAAGTGCGGGACACTGGTGGGACACAATGAAAACTATTGAGGATGTGGCGACAATGACCTGGGATAGGTTCAAAGAACTTTTTAGAAACAAGTATTTCACTGCCCCAGTTCGAGTAATGAAGATGAACGAGTTCATACAATTGAGACAAGGGGCAATGGATGTTGCAGACTACATCGCTAAGTTCGAGCAACTCTCTAGGTTTGCGGAGCACATGGTCAGTACGGATGCGCTGAAAGTAGAAAGGTTCCTAGAGGGTCTGAGACCAGAGCTATATAGGGATGTGTGTATGGCGGGTATACATGGCGTAACCTATTCACAAGTTGCTGAACGAGCGTTGATTGCCGAACAGGCAGAAATGAAAATTAAGCGTGCTCAGGAGGTTAGGCGCCAGTTTATACAGAGACAAGGACCTCGTTTTGTAGGAGATGGAAAGAAAAGGCCGCTACAAGTGCAAGGTCCAAGGCCGGGTTCTCAACCAAAACCAGGACAACAATCATGGGATCAGAACAAGCGCCAAAAGGGTGAACAAGGAAAATCACCAGTTACACAACCTACATGTCCCACATGTGGAGATTCGCATAGTGGAAAGTGTTTTGCAGAGTATCGGACTTGTTTTAAATGTGGAAAAGCAGGACACATTTCCACGGTTTGTCCAGAGAACTCAAACCCTGCTACACAAAAGAAGACGCCAGCTAGAGTCTTTACCATGACCACGGAGGAAGCAGAAGCAAATACATCTGTAGTAACAGGTAAAGTTTCCATTTGTGATACGATTGCATTTGCATTATTTGATTCTGGAGCTACACATTCATTTGCATCCACTGAGTATGTGAAGAGGCTGGGTAGGAAACCTGATGTAGCAGACGTTAGTTACAATGTAGTGATCCCCTCCGGAGAGTCAAAACAAACTAACCAGATTCTGCGAGCATGTATTATCTCTATTGAAGGAAGAGAACTTTATGCCGATCTGATCATATTAGATATGAATGATTATGATGTGATTTTGGGAATGAACTGGCTATCGAAATATGGTGCTACAATAGATTGTCAGAATAAGATAATCACATTTCAGCCGCCTGGTGACACATCTTTTATCTTTATCGGAGTAAGGAAAAGGTTTAAATATCACACGATATCAGCGATAAAAGCGCAACGGTTATTGGAAAGCGGTTGTGAAGGTTACCTAGTAGGTGTTATGAGTATGGAAGAGAAACACTATCCGACTATTGAGGAAGTAGCAGTGGTGCAAGAATACCCTGAAGTATTTCCAGACGAACTCCCAGGATTACCCCCAGACAGAGAGATAGAGTTTGTAATTGACGTATATCCAGGGACTGCTCCTATATCGAAGTCACCATACAGAATGGCGCCAACAGAGTTGAAAGAATTGAAGATTCAATTGCAAGATTTACTGGACAGAGGCTTCATTAGACCTAGCTTTTCGCCATGGGGTGCACCAGTTTTGTTTGTCAAGAAGAAAGACGGTACTATGAGGATGTGTATAGATTATAGAGAACTAAACAAAGTTACGATCAAGAACAAATACCCCTTACCCAGGATTGATGACTTGTTTGATCAACTCCAGGGAGCTTCCATATTCTCCAAGATTGACTTGCGTTCAGGCTATCATCAACTGAAAATTAAAGAGGAAGATATCCCGAAAACGGCATTCAGTACAAGATACGGGCACTATGAGTTTTTGGTAATGCCATTCGGTTTGACAAATGCCCCAGCAGCTTTCATGGATATGATGAATCGGGTATTCAAAGACTTTTTGGATAAGTTCGTTATCGTGTTTATTGATGACATTCTGATCTACTCTAAGAATGAAGCAGAGCATGCTGCGCATTTGAGAAAAGTTTTAGACGTTCTAAAGGAGAAACGGTTGTACGCTAAGTTCAAGAAATGTGAGTTCTGGTTGGATCAAGTAATATTTCTAGGGCATGTTGTGTCAGGAGAAGGAATTTCAGTTGATCCAAGTAAAGTTGAAGCAATTAACAATTGGCCACAACCTACAAACCCTTCAGAGGTACGTAGTTTTCTCGGGTTAGCTGGGTACTATCGGAGATTTGTAGAAGGATTCTCGAAAATTGCATCTCCCTTAACACAGTTGACTAGAAAGAGTGTAACATTCAAGTGGACAGAGACTTGTGAGCAGAGCTTTCAAGAACTGAAGAAAAGGTTAACATCTGCGCCGATCCTTTCAATACCAACGGGGACAGGAGGCTTTGTGGTATTCAGTGATGCTTCGAAAAATGGTTTAGGGTGTGTGTTAATGCAGAATGGCAAAGTAATAGCATATGCATCCAGACAATTGAAGGAGTATGAGAAGAACTACCCTACTCATGACTTGGAGCTTGCAGCAGTAGTATTTGCGCTAAAAATTTGGAGACACTATCTATATGGAGAACGATGTGAGATCTACACAGATCACAAAAGTCTGAAGTACTTTTTCACACAGAAAGAGCTGAATATGAGACAGAGAAGATGGTTAGAACTCGTGAAAGACTATGACTGTGTTATCAACTATCATCCTGGTAAAGCAAATGTCGTTGCTGATGCCTTAAGCAGAAAATCGTCCCAAGGTACTACATTGATGGCTTTGATTCAGAAACCAGAGTTACTAGACTTGCAAAGAATGAATGTTGAGATTGTTCAACTGGGGATAGTGGAGGCAAGACTAGCAGCTCTAACCCTTCAACCTACCCTACTTGATAGAATTAAACAGGGACAGAATGAAGATGAATATTTAGCTAAAGTAAAGAAGGATGCCGCTTCAGGGACGCCTTCAAACTTTCAGTTGTCAGGGAATGATGTCTTAAGATTCAAAAATCGGTTATGTGTGCCAAATGTAGATAGCATTCATAGAGATATTGTGTCAGAAGCACATTCGACACCATATTCAGTACATCCAGGAGCTACCAAAATGTATCGAGATTTAAAGGTGCAGTATTGGTGGCCAGGTATGAAGAAAGATATTGCTCAGTATGTAGAACAGTGTTTGACTTGTCAGCAGGTAAAAGCAGAACATCAAAGACCGGCAGGAACTTTACAGCCCTTACTGATTCCGGAATGGAAATGGGAGAACATCACAATGGATTTTGTGGTGGGATTACCGAAAACTGTAAAGAGTCACGACGCTATCTGGGTAATTGTGGACAGACTCACAAAATCTGCTCATTTTCTCCCAGTCTGTACTACTTACTCCATGGATCGTTATGCTCAGATATATATACAAGAGATAGTTAGACTTCATGGAGTACCGTTATCCATTGTTTCAGATAGAGACTCAAGATTTCTATCTACCTTCTGGAAGAGTTTACACAAGGCGCTGGGAACACAATTGTCTTTCAGTACTGCATATCATCCACAAACTGACGGACAATCGGAAAGGACGATACAGACTTTAGAGGATATGCTCAGAGCTTGCACATTAGATTTTCAGGGTCAATGGAGTAAATTTTTACCTTTGATAGAATTTTCCTACAACAACAGTTATCAGTCTACTATAGGAATGGCTCCTTATGAAGCACTATATGGTAGGAAGTGTCGATCACCGATACATTGGGATGAGGTTGGTGAAAGAAGACTTCTAGGTCCAAGTGTAATACAAGAAATGTCAGAAGCTGTGTCACAGATTCGGGAAAGAATAAAAACGGCTCAGAGTCGCCAGAAAAGCTATGCGGATAAGAGAAGGAGAGCACTTGAGTTTGCGGTGGGAGATCTAGTATTCTTGAAAGTTGCACCAATGAAGGGAATAATGCGGTTTGGTAAGAAAGGGAAACTTAGTCCGAGATATATTGGTCCATTTCCTATTATTGAGAGAGTTGGTGATGTTGCCTACAGACTCGATTTGCCAGCATCAATGTCTCAAATACACAATGTGTTCCATGTGTCAGTATTGAGGAAGTATATTGCAAATCCATCTCATGTCCTGAACAGTGAACCCGTAGAACTACAAGCAGATTTAGAGTATAAGGAAATACCAGTACAGATTTTATTAAGAGAAGTCAAACGGCTGAGAAACAAAGAAATCCCCTTAGTCAAAGTCCTATGGAGAAATCAATCAGTCGAAGAAGCCACCTGGGAAAGAGAGGATGAAATGAGAGCCAAATATCCTGAACTCTTCAAGTAAGTAAATTTCGGGGACGAAATTTTTTAAGGGGGGGAGGATGTAATACCCGTGCCTCTCACAACTCACTGGCCAATATAATTTTTGCATTTCATGCATTCCATATTTTTATGTGCTATTTGCGTGATAGTTTTATAGTAATTAATTTGTTATATTTATTGCGTTATTTTATATTTTGCGACTAATTTGGAGATGTTTAACTTGGTAGTCAAGAACCCCCTAGTCTAAAATATTGGGATATGCTACAAAATTTAAGACTACAAGTGACAAGTTTAAAACATAAAATATTATGTAGTACGTGGAAGTGTTAGATGTGTAAAAGAATTTTATTGTCGGAACAACAACAACAACAACAACAATAATAATAATAATAACAACAAGTAAAATGACCGCCTTAAAAAAAATGGGAAGAAGGCGGTGGCCGACTTCTATAAAAAAAGAGAATCAATCAAGATGATAAAAGCATACATACATTCAAACATAAGTTACCTTTTGGAGGAAAAAAAAAAAAAAAAAGAAAGATAAGCGAAGCAACAGAGGTATGTATTGTTTCTTAAATTGATTTAATATTGGAGTGTTTTCTCATCCTTTTATATAATCCAATTAGATTAGATGATAGAGATAATTAGGCACATTCATATATACATATTTAAGATTAAGATAATGAGTGAATTCTGATTTTGCCCAGATTTTTGCATTAGGTGATCATAATCAGCTTAGTTCGACATTTTTGCAAACTGAATTTGAAAAAGTACAAAACATGAAAGTTGTAGCCTTATGTGTTAGCTTTATAACCCAACTTGAATCATATAAATATCAATTTTGTAGAAATAGTTAGAGCCTTATTACTAAAATGCGACGAAACTGGAAATTTCGAATTAAAAGTACTTAATAACCTGGAATTTGATAAATTGTGTATTAATTCGATTTAAAATTGTCGTAGATTGATTACCATTGTGGAATAGGAAATTTCAAAAGCTACTCCGGAGGAGAGGTAAGTAGAAATCCATCTCCAACTACAATGCTTGAACATAGTATTTTGTTTGTTATTTGTGATAATTGATTGTTATATGTGTTGTTGCATACCTTTGTATAAAGTGTTTTATTCCGTTGCTAGAAACAAATTGATGTGCATCAATCATGAGCATTAGCATCTACAAGGATTACATGTGTACATATAAGAAGTCAAAATAACGTAATTTCATAAATTGATAATGTTTTGGGGTTGGTGACCACTGGCACATTGAGAGTTTTATATATTGTATATGGTGTCTCTCGGGATGCTTCCGGTGGCAGGCGTGCACGCGGAAGAGGTTCCCACTTCAGCACCTTTATGATGAGAGGTACGGGAAGAGGTAGACTTTCCGGTGGACTGCAGGGGCAGGCAGGAGGCGGACCCCTGGTAGTCTCGGAAGGATAGCCACTTGGTCGTACCAACCATCACTAGTATCTCGGGTGGACTATAAGGGGGGAGGAGGGACCCTTGGTAGTCACGAGTGTGGCCAATGAGTGTTATTTTTGGGAGGTTTGTGACAGTGACGAGAGCCAATTCCCACCAAATATGATTTCTTTTGAGAAAGAATTGAAAGAAATGGTTTTGTGAAATGCATCTCATCATTTACGCATTGGCATGCATGATTTCTGCTTACTGAGTTTTAGCTCACGTAGTTCTTGCATTGTAGGTGAGTTTGACTACGCATGAGCTCATGGACTGATCTGGCATGCTGTTGGAGCTGATGCAAGTTTTGAAGCCTCGTGTATATGAATGACGACCTGTGGGGCTAAACCTTGGACTCGCTATGTTTTTGCTAGTGTTTTAATAATCTTTTCGGACACGTTCAAACTAAGGAACTTTAATATGTATATTTCTGTAAATATGGTGTTGAATGGAGCGTGATACCTTTGTGCTCGATCTGTATCTATGTAAATATATGTAGGTGAGATTTTGGTCTTGAAGGAGTATTCTAAATTGTTAATTCTGGAGGGAAAAAAAATATACAGGTTTTGTAAGGCTAAAAAAAAAATTAATATAAAATAAGTTTTTTTACGAGGGTGGGTGTGACAGCCGCCGAGCCCGATTAGGCGGCGCCTAACCCGCCTAGGCGCCTAGCCCCCCTTTTTTTTTTTTTTTTTTTTTTTTTAATTTTAAGTTATATATATATATATATATATATATATTTTTTTTTTTAATCACTTAATTGATTTGGATGACATATTTTGATTTTTGACTTATGGGCTAATGCTTCACGTATTGCTTTATTCAGTATCGACTATTGAATCTTGCAGTATCCTTTGTTTTTTGTACATGTAAATATTGCACTATCCTTGATTATGTTAGCTAACAGACAAAATATAGTTTGTTTAGGATAGGTTGCTATTATTTTAATTTTTTTATATATTATTTACTTATTGAATATTTATAAATAATTAAATTATTCGTCTAAGGTGGTGCCGCCTAGGCCCCGTCTAGGCGCCGCCTAGGCGCTCTAGGCGCTAGGCCCCAGTCGACCGACCGACTAGCGACTAGCGATTTTTAGAACATTGATTTTTAGTTATAATTTTAATTACATAATATATAAAATAGAAAAACAAACCATTCCTCTTGAGAAAAAAAAAATACAAATAATTTGTTTTGTCGAAGCAGAATATAACTTAAAAACCCAATATTTTCATATTGTATTATAATCGAAAAATCTAGAAAATTATTAAAATACTTACCCAAACAAAAGTTAATTAATTCAAATTACCCAGTTGGGGTACAAAAAGTCGATTAAATAAAACATAATTAATCCTAAACATATTTAGTTTGGGTAATTATTCAAAAAATGTGTATATATATATTTAATTAAAAAAATAGTTAATTAAGCTATCTAATAATAAACGAAAAAGTCTAAAATAAAATAAAAACAAAAATAAATTTTAAAAAAAAAGTCATTTTTTCAGAGTTTTATATACTCCCTCCGTCCCAGGTTAATTTGCAGCCCTCTCCGGGCACGTGGAATAAGAAAAAATTGCTTTTTACTTTTTGAGTTGAAAAGTCAACAAAATTATTAGTGATTAAGGAGAATGCTTAATTATTAATCCTAATTCAGCTATCTTAAAAAAAAAACGTAAATTCTGAAAACAAAAGATTTGTGAATAAAAATTTCAAACTACTTTCAAAATCCGGAAAAATCACGGATCTTCGAAATTTCCGGATTGCGCAGTATCTGTTGGCCAACAGCACCAACGGAGTGGTCCACAATGGCAAGATCCGATCCACGGCTACATCATTTGGAGTTAGCCCCCGGACGGTCCACTACATTTGGGCAGCATATTTCATCAACACATTCAGCTCACACAGGAGCAAAAAATCGCACAAATCTGGAAAAATTTTCATCCCTCACAAGAGCAGCAAAACTTAAACAAATAGGGCAGAATATATCCTAAACACATTCAGCTCACACAGGAGCAAAAAAAATCACCAGAAACCCTAAAAATTCCGTCAACATATCACGGGAACACATGAAGCCCAAATCATGGCATAAATAACATTCCCAAGAGAGAGGGGATAGAAAACATGGACCTTTTTTATAGATGGAACCCAGATCGCTAGAAAATCAAGGCACCACGATCGGATCTCGGGACTCATCGCGAGCTCGCCACCGGAACCGGCCGATCCAGCCTCAGAAACTGTCAAACTTGGCTTATCATGGTCATGCAACTCCTCATTGGCTTTGATCTTAACCGGCTCCGGCAACTGAGTGTCGGCGACGTAGCTATCCTCCGAATCATAAGCGATTTCAGATATCTCCGGGGAATCATCCAAAAATTCACCCAAATCGGCCATTAATTCGAAGACCGATCTCAAATAAGAAAACCCTTACAAAAGCGAAGCATTAAGGGATGCCACTCGGTACTTTACGAGAGGGAAACTCGGCACCGAGACACCACCAAATGGGAAGTTAAGAAAAGAAAGCAAGAAGTCAAGATCAGAACTTGAGTTCATGGAAGAACACCAAGAACAGCGGCTGGGTTATGAGGAGACGAGAGAGAGAGGCTTCAGGAAATGAATTTTAGGGTTAGATTAGATAATGGGCTGGGGTGGGTTCATTTTGGGCTGGGTAATAAATGGGGCTGGGTTAAGAATTTAGGGTTGGTTTATGTTTAAATTAGGGTGGAATTAATTAGTTTAGGCAATGGCAGATTTGTAATTTTTGTAACATAATTAGGACAATTTGGTAAAAAACACTTTCCTTTTCGGGGTTGTGCAAATTAACTCGGGACACCCCGAAAAGGAAAGTGTGCAAATTAACCTGGGACGGAGGGAATATTTAATAAAATTAATTACTTCAAAAATTAATTTTACTCACATTAATATTTATTATATAATAATCATTTACCATATTAAAAAAATCAAATATAAATAATATTAACCCAACAACAACTAAACATCACCAATCAACAATCATACACATCATCAATCAATCACAAATTCCAATTTTACTTTAATCATTAATTCAATCATTAATAATAAATTCTTACACATATCACATCACATTTTACAATTAAAAATAAGTGGTAATGGGCCACTGTACCCATTCAGGATGTTAATTTTTTTTTTTTTTTTAACTTTCACATCTAAAATGCAAATATGCCCACAACGTCCGTTTTACCCCCACTTTTTCTTCGGCTAAATTAAAGCCACTACTGCTGTGACTCACAACTAGTTTACCCCATTTAATATATTTTGTTCGTTTCCTCACCATTTCGTGCATCATACTCACCAAATTGTCCGTTTAACTTCTAATGGAAAATCCGTCGGAGCCCACCGGAAGTATTGTCGGCGAGGCGCCTGAGCGTGGAGGTGAAGTTACTATTTTTCCGGCACAGTCACCGGAGAACTCGCCGCCACCTACAAATGATCCTTTACGGGAAGCGGAAGAGGTTAGACAAGTTTTTAAGTACTTCAAAGAAAACTCCATTGTTGCTCTGCAAATTTTTTGGTAAGTTTTAGAAGATGAATTAGGGGAAAAGATGATTTAGGGACTGTTATGTAATGATGTTGTATGTAATATGTGATACACGACCTGTTTTGTTGATACACTACATGTGTGTAAATAATACACGACCTGTTGAATTGATTCACAATGTACCTCGGCTGTAAAGAAACACAAAATTTAATTGATACACGACATGTATAAATGATACACAACATGTTTAGATAATACGCGGCACAAATTCATAAGAAATTATATGATACACGACATGAATTCATATGCAGTGAAGAAATTATACACGATATCATTATACACGACCTCATTATAGACGACCTCATATGGTATGATACACGACCTCGTATTATATGGCACACGACCTTGTATGGTACACGACATCGTATTGTATGACACACGACTTTGTATGGTACACGACCTCATATTATATGACACACGACCTCATTCTAGATGACCTCATAATTTGATACAAGACCATTAATGAATGTAAAAATTACCCTTTTTCTTGCACTTTTTACGTTCATAATTTGTGGAGAATTACGTGTAATTGTTGTGTTTATGTGCAATTTTGTGTTTTATTGTATGTCCAGGTTGATTTTCCTTTTTCATATGATTTGTTGCATTTTTTGGTGTTTATTAGTCGTATTTTGAAGGTTAGGAAACTTGGAAGAATTTAGAAGATCGCTCGCATTCATTTTTATAATCCGGCCCGTATCTCGAGGCTCAAATGAGCCCAAATTGGACAAGGGTTAGACCCAAACTGAAGATCGTCAAGTCACGAGTAAAAGTCGTGCAAGAGTCGGGACGAGAAAATGGATGAAAATGCCTCAAATTGGAGAAAGAAAGAAGAAGAGGTCAATCGCACATATGCCACATTCCAGCCTACAAATCGAGGCCCAAACGAACCTGAATCAGATCCAACAAGAGCTCAAATTGAAGTTCATCGAATCACAAACAAAAGCCGTGAAGGTGTCGGGTCGAGAAAACAAGAGGAAGGGCTCCAAAATGGTGATGGAAGATGGAGGCACAAAGTAGGGACTGAACCGGACAAATAGCGCCCCTACCGTAGCATTAGTTTATCCAGAACCGGCCTAGGAAGACAGCCGCCCATATTGCCGGCGGCGGCGGTTCCGGCAACGGGTCTGGAGGTTCGCACGCGCGCCTAGTTTTTCAACGTGTTGTATTTGTATTTCGATCGTAACTTCCTCGTCCGAGCACCAATTCGAGTGATTCAACTTGCCACGTGTAGCCAAGATGAAGATCTACAACTTTGTAGTTGAAGTTAAAGGTTGATTCTAGACGGATGTTTCCTAGAAATCATGAGAAGGACGAGTCGAGCGCGCAAAAGGGGTTCGACTCAACAACTTAAAGGACCAAACACTCCCTTTTGTATTTTTACACTTTTGCCCTTACTAGGGCTTATTTTTCAGCAGATTTTGAGGGTTAGAGGGACCTATATATATCCCTTCCCCTCTCATTTGTAAGAAGAACAACACTGGCCTCTATTTCAAAGCCTTCGGTACACTCTTTTCTCTCTTGTCTTTACATTTTCAGGTTTTAGCTTAGAAAACTAGGGTTTTTCTTCCTCCTCTTCAAGGAGGAAACCTTCAACAAACGCTCCTCTCTCTAAAAAAGCTCTCTCCTCTCTCTAAAAACTAGGAAAAACAAGCTTCTCCTTCTTGGCCGGCGGCAACCGGCCACATATTTCTGTTTATCTTGCTTTCCGATTTATTTTCCAGTTTTTATCTAGTTTTTGGGTTTATTATTCAAGATTTTTTCCTGTTTTTTGTCCAGTTCTTGGGTTTATTATTCAAGAATTTTTTGTTATTTTGCGTTTATGGAGTCTTGCGGTCGTCCCAACTGCTGTAGTCATCAGGGCCCTTTGTCGAGACCCAGGTTTGCACTACCACTATTAACTGGATTTCATCTTCGATCTGTTCTTCACGAAGAAGCCATCGTCTTCTCGCGGCGGACCACGGCAGGATTTCCAGATCTGACATGACTGAGATGCGAGTCAACTCAGCTTTTGGGTTTCGACTTTCGCTGATAGACGCTCAGACCACAGATCGTCTTCTTCCATATTTTCAGATCTACGTACATAGGGCTTCGTCATGGGACTGCGCAGCCCCATTTTCGCCTGATATGTTTTCTTCAGAGGTCGCGACCATTCCGAGCCTGAAGCATCACTGCCATTGAAGGCCTAGGCTTGCTCCTGGGTTCTCCTTTCTTCTGGAATGGATTCGACTTGCTGTTCTTTGAATATGGGACGAGATCTCCTGGATTTGTCTTCGTTTCTAGGCTGTGGAAACCGCCATTGATGGGTGCTCTCTCACTGACTCGCGATTGAAGGTGTTTCTGAGCTCAACACCATTGATATTGAGTTAACTCAGTTCCCTACCTCTCGAGTTCTCTCACAAACCCGAGTTGACTCGAGTCTAGCTTCTGTTCTTGATCCGAGTCGCTTGTCAGAGGTGAGGGCTGAGTCGAAGGCCAGTGTGTGAAAATCATTCAAGGCTATACTATAACCCTGGGGTGATTTCGATTTGCTGTTCTTCGATGAACACTCAGAAATTCAACCTGCGTTTCGACAATCTACAGTCCAGTGGTCCCGTGTACCATCTTTACTACTGCGGGTTTCGAGATTAGGGCTGGAACCTTGGTTTGGGAGCCTTTGACCCACTTTGGCATCCAACCTATTTTAGACTTGAGGCTTGAGCAATGGAACCGAAGTCAGGGAGACATCTTCAGGTTTGGCAGATTGCTGCTGGGACTGCTTATTATTAGTGGAGATATTTTTATCTTTTACTTGGGGGGTTTATTTATATGGATTAACGTCTCCCGTGAGACGCTTGCGTTCTTGGTTGCTTTATTTGATCATTGTTGCTGGGACTTTAGTTTATGGTGAGGACTTTCAGTCAGCGTGTTTGTCCATGATCATGTTTTGACATTTATCCCGAGTTTTGTTTGGAGGCAATCCCTCCATTGTTTTTAGCAGGGTTGGCTACATGTCATGATCATGTTTTGGCATTTGAGGGTTTTTGGCATTGGACTCGGCAATCCCGAGATTTGTTTGGAGGCAATCCCTCCATTATTTTTAGCAGGGTTTTCTACTGCTTCTTCGGGATTTTGATTTGTTTAGCTGGACTCTATTGGGTTAGTATTGGAGATTTGTACACGTCTTGGGATTTGTTGTTGGGTCACAATTACAGATTTTACGGCTCTGAGCTAAGGCATTGAAATCCTCAGAGGGACTTTTAGACTCACACCGATGTGAGGAGCGTTGCTAATCCCCCACGCTCGGGTTTTGTGACATAGAGCAAAATGATTGAGAGCTCGACCTCTGTAGTTTGCTCGGCGACAGTTCTATATTGGTTCTTCTCTCCAACCGAACCGGTCATTTCCAATTTTATCTGCACTAAAATGGCTTTGTCTTGTACTTGCTTTATTTTATTTAGCCATTTTTAGTTTATTCTGGATACCTTTATCTGCCGGCTTGTGGCATGGAAAGGATTCTCGTTTGACCCTTGTGAGTGACCAAATTGTGGTCTCCACATTTCTTGTTCCCTTTGTTTTCTTTTCATTATTTATAATACTACCTATTTAACTTCAAGGAGGAAACCTTCTTTGATGGAGAACTGGAAGGATAGTCACGGGCTTGTGACCCCCGTTAAGATTGTCGGAGTATTTCAAGGATTCGTCAAATTATTAAGCATTTCCCTCCCATTCTCTTTATTTTCAGTTATTATTGCTTGATATTGATGATTCCTGTTTATGCCCTTGATGATTTGTGAGTATTTTTCGTGTTCCCCGAAGCCCGGGAGTATCCCAATGTTCGGGGTGAAATTAGTTGATTGATTATTAGATTGTTGAGAGTTGTGGTAACCTAGGGTTTGAATTTGGCTGATTTGTTATAATTATCATATGAAATTAGGGCTTTGATTATAAGCTTGCTTTGGTCGCTCAGGCTTTCGATAACTTAGCCTTATTTTGTATGATTGTACATTTGAGAAAGGATAATCGGAACCTAGGCTAGGGTTTCCACCCTTTCGAGGAAATAATGAGCTTAGGATTTAATTTATGTGCCTTAGATTGTTAGGGAAGGGAAACTTAATCCGAGAATGTGAATTAATCAAAACCCAATTTGTAGGAGGGAAATCTATGGAGGATAACACCTACCGAAAGGGGAAGTAGAGCTTAGACCATCTTTATCAACAACCTCCCACAACCTCCCACAACCCAACCTATCAATAAAATATTCATCTCTCTCTCTTCCACATACACAACCTACTCCACAACCTAAAAAATACATTTTCACTCTTTATCAACAACCCAACCCAACCCAACCCAACATTTTAATATATGTTAATTTCTTTTATCCAAATACAGATTTTATTTCCCAATAAAATTAATATTTTTGATATGGTTTAATAATTGCATATTATTTTTCGAGCATTTTCTAATATATTTCAAGAATAAAAAAATATTTGAATTCCGCAATTACAATAAGTCGATTTTTTTTTCCGCTACGTTTAAAATAACATGCTAAAATAATAACCAAATTAAAATTGCAAAAGTTGAATTACGAAATCGAAAAAAATAAATTAAGTTACAAATAAATGTCTGAAATACTAAATTACAAATATAAAAGATACAACTTATATATTTAATTAGCGGGACCAAATTTTCGCCATATATGCTCGACCAGGTCCTATTTAAGAGCGTTGTGAGCTTCCCTATTACGAAGTTGCTCCCTATTACTCATGTAACTGGACCAAAATTTGGCCGGCCCGACCCGGTCAAGTGGGGTCTGTCGGGCTAACGTCATATTTTGGATCGGTCCAGGTCGGGCTAAAATTTAGTTAGTCCTAGATATATTCGTCCGGCCCGTGATATTTTCCTATAATATACTAAGATTATCGGATCGGCCCGGGGTCCGCCGGGGATTTAGCCCATCGGACCGGTCCAAACGAGCCAACTATTTATAAAAAGAATAAAATAAAGAGCTTCAAATTTTAATTCAAAATATATCAACATTAGATTCTACTTGTAGAGAAAAAAAAATAAGAATTTTGATAATTTTTTTAATTTTTATAAAATAAAAATTATATTATTTATTTATTATTAAAATTATATCCAATAAATAATTTAATACAACAAATGAGGTACCGACATGTGGCAGGTTGTGGAAGGGGGTTGGGTTGTGGACTAGGTTGGTTGACCAACCCCATCCACAACCTAGGTCATCAATCATTGGATATTTTTGCTTTAATTTTTAACTCCAATTTTTGTCATCTTCCCATGCCCTTGCCCTTGGAGGGCATGGATAAAGATGGTCTTAGGAAGTCTTGGCTAGGATGTACGAAATTAGGTTTAGTCGTGTGTGTAGGAACTACACCCCTATGCTAGTCTTTAGCATAGGAGAAGTCGGGCTAACCTCTTCTAGTTTTCCGTAGTTGGTAACCTGGGGCCCGGGCTTGAGTTTGTACATCTCATTCGTGTAGGTAGTCTACATCGAAATCTTAGAGGAATACAACACCTCAACCGTATTCCAGAATTATCACTCACTTAGGATATCGATTGGGATGAGAATTCAACCACATAGAACTCACACTAATTTCCTTTAATCGCCTTTGAATCATTTAGTTTACGTGCAAATGACACATGCTGGACATTAACAGGTGGGCTTAATGGCGATATGGGACGAACTCCACAGGAATGACCCCTTGGACTTGCAAATCGATGAACATACTCTTGAGGTGGTGGTTGATGAAGTTTTGGAGCCGTGGACGGGCTATGTGAGGGGCATTTTACGAGCATGGGATAATGTGAAGTCTTGGGTAGAGTTGGATTCGATTAGTTTTCAGTTATTCTCTTAAGTTTAGTATTTTAATAGTAAGATTTGTTTAGCCCGACCACATCACATCAACAATCTAAAAATGTGTCATCATTGTTTTTTAAAAGTTGTGACCGCTCAGAACTGCGAGGGACATTGGATGATAGTTTGACTGGATTTCAAACTATGCGATTTCATCGTGTATGATTCGCGGCTGCCGAAGGACTCGACTGTGACATGTGATGACCGCGCAAATGCGACGCTGCCTTTACGAAGAATGATAGACGATTTGTGCACGTATTCGACTTTGTATCAGCAGCGGACCGATTACCTTGCCTTTCCTGTGTGGAAGGTGTCCTACACACTGGCCTACGTTATGTATCCACAGGATATGGCAAATAGTGGTGGTGCATTAATGCTTAAATAGGTTATGTCCATTTTGAAGAAGTTTGCCGACCCAGGTCTTGTATGTCCGGACATAAAGGCCACACGGCTTCCGATGGGTTTGACCCTTTACCAGTTTAGCACGGCAGTGGCCAACCTCACTGACTAGATGCCGCTTATGTTTTGACGTTGATGGTGTCCTTGTATTATTTTGTGAATGAAAGCTTTGTTTGATCTTACCATTGTTAAGATGTATATGGAAAATATTAATGATATTATCACGTATGCATGACATCATTTTGTAATAAACATGTAATTAAGTAACAAACATGACTTACACCGCCTACAATTGTAGATACATCTTCTGACACACAGAGGTGGGTTCATTTGGAATACTAATAGGTAAGAACCAACTCCTAAAGTTGTCTACTATTAAAAGGAATCGTCTTAAATGAAAGGTTAATAGACAAAGAGGCGATACTTATAATATTACACAGTTTCAAGCACTGGTATGCATTCACGTACTGTAATTGTTGTTTATTAGTCAACAAGCTTCGTCATACTGAGTCTACTCGTCTCCAGGGACGCCAAAAATTCTTTCCATATACTCCCACATCCTCTCTCCCTTGTGATGGTAAGCTTGTACGTAGTTGTCATGCTTCAAACTACAGTGTATTTTGTGGTAAAAAATTGGCATAAATATCATATAATAAGATTACTGAATAACAAACCCTTAATAAAATCATATGCCTACAAATATATTTTTACATCATATGAGCTTAGATATTTATTAATAGTTGGACTAGTGCTTTGGATAAGTATTACCTGAAAGTATAGCCAATACATATCCTGTGAGACGTGTGAAGCACACCTGGTATTGAGGTTAATCTTTTGAGAGTTGTGTAGCGTTTCTGCAATTCCTCCTGACGATTCTTGAAGTAATCGTGAGAGATTACCCTGTTATGTATGTCGTAGAAGTAGGATTTTTCATCGGTGAAAAAAGTTGTATGATCTTCACATAGAACGAAAGTTCCACGACGCATTTCGGCGGCCAAGTATGCGATGAAAGCTTCATCGACTTCCCTTGTCCAATAATTGTCGTAGAATAGTCTGTCCTGAAGGCCAGGGTTCACATTTGGTTCCCTGTGACATGAGCCGACCATCCTTCTTAATTGAAGTTATGTTGTGGTTGTGTTCTTATTTCCTACGTAGGTCGCTTATATTTATAGAACAAGTCTTCGACTAATCAATTGTGAACGTCAATAATTGTAAGTTGATTTAATAAATACTTTTATTATAGTTAGGGGACATTGTATGACCTTTCACGTTCTGTGTCAGTTGGACGTGCTTCTACATTGTTGAGTGTTGTGGCTATGTATTGTCCAATCAACTCAAATATGACTACACGTTGGGTGATACAAACTAGCATCACATAATATATTTTAGTCGAAACTCAGTGTCGTACCACTCAACATATTTTATATTTCAAAAAATACAATCTTGGAATTTACTAAAGGGTAAACAAGACTAAATTAATGTTAGGCGTGAGCATTACAAACTCTTCTTATAATCGCGGTGACCTTTACTATGTCCTTCCATTACTCAAGGTACTCAGGGTCTGGGGAAGAAGGCTTACTATCTCATCCAATGTTGTGACCGAAAGCGTGCATGGCCGCTGCAAAATTGGGGTTTCAAGGTGAGATCTTGATTACCTCGAAGATAATTGAGTCTAATTTTTAATAATGTTCTAAAAAGAGTAAGGTTATGCCGATTGCTAAACGGTTATCTTCAATAAACCTCCTCCACCCGATTTTATCGAACTTCGGAGCAATATTGTCTCAGAGATACAGTACTTCCCAAGATTATTTTTTTGAATCATAGTGTTGTCTCCACAGTTGTTCTTGGTAACAACTTAACGATGAAATTCGAAATTTTCTAATAACAGAGACATATCGAAAATAAGGAAACGTAATTAACTTTGAACAGTAAATAAGTACAAAGTAATTACCATTTCATAAGCCAGCGAGACCTCATTCTGCTCAACAGAGACACACCAAAAAATGGCTTTTCGCGCTCAGCCCTAGGGTTATCTCCATCACTCATGCTTGGTTGAACAATTTAAAAATGTTGGTTTCATATGGAAGGACTTTTATTTTTCAAGTACAGCCCTTTTATAGTTGAAATAAATCGTCCACATAATTCATGTCATCGATACCTAAAGAACATATTGTCGTCATTTACACTGTCACGTAAATGAACACACATACTTTTTAGAGATACGGTCACGATGACGTTGTTCAAGGTTTTACACTACATTTTTCAGTTTGAATTTGAAGCCCTGAATTAACCTCACTAACACGATGTTTCATAATAATTAGTACTCACATCAAGGGTACGGTTCGATTTAATTTATCCTTTTTTAGGTTCTCCGATAAATTAACATCTCGGTAGGTTTTCAAATTAAAATAATTTAATTAAACTCGGCCAGCAATCGTTGCTTTACCTTAAGTTAACGATGCTAGCTTCTTTAGCAAGTACAAAAATGTGACATAAGACAACAACTAGTTCAAAATAAGATACAATATAACATCTAAAATGACGGTTCTAGGAAATTGTCGAATGTCGAACCGCCCATTGGCTACTGCCTTCTTTAATTAACGACAATACTAGAAAGTGAACTCCCTAGGTCCCATTCACAGGGGGAACAACTGAAAACAAACAAACCTAGATTACTTATAGTTGGAGTGACAGACATGTATGGATATCTAGAAGAGAAACCGCTCGGGGAAGATTTCTTATATCCTCTCTTTGCCGCCCTCGTTTAACGTCGTCATCTAGTTCAGGGATGTCAAAAATCCTGAAAAAGACCGAGTCTTCAGTAATTTGTATATCATCAAAATTCAAACTCATACCTCGAGTAACGTTGTTGTCCTCGACAAACTTCTGCCATCCAGTCTTCTCAAACATTAGGGTAATGTGATCTCTCACATATTCAACGACCCAATGCATCTTGCGATAATGGAAGGTTGCTTCAACTTTCTTGCATGGGAGTTTCTCAGCAACATGTGGAGGTATTTTCTATTTCAGATTTTAAGTTGTTACGGTAATGAAACAACCAATTTAAAAAGCCGGTTTGTAAGATTCAAGCATTCTACTCTTACCAACAGGAATTCTGGTGCAAGTTGTAGGTCCCAGATGTATGCGTCAAACTCCGGCCATTAACCTTGAAGAACTCATCATCACTCATTCTGTAGCTTTGCTTGTACTCAATGTTTTAGCACGAAAAACCTCCAATGTAACTCATATTTATAGATAAAATGGGCTCTAATAAATTTAAATGATATCTCTTCATTTATCTGCCCTTTACTACGTAAATGATGTGAAACTAATAGTGTCATATGGTGTCCAGTATTCAAATATGATTAGTCCCATCAAACTTTACATTACTATGTCAATTATGTGAAAACTCATAGTGTCTTAAGATGTCTAGTATTCAGATATGAATAGTCCCATCAAACTTTACATTACTGTGTGAATGATGTGAAAACTCATCATATCCCATCAAACTTTACATTACTGTGTGAATGATGTGAAAACTCATACTGTCATGAGCTGTCCAATATTCAGATATGAATAGTCTCATCCAACTTTACTTTCTTTGACTAGGGTGTAGTATCTAAGATATCCAGTAATAAGATATGTTAAGTCATTTATGAGATCCATTTTTTTGAATTGTTAATTCTTCCTCTACTATAGGGATTCACGAGTCACGATTCACGATATCATTATTATTGATGTAACTACTCGAAAGGGATTGGTAAAATGATTTGTTTAAATTAACAATCTTATATAATGCTTTTCAAATCATTACCCTAGAATTGGTTGATTAATCATCGAGTCCTTGGCACTACATAGTGTGCCGAACACATTACTTCACTACTATCCTTATAGACGTAAATTACATGATGGTTAAATTTTCCTCTACTGTAGGGATTTACGATATCACTGTTAATGATACCTAAATACAATTTTTTTTTTTTTTTACAAAAGATACAATCATATTGATAGAGTTTATTATTTGACAAACCATATTTGGGAGTACATGGTTTGAAACTAATGTGCGAACAGCGCTGCTAACAATACATTTAATAATTAAGATATTTATTAATTAGATACCTAAGAGAGCACGATAATACGCCTAAACTCCCAATAACACGTTCCACTACATTTATTTAAATCCATGAAATTTTCATGGCCGATTATGGTGTTCTTCAATTGGAGTATCTCAGCACAGTGGTCTCTCCGAAAACCTTCTCCATCGCACGAAATTTGTACTCCCCTACCTCTGAGTATGTGTATATAAAGTCACCCTCTTCCTAGAACCACTCCCGTCATTGTTCTTGTGATGCTATCACTCTATTTACTGTCTCATTCCATACAACGTCACCTGTGCTTATCATCTTCAAAAAAATCAAGTATCGACAACTCATACTTTCCACTCTATGCTTGACATCTTGCTCCGTGAAATCTCGTATAGAAATAATTCCTCCCTAAGAAGGCACATAATTGACACCACGCTCATGTGGTTTGGTTCGTTCGAGTTAGCATCCCAGTAACCCCTACTTCTCTCACGACTCAGATTGTGTAGGATGCAGTCCTCTATTTCTGGGTTTCAGGTAGTTTTGTCATAAATGTAGATGTTTTGAATGTTTAGCAGGTAAGATCTTGCGTTGCTTGGGGCTGCCATTGGATGGTAAGCGAATGAGGGATGTTGCGAGTGTAGGTACGCAAAGAAATCGGGCTTTTTATGCTAGAGGAAACATCTACAGGGTAAATATGTGAGCAGTGGTCAACCATAACCCTCGTGAGACATTTTCCACCTGTAGTTTGAAGCCGTGACGAGATAACACAAGCATGAGATTTTATTTGTTTATAGGGAAGAACATGTCAATCATCGATATAATAAATCTTTTGGATAGTCATCAGCTAAGTGTCCCCACCATGATGGGACTATTCAATATGCCACTTAAACTCGTATAGTAAATTTTGTTCCCCGATGGGACGATTCAATGTGTGATGGATGGTAATAAAATGAGAACTTCGTCTGTCCAGTGTAGCTGAATTATTGCACAATTATTTACCAAACTGATACCTAAACCAAACTAAAACAATTAATTATAAGATTCAGCATAATAAATATACTCTAATAAAACATACAACACATTATACGAGTATAACATATAGCACAATAAGACCAAAATCTCCCACATACCACATAACAAATCCACAATCACAAAGAAATGCATCAAAGCAGTTTTGCGTTTATGAAGTTCAGTGACGGTGCTTCACACACATAAAACACGGAATCGTCTTGGTCTACGCATTTAGTCTGACAAGGAACTCGAAGTAGTCTAGGTCAATGTCCCCGACATCATCCACCTTGAAAGTGATAGATCTGTCGTCCATGTGGACACTACTGATGATAAGTATGGTCCCACCTACCAGTGCATTATCGTCTACAAATTTTTTCCACACAGAATTTCCTAGTTTAGGTGTTAGGTGATCACCCTCGTAGTCGACCTCCCAATTGTTGCCCCCGAACTCCAATGTTTGCCCCAGGCAACGAGCGGCAACTCCATGCGGTATTTTCTGCAATAAAAATTATTAGGGTAATAAAAACAAGTAAAGAGAAAAAAAGGTTGAAATAAAAATCGAGATGCAGTATACGACACAAATGATATTACCATCAATTAGGTTGGAGATAGATTACGCTCCCCAAGTTTCACCACAAAAAATGGCATCGGGCTATAGAAAGGTGAATTACGGTTGGAGCTCATTTTCCTACATAGTTAAACCACTGCTCATTTTGATTACTAAGGTAGAAAGCTTCATTATTGCACTTAAATAACCAAAAAAAGAAAAAAGAAATTACTAACCAAACAATGTTTTGTCATGACAAACAAAGGTAACATATCCTATACCTAAAAAAAAATACGCTAACCGAGGCCACTACATATTAATTCGTTTATGTGCGGCACATTTATTATTATCCGCATGTACCTCACTTTGGTTCAACAAAAAAATGACCATTGGACAACCAAACAAGGAGGAAAACAAAATACTAATGGATATTCAAATATGATTTTACCGTAAAAATCCGATTAATACATAATATCGTGCACCATGAAACAAAATACAATTATTCTCACAACAAGTAAAACATAACATGTTCGTAGCAATGCCACTACAACACAATTATTTAAAAAAAACGGCAAGGTTCATAAACAAGTTTTTTAATACGACCAACAATGGGCCGTCCAATCTAATCGATGGTAAGAGGATCCGAAGGAGAACTGCCACTCGGACCATCCCTCTGCTTACGTCGCTCAGTCATAGCAGTCTGCAACTCCAGGTTCGGGGAGTTTAGGTGTTGCACCTTGAGTGTCAGTGAGCCAGGCTCCATGTCCTCAATAGAGAACACCAGGACCTATTACCCTCAACAAACTGTCTCCACCCGGTTTTATCAAACTTTGGGATCACATTATCCGAGCAATATTGAACCTTCCAGGGTTGCTTCTTAAACCTCAATGTGCACTCGACATTTTCTTTCGACAGTCTGTCCGCGACCTCCTTGGGTATCCTCTAACAAAATTTATAGAACATACGCATTACTCGTATTAAAAATGAAGATAAGATTAATAATTAATCTTTCAAGTATACAACTCTATCCCTTACCATGAAGTAATGCGGAGAGACCTCGGATTTTTTGAGCGACACATCGAAGAATGGCATGGATCCATCAATGTACCGAGACTCGTCATCACTCATCTTTCTAAAAAAAAGGACGTAACATGAGTATTCACTTAACATATAGTACCAAATTTATTCTTTCTACAAGATAAAGCACCACAAAGTTATATTGTTCTCGTCCTAGACCAATTACAACGGCAAAAGAGTGTCCACGGGAAGCTACGAAAAATATAATCATATTCTACTTAAAATATCAAGGATTATGTTTAAAGACCTTAAACCATAACACAAATGTCTAAGTACTACATAATACGTGTTCCCCTTTATAATACATCAACAAAAATTTTCTTCCATGGTCCTTGGGCCAGTTACGTTTACACTCAAGTCCCGATCTCCTGCCATTATGTTTTAGTTGGTATCGATTAAGAGTAATCGACCAAAACGAAACTTCAACGGAGCAAAAATAGGGATCATGGGCCATTTACATTTCACTTTTCAACAATGGGTTCATTCAGATTCAAGCATTTGCTAGAACGAGCCGATGCCAGATAAGATAGACACCTGGGTCTAGTGTGATCCGTCTTTTTGCAAACACTACACTTTCTTTCCTTCTTTGATGGAGGGCCTGATTGAGCAGCCTCGCTGACAAGCAAAGATGGACTTGGGCCTTCGTAGCGGGTGATATTGTGACCTGCCACCTTGCATCGACCGCATACTTGTTGCTTTCGTCTAGCTAAAGACTCAGCCCTGTTAGGAATTTGTGCCTTGAATTTGGTTTGGTTTGAATCGAGGTTCGCATCGAGGTGGAGGCTTGGATTTGGACGTCGGAGGATGCAGCTGTGACGGATGGTCACGGCCGCGGCACGAGGTGGACAACTGAAGCAGTCGCGGGTGTGAAGACCAATCGCAGGCGCGACTGGTAATTTGAAACATGGAGCAGTCTTGGTCGTGGGCGCGACAGCTAGTCGGGGGCGCGACACGTCAGGCGGCACAGCAAATGGGCTTAAGCTGTTTAGGCCCAATTGGATTCCTTTTGTGTTTAGGATTAGGTTTGGGTGATTCCTTTTGTGTGTAAGATTAGGTTTTGGAGGCTTATAAATAGTCCTATAGCCTTTGGAATTTGGTATTGGTCAATTGATTGAATAGGTTGATTGATCAGTCATTGAATTTGATTTGTTAGGACAAAAGAGAGGTTGTCTGTTGGTTTGGTATATTCTAGAATTGGTATTTGTTGAGTACTTGGTACTCTTTTGGTCTAGAATATCTAATTTGGATTTGGGACTCTATTTCGGGTTTAGAGTTGTTTGGTTATAGAGTGTGGAGAATTTGGTTTTGGTCGAGTAACAATTGATTAATACTCGAGTTTGTCTCCGTTTGTTAGGATGAAGAGTTGGATAGTTAACCTAGGGTCAAGTTTGTCTTCGTCCTATGTTGTAAGCACTCTTTTGAATTTGATTGGTTCATCTCCTTTGGCCGTGGCCGTAGCTAACAAGTAATTAGTGAACCACGTCAAATTTGGTGTCCTTGTTTTTGGCTTTGTTGATGCTTCTCGTTTATCGTTTTTTGCTTTGTATTCTTCGTAATTTCCCAATAGGCCCCCGATGGATGCCTCTTCTCTTTCGGCCGCCCAACTTGTCTTGGGTTATCAAGGGGCTTGCATACCTTTTTTTCACATCCTCAGGTAAGACCCACTCGCTTGGATCCGGTATTGGGGAGACCACACCAGACCACATCTTACGAAGATTATCTACCTTATAGCATTCGTGCATATAAGCGTGCAGGTCATGCTTCACCTTCCTGTGAGCAAATAAACGAGTTTTAGCGTATACGTTGTATAACAGAGTTATATCAGTAGATTGGTATAAGCCGAGAACTCATCGAATCACAGATGTAGCATGAGAATAGGGGAACATGTGATGTTGAAACACCTTGCAGGTGCATGTCTTAGTTGCCAGTTAACGATAAATATTCGCTTCTCAACAATAACCTTGTACATCCAAGCATCGATTTGCTCTACCAAAAACCTTCCCCCTGCTTGAACGTTCTTCAGTAGTTTATTCGCTCCATGGGTAGTTAATGGACCGGTCATTCCATCAGCAGCAAATCTTTGGTCAATAACCCATTGGCTAATAATCCCTCGGATCACCTCCAACATGGAGCAAACAGACAAATGTCTGGCAAAAAAGATACAACTGTTGAAGCTCTTAACAATGTTTGAATTCATTATGTTGTACCTCCTAATGGGACACTGTGACCTTACTCATTGCTCGGGTTCTTTATCTTTCAGAGAAGCATGTGCACTAGGACTAACAACACTAAGAGCGGAAAATGTAGTATCAAACTCCTCTTCTGTGAAAGCGTAGGCTGCTTTTTTGAAAAACCAAGAAACCTATCACCCGTACGATGCTAAATTCTTTTGGAGGAGATAACAACACAAACCATGCACCGTTGTAGGGAAGGTTCTCTTAATTGCATCACTAATACCCGGATGTCCGTCAGACATAATTAGGAGCTGAGGGTGGCATCCGTGTGCAACCCTTAACTTGCTCAGAAACCAAAACCATGAGTCATTTGATTCGATCGATCCAATGCTGACAGCTAATGGGAAAATTTGATTATCTGGGTCCTTCAGAACCGCAACAAACACTATGCCCTTGTATGATCATTTAAGATGAGTACCATCAACTACAATAATGGGACGATAATATGCAAATCCGGATATTGACGCGTCGAGTGCGTAGTACACGTACTTGAACTTCCCTCGCACATCTGACTCAGAAAATATTTTTGTACCAGGATTTGTTTCCGCAATCATGTATACATATCTAGGGATCATACGAAAGTACTCCTTACTTTCTCCAGGATCGCTGCATAAGCACAATTCCTAGTCCTTGGGGCTAAGTCGTAGCTAACTTCTACAGAATGGATCCTATGCAATTCTACAATCATTTAGCGCTGAATTGGTGTTGGCCCCTCACGTATTAGGTCTTTTTGAAAGTAAGTACCAAGAGCCTTCACAGAAACCGACAGGGCCGCACTACGGCTAGGGTCTAATACAATCGTGCTCGATCAATTTCCAAACCCGCCAAACTCCACCTCTGCCGTCAGTGTGTAAAGTGAATGAACAATTATGAATTTTACATATTGCAGTGTAACATGTCTTGCATGAACAATCCACCCTGAACTCGGTAGAATTTTTAAGGTTGTAGATCCCAACGGCTGAGGCTAGCTCACCTTTTGAACCGTAGATAGAGCCTTCCACTAGGTCCTTGCAAGAGCCAACAGATGCAAAATCTTTTTTACTTGGGGGATCCTCGACACTTGTCGGAGTAAATGGCCAATATTTAACACGTGGGAAAGCAGCGTCGGAACATTCATCATCGTTCAAATTAGGGTTTGTCTCTGTCTCTTGGATTGGATCCGGTGAGTTGTTTAGGTCAACAAAATCCTCAGACTCTGCTAGGGATGTGCACCGCCTAAATCCGCAGTAATCTGCAAACGATTGTTCTTTTCTTCGGGTATCAATCCAAAACCCAAGTTACTATCAACAACATTCAAATCGGCGTACTCCTGCTCGTTCACAACAGGCTCGCGGAAGCAGTTTGGGTCGCCTAAATTGACACCAAATTCCTGACTTTCATACACAACTCGAGGAGCTCGTAGAATTCATCTACGCGTGGTCTGCTTGGTCCGACATCATCAAGCCATTCAGGTCATACCTGCTGACTGAAAAATGGTTCACCACCGTATCGTAAATGACCAACTAATTCAAACACATTGTAGCCACCTCCAGCATTGTTCAAAGCACCATCTCTTCCCTGGTTTGGTTTAAGTGTGACAAATAATACTGGCTCATCATTGGACTCCAACAAATACTTAACGTCGGTATCGTTATTGATTTTCCACTTCATAACTCTACTACAACTCGCATCAAGCAAGTACAAAACACACAGAGCTGTGTGCGCATCAACTTGAACAATTGACTGAACATTTTCCAATAAAGACGTATGTGTCATCCCCTCCGGCGGGTCCCTTCCTCCCTGCCAATATACTCAAGGTTCACCCAATGTCCTCCAAAATGGACGACAACCATTTTTCAGCCCATCTGTAATCTCTAAATATTCAGCTACCGTTCATATTTTTTTTAGGTGCTCGTCTACTATCATTATTATTATTATTAAATTTATTATTATTAAGTATAGTTATTAAATTTATTATTATTATTATTAAATTTCTTATTATTAATTTTGTATGTTTAAACACACTAAACACACAATCGTGTGTCTAGTTCCTCAGAATTTCAGAATAAACACTACCATACACGACAAAAAATATGACACACGACGTCGTGTGTCATATTTTTTTTCTCATACATGATGAGACTTCAACCCGATCACGCACGACCAGTGACTTAAGGGAACATATAGTCGTGTGTGATACGTCGTGTGCTAAACATCGTGTGTGATAAAGTCGTGTGTGCTCAAGTCATGAGTGATCAAGTCGCGTGTGATCAAGTCGTGTGTGATGTTTAGCTACGTCCGTGTATGATATAACTCATACACGAATTTATACATCATGTATGAAATCATACATGATCTGTATCGTGCCTGATTTATATGTTAGGCTCCCTACATCGTGTGTAGAATCAGACACGATTTTCATTGTGTATGATTTGTACTCCCACATGTTGGATTTATTATACATCGTGTATGATTTATATCATACACGATATAAGTCATACACGATGTAGATCTTGTATGATACAAATCATACACGATGTATAACATATCCAACATGACATACAAATCATACACGGTCAAGATCGTTTATGATTTAAATCCTACATGACTTATGACAAATCAAACATGACATAAATTCATACACGATCTAAAATACATCTGCTATAATACATGAACTACATGAATTATACACGATATACATAGATCATAGACGATCACATAAATCGTACATACATGACAATTTAACAAAACATATACGACCTAAAACACATATCTGCGATCATACACGATCAATAAATTATGATACACGACCATAAAAATTAATCATACACGACATGCAGATTATCATACACGACTATTTTACATTCAACAGTCTGAATCATACGCGAAATATTCAATTCAACCTAATTATTTTGTGATGTCGTGTATTGTTCTCTAATTCAGGCAAATTTTCAGATGGACGCAGATAAGGATGGAAGCAGATCAGTTTGGAATTTTTTCTAAAATGTTTGAATTACTCATGTCGGAATGCGGGGGGAGGGGGTAGCCGCAATTGAGATGACACAACGTCGCCGCAATTGCCCAAATTTAGAAGCTGCTGAATCGCCGGCAGAAAATATGTTCACCAAAACTGGTAATGTGGATTGTTGGGTGATATAGGAAAACTGACGGTGAGGGAGGGTTTTTAGGGTGAGGTGGGTGAGAGTAATTAAATTGAGAGGGGGGGAGGGGGTATTTGGGGTAGTTTTACAATTTATTAAGGAAGCTGCTATTTGGGAAGATTCAGCCCAGACCGAATTAATAATATTTTCTTTAAATTATTATTATTATTTTTTTATTTTATTTTTACTTCTAATTAAAGTTACAAATATAATTGGTAACTATCACTGAATGAAATTTAAATGTTAACTATCATTTTGGAACACTCTAAAAATCTTAGCGTGTTTTTTATTCTTTTTTGACCCGTAATCGAGTGTTAATGATAAAAATTTAGTTACCGTCTTCAAAAATAATTTTTCATTAATAATATTCAATACATTTATAAGAAAAAATTAATTTTAAAAAAAACTTTTTTTGGGCCCGAGCAGAATCAGCCCAAACATGTTTATCCATTTCTAAATGGGTACTGTCATTTTTCCCCCTAAAAACTATATCCTACATGACAACCACTATCCCAACCACCCAAATAGACATCACTTTTTTACTTTCCCAGCCACCTACTCAGACCACTTCCCCCAGTCAATAGTGCCCCAGCCACCTCCAGACCCAACCAAACATACCCTAAATGTATATATTGATTGAGTTATCACTGACCTTACCAGTTGTCACTGCCTCTGTGAAAAGAGTTTGTTCGACTATCAAAATCATCAAGAGTTCACCTCGTAATCAAATGAAAGATGGCTTTTATATGATTGTTTAGTAATAAAATTATCATGCAACGATTCAAAATATGAAGAAACGAAAAGAAATGTTGCAATGTATTTCTATCAAGTTTTTACTTTTGAATATTATAAAAACTCTTGTCAATTTATACATTTGAATTACTTTTTATTTTTATAATATTGCTAGTTGGGCCCTGAACGAAACTTGTACCTCCAATACTGATGTTTATGTTTGGAATTGCTCTCATCATATGTCAATACAAGGATGTAGATAATACTCCCTAGTAAAGCCCCATTATTAAGTATTTAACATGACTAATAAAATAAAACTTGACTAATAATAATTTCCCTTATATGTGGATAACTTTTGTGCTCGATTTAGCCCAGCCTAGCCCAATCCACGGGATAATCACTATTCACTAACCATCGGGCTATAACCCACTTCTTCGTGGGCATCCGGGTTTTACTCGTCGGATTCCCAAACCCCAAACTTGTTACTATATCCAAAATTCTAAAATGACATAGCCAGAAAAGTAGAAATGGCGCAGATTCTGAGTCTTCAGCCACCGGCCCCAACTCCGCGCTACCAGCACCATTCAACTCGGCGAAAACCCGCCGCCTCGACCACCTCAACTCACTGCTGGGCGTCTCTTTCACATTCCCTCAAGTGTAACGGCAGATTTTCTTGCCTTTTCTCCGACAATCGAAGACAGGTTTTTATCCACTTCAACTTTCTCATCCCGAAATAAACTGTTAATTGCAAAATGGATAGTATGCTATGTTTTGGGAATCGATTGCTGCTTTACGTTCCTCCTAATTTGACTGTTCTTCGATAACCGGAACAGAAAGATTTGGCCTATTTTTTGGATTAGATTATCAATTGTTTTCTTTTTAAGATACTAGGTCAGGAGGTTTAAATGGTCCGTCGGTTAGGGTTCTTCTTAAAATTCAAAACTAGCATTTTACACTTGAATCAAATTTAATTCCGTTGGACCATTACACAATCCAGCTTCAATATTCTTATTATGAAATCTGTGTAAGATTAAGTAGGCAAGTAATTGATCTTGTTTACGGGTACCGTCTGTGTAAGCTGAAGATTGGTTGCCGCTAATTGGATATAGCCGTATGGAATGGTCATCTGTGGTTCCAAAGCATGACACTAATCACAGGCCTTATGAATTCAAATAAATATACTTCCATTTTCTGAAAAGAAGCATGTGGCGACTCCTGTGTAACTGAGTCGTTAGCAATAGTTAATCTCATGGTTGCCGTTTCTTCACCTGTGTGTGTGTCAGTGTGTGTGTGTGGAGGGGGTTGGAGTGGGAATTTTAGAAAAAAATTAAGTTTAATTTACATTATACTATTTGTATGCTGTTGTTAAAGCTCTGAGCTCATTATTATATTATAGTAATAAGATTTTGAATAATTCCAACATTTTTTAAGCAAATTGTTTATTTCGGTTAGTGGCATGTAATTTACTGATATCCTTTCTATTGGAAGCTTCAGTGAGTTGCTCAAATTTGGGACGCGAAACAAGTACTAGAGAGTGAAAAGAAGTATATGTAGGATTAATTAGTAATCCCATGAATCTCCTTACATTTTTAACCTGAGACTCTGAGGAAAAAGTAATGAATGGCTGTCCTTCAGATATGAACAAACTTTTATTTACAGAATTGGTTGAACCTATCGAACTCTCTTTGCTATAACTTTTGCCATATTGGTTCTTGTTTATTTATATGTGTTTGCGGAAAGAACTAAAAAATGGTGAAATGATAACTAAGTTTATATTAACTAGCTTTATTCTATTATTGGGTACAAGGGATTGATTTCATTTTCTTGGAGTTTTTTCTAGAGGACATCTGCTTGTTAAATATATCTTTGGAGAAAGGACTTATATGATAAGTTGGTCTATGTTAGTTACCTGTTTTGAAAGTTCATCTATTACCTGAAAGCTTAAAGATGTTTGATGTTTAAGTTTTTCAGGGGAATTCATCTTTATCAATAAGTTAATAGAACTGAACCACCTTTTTAGGCTTTCACTGATGGAGGAATGTCCATACGTATAACAGATGTATAAGTTCACATTGGTTGATATAATAGAGAAAGTGCCTTTAAAATCTGGATTAGCTAATGAACTATGTAATCTGGTTACAATCTATTTCCATGCAGTGAACATAACTTTCATATTGCACTTTCCCTATATAATTGTCTTCTGTAATACTATCAGTTTATCGTTTATAATTGTGTAATTTCAGGAACAGGCCCGAAAAGCCTTGGAAGGTGCCCTTGGTGGAAAGAAACTGGAGTTTGAGAATTGGAACAAAGAAATTAAAAGAAGAGAGGAAGCAGGCGGAGGAGGGAGTTCTGGGGGAGGTGGTTGGTTTGGATGGGGTCGATGGTTTGGTGGATCTGATGGTGAACATTTCTGGCAGGAAGCGCAACAAGCAAGTCTTGCAATTTTAGGCATTCTTGTCTTGGTAAATATCCCTGACAGTGTCAATCTAAAACATTTTTGGAGGAATCCATGAATGAGCCAGCATTTTTTTTCTTAAAAAAGATTTGTATATGTTTACATGTTGCTGTCTTATATGTTTACCTTTACTGTAACAGTACCTGATTGTGGCAAAAGGCGACGTGATGGTTGCTGTCATTTTCAATCCTCTGTTGTTTGCTTTGCGAGGGACGCGGTCTGCATTAACCTTTTTGACATCAAAGGTTACCAATCGGGTATATCAAAATGGGCAAAATCTTGATGCACCACAAGAGGAAGTGGCTGTAAGTGTTTCTGCCAAGGATCGCGTGGTCGGGAAATGGGGAAGCAATTGATTTTTTTTTCAGGTGAAATTTTTGCAGCTTACTAGTAGATCCTATCTTGTTGTCTTCAAAATATAAGAATTCCTTTGATTTCAAGTTTTCCGTTTAAATACCTGTTAGGTTATATAACTCTTACATTCTGGAAGATTTTTCGATGCCTCTGATTACTTTATATCAAACATAGATTCATAGTATACTCCTGTAGGGAGACAAGGTATAATGCCCCTGTCAGATAGTACCAACTCTCTTTTTTACTTAGTTGACTTTTTTCTTGATAATATGCCCCAAAATGACCAACTTGCCCTTTTCGTCATTTTGTTAAAATTGCTCTTCCTTATGCTGATTTTTCTTAAAACGTGTGAGCATACTTTTATTTCAATTCAGTCCTTATATTTTTATCCTTTTGGTTTTGTCCAAATAAATTTCAAATAAATTTCCGTCCTATATTTTCTTAATTATAAATTAACCCCAAAATTAATTTTCTCATGCAAAATTAATCTTTAGTATTATGGAAATAGTCCATTACGATCATATCAGGCCCATCATGCTTCCGTCAATTAAATTCTTGAAACATAAACCAAGTTTCGTACCTTTTTGACCGAATTACCGTCGGGTCGTATCCACCGGTTTTTACGAACTGCTCCTCACAGCCCAACCACTCGATCGCAACCTATGGTTCTAGACGTAGATTCCTTCAACAGCAACCAGCACAACCTCGATTCGTTTTCTACCTCGAGGCGTACAGTATTCTCCTTGGTTAATGAACATAAATAAAACTTTGGAAGATGATGAACAAAAGCCCAACTTTTATTAAGAAATCATGAAAATATTATTACATTAGTACATCTCCTTTTGGGAGGAGACGACCTGTTTAGCTACTCATGGTAGCTACACTCTTCTTACACATACACTCGAAAACTAGAATGGAAAGACTGAAAACTAACTATTACAATGTTTATTGTTGTAAGAAAACAGAGGGAATGGTCGATGCCTTCTGCTTCCTTCTACCCTGTATTTATAGAGGTTCAAGACCCCTATCCTTGAATTATTGCGTCCAGTTGTAAGACTCTAACTGGTCTCTCAAATTTTCTGGATGCAATATCTTATCTTGATCACATGCATGTGGTCCCTTCTTCACATGGTTCACATGCTGTGGACCCTTGCTTCACATGCACACTTCAATTATTCTGCAGTGAGTGCTTCCACCTTTTGTCGTTTTGGGTGGATGCAATTCTCGTGACTCATCCCATTGCTGTTTGTAGGGGACCCTTTTTTTAATTTTTTCTGGGTGGTCCCCTTGGCATCTTCTGCTTTCGCAATGGTTCCTTCTCGTTCCTCTTTTCTTTGTCATTGATGACAGGGAAAGCTTGCCCAAACAGTGCCTTTTCTTGCTCCGGGCACCTAGGACAAATTCGACTTGTCCACCGTCCGTTATGCGCCATATTGCAATATTTCCGGGCGATTTCTGAACTTGCCGGCAGCTCGTTTTTCCATAACATCTCTCTTTTCTGCTCAAAGATGTTCTCCGCATATGGAGAGGTTTTGGATGTTATGGTGTTGATCAAAAGTGATCCATTCGCCGTCTTGTGGAAGACTTTGAAATTCCCTTTGATCTTTCTCATCTCCATGAGACAAACCCATATGCCCCATGCTCTCCTTGTAGTAATATCATCCTCCGTGAAGGTTGATACCAAGGGAATCTTGTGATCTGGGACAGACATGTTTTTGTTTGCCTGTCTGGGATCAGGTCTTTGTAGCTTAATAAAATGAAAAGCTGGGTAAGACCCGTTCTTGTATGGTTCCGGAGCCGCTGATGTAAATTTTAGCTCCAGAATATCTCCTCGTTCGAGATGGTTGTTGTTTTCCCATGTCTCGAACACAGCATTAAAAATCCATCCCGGGAGTTTTGAGATTTCCGGGAAACTTGGTGTCACAGTATGAACCGAAGCTAGAGCTCCGAAATCATACCATTCTTTTACTTCTTGTGGACTGGCTCCTGGGTTCGTCCACATTCTTGGATATTTACCAGATCTATCAATCTGGTATTTTGCTGGGTTAACTCCAGCACCTGTGAGAATTTTCTCCCATGTTTTTTGGTAAACCTGAAATGGAGAAACTTTAAGCTCGTTAATATCAATCTTAGAGGTACCAGCCATTGGCCTAAAATTGATCTCTCCCTCTTTTACCCCAGAGGTGATGGGTTGGCTTGAAACATCAGGAGGATTAACCTCCGTCTGCTCAATTGCTTCTTCGGCTAGATCCGTATAGGGATCCAACTTAGAACTCGTGCTCACAGTACTTGAATCTGTGGCGACCGGGTTAGAGGCCCGTTCTCGAAACTCGACTTTTTGCTTTCCTGAAAAAGCTTCCCGTCGGATAGGAATAATCAGGCTGTCCCAAAGGCAACTACTTGCCAGTTTGGTAGCCTTCAACGCGCTGTGGACTTTTAACAAGTCCTCTTGTTGTACTCGACCCGCGACTTTGGCTTGAATATCCAAGTCGTTGATCCTCTTGTCAAGCTCCTCCAAGCGTTCCTGGAGATGCCTGTATCCTGTTAGGATGGAGTTGGCTTCACTGGACTCCATCTCTCGTTAAAAAGTCTGCAAGAACATTCTCATGAGACTTTATAATGACAACCTCATAATCAAAATATTGATAATCAGCTTGCCATCTAAGTAATCTAGCTTTCTGAGGTTTAGATTCAATATTTTTTGTTAAGAAAGCTTTAACACTCGTGTTATCAATTTTAAGAATGAATTTCTTAGGCAGTAGGAATAATGGCCATTTTCTGAAAGCCTTTCGCACTGCAAAGAATTCCTTCTCATTGATATGCCATCTTGCTGCTTCGTTTCTCCAAAGAGATCGCTGCAGTATCGGCATGGCACTTCTCCATTCGGGGTAGCTTTGGTTAATACTGCTACCCACCAATGATCACTGGCATCTGTATAGAGTACCAATTCTTCATCATCGTTCGGTATTGCAAGCTTTGGAAGATCTTTACAGATCTCTTTAAGTTGTAATACTGATTCTATGGTGCTCTTTTCCCATTTGAAATCTGCATCTTTCTTTAACAATGGGCTAAACACCTTCCTGTATTTTGCCAAGTTTTTAATAAACATTCCGGCAAAATTGACAACTCCAAAAAACTTTGAAGTTGCTTCTTGTCTTTGAGGTCCTCTGGAAATCCCTGCACCTTCTCCACTATATGTTTTTGAAGGATGATTCCAGACTCATCGATCTCGATCCCAAGGAACTCGATCTGTCTAGTGGCGATTACTGCTTTCTTCTCTAATAGCACTAATCCTTCCTTATGACAAACTTCTAAAAAGATCTCCAAATGTTTGACGTGTTCCTTCATATTCCTTGAAGCGATGAGTATATCATCGACATATACGAACATGAATTTAAAATAATCTTTGAACAGATTATCCATCTTCCTTTGATATATCCGGGGGGCATTTGCTAATCCCATTGGCATCACGTTCCAGATATAATGTCCTTGTGGTGTGGAAAACGCCGTATACTTCTTGCTGGCCTCTTCCATCTTAATCTGATAAAAACCAGATTTACAATCAAATTTAGAGAATACTTTGGCATTCTTGATGCAGTTTACCAAGTGTTCTCTACTCGGGATATAATATCCGTCGAATTTCAAGATATTGTTGATCCCTTTGTAATTGATCACCAATCTTGGCTTTCCTCTCTTCATTTCTCCATGGTTTCTCACCAGAAATCCTGGGCTACTGTATGGAGAGATTCCGTCTGAAATCAACTTAAGGTCCAGATGTGCCTTAAGTATTTTCTTCATATCCTCACGATCTGCCTGATTCATAAGGATTGGTTTGTACCGAACAAACTCATTTTCTTTTCCGGTTTTCACCTTCAAAGTTGCTTTGAGTTCATTCTTGTCCCACCATGCTAGAGGATCTTCATTGAAATTCCTCTTGATTCTTTTCTTGACATCTTCCAAAGATATTTGTTCTTCAATGGTGATATCAAGTTGTGGACTTGTTTCCATAGACGCTTTGAGGAATTGAATTGTCTCTCTTGACATTCTCTCATCCTTATCTCCGCCTAATGTTTCAGCTCGATATTGAAGGAGTGCATCTCCATATCTTCGCTGATCCTTCATTTTTGGGTGACTTAGTTTTCCTTCATCACCAATCATGATTTCCGCTTGCTTAATTCCTCGTTTAAGGATCAAAATCCTCTTCGAGAAATCTCTTCCTGCAATAGCTGGTAGATCATCTCCTACTCCTGTAGGAAAGATTTCTGGCTTTGCTGTGCATATTCCTGCGCCTGAGTCGATGTAGGCTGCGAAATATTCTGCTCGGTATTCTTCATATAACATCCCTATAGAGATGTATATCGAGAATGGACTAGTCGCCATTAATAGCGGGCTGCTTTCTTCACAGAACCTGATATTTTCTATGAGCCACTGTAAAGACCACCCTATCTGGCTGTCGTTCCCAAGGTTTGTGCCCCTCGAGAAATTCCAATCCAAGAATAAGATGCCCACTTTCTCGTCCTGCTATTCCTTGGATTATCAACTCGTTTTCTCCTAGCTGGAGAAGTCCTTCAAATCTTCCCAATGAAGGTTGTTGTAGATAATATAGGACATCACAAGGAAACATGTTATCCTTCTGAGTGATATCGAATACTATCTCCACTTCTCTCCATCCCTCTGGACATTTTAATTCACCTTTCGTTGTGAATTTTTCTGGCTCCAGATTCTCTTGTAAGATAGGTCTCTTTTCCCATCTCCGACTCATGATTCTGCTATCATGAAACGAAACCCTTCTTGGTTCAAACCTTTGACTTGTAGCTTTAGTCATAATAGGTTGATCCTCGATCCGCATATCCATCTCATGGATAGGTGGTAACTCCATAATCTCCGGTCGGACTGCATGCGCCACCTGCTCGAAGATATCCGGTATTTCGATGAACTCCTTTTCCACAAACAATTCTGAATGGTGGGTATTGGATAGTGCATACGAAATACTGTATGTAATAGAGTATGGCCTATTCCCTTCTTTCATCAACTCCTTGTTTTTGAAATCTTGATGAAGGGTTAGAACTCTATTAAAATCGCGATCTGCCAAGTTATAGGCAATCCTTGGATAAATGTAGGATACCAATTTCCCGGCATATAGATTTCCTGAGATTCCTCCCAGGCTTGCATCTCTCAAGTTCTTGATTCTCTTGTCGAAGATAGCAATATCAATCGGAGAATCAATTCCTTCTTTGAATGTTGATTTGATCAGAATTCTAATGGCTCCGATATGGATCCATTGCATCTTCTGAGCACTATTCATCCTGCTTAGTTCCTCTCTGACTTCTCTCATCGGAACTAGCTGCATCTCCATCACATTACTTGTCAATTCCATGGGGATTGCTATTTCCCCTGCCGTGACTTTGTAAATGATATGATGCTTTCTTTTATTTAGGAAATGTCCCAAAGTCTTGTCCAATCTCCCAACTGCAAATCCATCATAGATTTGGAGTTTTGGATCTTCTCTCTTAATCTTCATAAGCGTCTTATGAGAAATTGACATTTGTGAGAAGAACCCGGAGAGATCTTCTCGCGTCTCCTGTCGGAAGACGTCCTCTTCTTCAGTCTGATTCTGATTCTGAAGACTCATCCTCGCTATAATCTTCTTCTTCGTATATGCTTTCGTCTGAAGGGATTCCTTCAAACTGATATACTTGAATCAGATCCTGAAAGTATACAGCCTCTTCCATTTCTGGAGTTGCTTCAAACTTTCTGATTCCTCGTCTTTGATTGTCTGGACAGTCTGTTGAGATGTGGCCTTTTGCACCACATGTCCAGCAATTGCAATCCTTGAAACTTTCATTAGCTCTTGTATGAGCCCTTCTGAAAGTTTTCCTTGTTGAAGATGATCTTCCCCCGCTCATTTGATTTGAGCCTGAAGAAGAACCTCTGCTCCGGCTTGGTCCTGACCTCTGCCCCGTTTTGTAACTACGGGCCTTTTGTTTGGACCAAAACTTTCTAGGTCTCCATGGAGTCCTAGATTTCTGGTTACCATCTCCTATGGCATAAGGATGATTTCTCTTTTTCATCTTCTTTTGCCTGAATGGTTGACCTCCCACAATAGTAGGAATATCATTTTCAATACAGCATAGAGGAACACTTTTGTTTATTCCTCTTAGCCTCTTGTAATTCTTATGGAGCGCCGCTTGATAGCACCACTCAGCAAGCTTGGTCTTGAGGAATGACATCCTTCTTGCCACGGTATCCATGTTGTTCTCTAGAGGTGGCTGATATTCTTTAATCAACATTCCTCTCCAGGGACTAGGAATCTTGGCAAAGAATAATGGAATGGCGTCTCGTTCCTCGATTCTTGATTTCCATCTATACTCCGTAAAGAGTTTGATGAACTCATCTACGTGACAAATATCACGTAACTCCAGGCTATGAAGTGCTTGCCTGTATCGTCTGGCCTTATTGTCTTCGGCTCCTTCAAAGTAGCCTACTCCAACGAATCCTACTTTAAGCACCTGAGCCATCTTGTCGACGATCTCTGGTAAAGCTTCGCAAGCCCAGACATTTGCTACTATCTCAAGATTAGTAGCTTCCCAGGCAATTCTCGCAGATCCTTCTAAACTAATCTTTAGAAGTGAGATAAAGCTTTCTTTATCCAGCTCTAGTGTGCCTGCTGCAATCTTCATTGCTCCTGCCCACTCATCTATGAGTAGTTTTCGGTTCTTGAAATCTAATGTATCCAAGTTGAGGACTACTCCGTATGGATGTATCGGCTCCAACTGGGATCTTCCATAAGGCGATTGCATTATGTTTGGTCTTGGAGATCTCCTTCTTATCTCTGCTCCTGGAAAGGAATAAGCACCAGTAGAGAAATTTCCCGTTGGTGGTATATTTCCGCCTGCTGGAGGGTCATGGGATCCCTCGCTTTCCGCCACATTCGTCGGATTCTGTGGTGTATTTTGGGGAACCTGTTGATTTCCGTAGATACATTCTCCTGCATCTTTAGATCTACAAGACCCAATCCTGCAAAGGACTGTGCAAGGTCGTGTAAATCCTCTAGATTTATTCTATCCATTAGGATAGACTCTTCCGGTTTAGAAAAGCAATCATCTTTTCTGCATCCGTCAGTTCTCTCTTTACTTCGGTAGTTTTCCCCTTTTGATGTAATAGGGGTTCTGTGCCGAAGGATGGGGAACCTTCTCTTCTCCTGGCCATACTTGGTTTTGTTTCCAAGATGGTCAGTCTCCTTTGAACCTCCTTGAGTGTATCAAGGATCTCCTTCTGTTGGTCGAGGATGGTCTCTCCATAGCTTTGGACCGTCCTCTGGATTTCTCTAAGATCTGAAATCTTAGATTTTTCTCCGCTCACTTCTTCCCAATTCGGTCCCTTCATGATTTTTTCCAGAAATGTAGGTGAGGTTTCTGGATATCCGATGGGGACTGATTTGGCCTCCTTCTCCAGATTTCCATGGTAGGAAATCTTCCATGGATGCTGGTGAAATGGATGAGCTCAGCTACATTCCCTTCAACAGAAATTTCCTGTTTAAGGGTCTTTCGTCTGATTTCTTCCCTCGTTTCATCAGCGCTTGGCATCTTGAAAGGCTGTCGAAACTCGTGGTTGAGTTTCTTAATTCTTTCAAGACTCCGTTCAACTCTTCGGATAAATTCTCCGAAGAACTCCTGTTTCTGTCTTTCCAAAATATGGAAATATTCTTGATTATTTGAGTTCTCACTCAAGTATTCCTGTTGAGTATTTTCTCTCGAACTTTCGTTCGGATTCATATTCACTCGTATGTCTCCTCCGTTAGGATAGTACGTAATATAATAAATAAATCCATGACTTTCTTAAATAAACTTAGGGCTCTGATACCATTTTTTTTTACGTTCGGATCGGATCTTGCATGATTGTTTGATTTATAGGGTCAATTTATTAAATTGTGATAATTAATTAGGACTTAAAATTTGATTTCAAAATTTTGTTTGGACTCAACAAAAATTTAAATTATAAAATCTGAATTGAAAGGAATTTTTCTAATTTTTTTTTTTTTTTATACTCAAGGGCAAAATGGGTAGTTTGCTTCATAAAATGGTATTTTGTCAAGTATAAAGTGAAATAAGTAAAATAGAGGTATTTTTTTATGACATGGGTACTAAGACCCATTTCCTCTACTCCTGTATGCGAGTAGTACTCTGTGCTTCTTCTGTCGACAGCTTTTGTCAATGTAAGCTGGAACTTGTACTTGGCCAAATGTTTTCATATTGTACCATCCATGTATGTGATGGATTAAAAGAATATACCGAGTGTAACACATGTATCTTATGGTTGTTGAATTTTGAATGTGTCATAATCGAAGAGTTATTATAAATAGAATATACATAATGGTTGATAATTCTGACCTACTTTCCATGGATATAGATGTCTAAAGAGTAGTGGTAATTGATAGATAGGAGAAACAGCCTAGATAAGAGAGAGGGAGAGGAAACTCTTAAATCAAGCCATATCTTATAGGATTAATTTCAAAATGCAACCTGTACTATGCGCGATTTTATACTTTGCAACCTAAACTAAATATTTTTTCCGATCACAACCTGTATTGTACGTTTTTTTTCACTTTGCAACCTCCGGCTATAGATTCCGGCATGTATAAGCCATGTGCCCATCACATGCCAAAATAGCCAATAAGATTGTGACACGTGTCAATATTATTTAAAAATTTAAAAATAACTTATTAAAAATATAAAAATAATTAAAATGCATTTTAATTTTTTTAAAATTCATTTAGAATTTAGAATATTAAAAATTTATATTTAAAATTATTTTAAAAATCCTAAAATTCATATAAAATTAAAAAAAAAATCCTAAAAATTATTTTTAAAATTCTAAAATGCATTTGAAATCCAGAATATATAGAAGAAATATATTTTCAAGAAATTAAAAAAAAAAAGAAATTGAATTTATATTTTAAAAATAAAAATAAAATTACAGAAAAATAGTAAAAAAATAGAAGATAATTTGAAAATATTATATAAAATGTTGAAGGAAAAACACATTAGTGTGCCTTCATCAAAAGTAATTGATAGAGGGGCAATTTAGGCGTTTCATTATATCCTGTATACATAAAATCCTACAATGTATACCTATATAAGAGACATCTCTTGTGAAATAATATACGCCGCTTTCCATCTATTTCTGCTTTTCTTTCTGTTCTCTTTATTCTTTCCAATTTACTTTTACACGTTATCAGCATGAAATTGTTCTACGATTAAGAACGAAAAGGAGGAATCAACACAATTCTGCCCTACGGTGAAACACGGAAAAGAACGAAAATATCGCTTGACAAGGTAAACCTCCTGAATTTTAAACTCTGATTTGTGATTCTGTTTGTGATTCTGCCCTACGGTGAAAGACGGAAAAGAACGGTTATGCCTCTGATTTGTGATTCTGTTTCATAACTCTGCACACTGTTTTGGACACAATTAAAATATTATTATATGTAATACATATGACTATGCAATTCAATTCAATTACTAGCAGTGACATTAATTACCCTGCAATTCAATTTAATTACTAGAAGTGACATCAATTCAATTCCTTTTCCACTAAATATTAGATGCGTAGGCTGTGATTTATATAATCGAGTTCCCTGTTGTTTTTTTCATATCTTTTATCATTGAATTTATGCAATATGATAATTATGTGTACATCCTGATTTATATTGAAACCTAGAAACACATGATGACAGGCTTTTAGAATTATTAGTTTGTTATTTGGATTCATACATTGACCGAACCTTTTTTTTTTTTTTAAGCATATTCTGTACTTGTATTTAGTAATCTTTGAATTATTATATGACATATGACACATTATTTATATATTTGTTGTTGAGTACTTCCATGATAAAGAAAATTCATGGATAATACATATTAACGTAAATAAATGTGATAAAGTATTTTCACAAAGTATCGAAAAACATATATGTGACCAATTTGTCTCAAAATCTAACTCAACCCACATTCTTGAGAAAAAATTGTATATTGCTATGCTTGCATAATTAATATATATTCCTTTTTGTTTACAGCAAATGGCTGAACCAACTCGACCTGAATTTGAAATTTTGGACTCAGAAGGAATTGGGTACCATCGTTGGGTTTCGGATGTGGAAACTATCTTCTTAGGGAAGGATTATCTTTCCACAATCAAACCATCCACTGACCCAAATGACAAAGAACCGTCCGACAAGGTCAAAGCAAACGCCCTAATGTTTCTTAGGCGACATATCGATCCTAGTTTACGCTGGGAGCACCTTCAATTGAAAACCCCCAAAGAACTGTGGGATGCCTTAAAGGAACGTTTTGGAAACATACATGATACTCTGCTTCCAGAACTAACAGTCCAGTGGAATGAAATCCGCTTACTTGACTACAAAAGGGTCAATGATTTCAATAAGGATATGTTACGCCTTAAAGCACGTCTTACTTTCTGTGGAAAGAAAATCACAGAAGATGACATGATACAAAAAACTCTTTCCACCTTTCCTACCTCAGCACTTATACTGGTAAACCAGTGTAGACTTGAATATGATAACAAAAGAATCGCAACATTTAATAAGCTGATGAACATGCTGCAAGTAGCTGAGTGGCATGACCAAGTTCTTCTGAACAATAATGCCAGGCCTGCTGGGACAAAGAAAATTCCCGAGGCAAACTCTAATCAAGGGAACAGTGGAACGAACCCCAAAGGAAAGGGGGCAGGACGTGCTCATCCTTACCACCGTGGGAATAATGCACCATGGGGTAGGGGCCGTGGGGGCCATGGTAGAGGTCGTGGTAGGGGCCGTGGTGGCCCTCCCACTGGAGAGCGGCAAGTAGGTGTTGTGGCTCCTAGTGGCCACGGTGGTCGTGGAGCCAAGGTGCAAAAGGCACCTAAAAACCCTTCGAACAAAAAGGAACGAGTTGGCAATGAACCTTGCTATAGGTGTGGAGACACCGACCATTGGTATAGCAACTGTCGTGCAAGCAACTATGTAGCAGCCAACTATAAGAGGTATATGGAATCTAAAGAACAAGAGACCCACTACATGGAAGGCGAGGATCAACTCACAGACGTTAACCTCACGATTGCAGATTTCAATGGCAACAAGGACTTTGCTCAGTCAATGGATACTCCCGATTTTGACTGATCTGCTTTACTATTTCTTTTTCAAGAATATTGTTAAGGCACTATGCCTCATTTTATTTGGACAATTGTTTTTCGTCTTCAAGTTACTTAGACTAATTGTTTTTTGAGTTAGATTTTTTGTATGAGACTTTACTTTCAATAAATTTGAATGTTATTCTCAAGTATTGAATTTATTTGAATTTATTGTACATCAATACACATGGTTCGAAAATAGCACTATCCCAATGTAAAGCAATACATCTGAGGAATAAAAGGAAATATCGAATGACAAGTAAATCATTTTATTAAAATTGAAATACTCAAAAGGAAAATGAGATAAGATTTTCAACTAAATTAATAACACAAATCACATTTACTTGTAGGAATGTCTCGCGGAGAAATAGAGTGCTTAGCTGATAGTGGGACTACCCACACAATTTTAAGGAATAGACAATTATTCATTGAACTTATTCCTTACACTTCATATATAACTACAATGATTGGATCATCCCAATTAATAAAAGGGCGAGGTACTGCCAAATTCTTGATGCCTAACAGCACAATTATTAAAATCAAAGAAGCTCTTTATGCACCAAGAGCTAATCGAACCTTGTTAAGTTTTAAAGATATTCGTGCCAACGGCTATCATTTAGAAACTCACAGTGAGAATGGAATTGAATTTATATATATTACCTCTAATGAATGTGGAAGAAAACACATCTTAGAGAAACTAATGAGTCAATCTAGTGGGTTGTACATCACTACTATTCGAATTCTCGAATCTTATGCCGTCACCAATGATGAACTATGTGACACTAGTTTATACAGGCTTTGGCATGACCATCTTGGACATCCCGGTCGTGATATGATGATCCGTATTTTGAAAAATTCACACGGACATCCTTTTTTTCGAGTGAACCATAGAAAGGGACGCAAATCCGGTACGATGGACGATATCGGTCATGTTGTTGCTCCATCGCAACCTGTGTTTTCTGAAGTACCAGATGCACTATCTACATCCCACCCTGCCTGATTACAAATCTCAAAGGCACATCACTCATTTTGCAAAGCCTGTTCTTTAGCAAAAGTAACACCGAGACCGTCTTATGCTAAAGATACCAAACAAAATATTCCATTCTTACACAGGATACAAGGAGATATTTGTGGACCTATTCATCTAGAATGCGGACCATTTAAGTATTTTATGGTTCTGGTTGATGCTTCAACACGCTGGTCACATGTCGCTTTATTGTCCACAAGAAATTCTGCATTTGCAAAACTCTTAGCACAAATTATTCGTTTAAGGGCTCACCACCCTGATAACCCTATCAAGTCCATAAGACTTGATAATGCTGGAGAGTTCACATCAAAAGCATTTGATGATTATTGCATGTCTATTGGGATCGATGTAGAGCATCCCGTACCCCATGTGCATACCCAAAATGGTCTCGCAGAAGTCACCATCAAAAGACTACAAATGGTGGCTAGGGCTTTGGTTATGCGCACCAACATGCCTATCTCTGCATGGGGTTATGCAATATTGCATGCAGCTTTACTTATTCGTCTCAGACCCACTGTTGACCAACCATTTTCTGCGTACCAGTTGGTAACTAGATATGAGCCTAACATTTCACACCTACGCATATTTAGTTGTGCAGTATATGTGCCTATTGCGCCCCCACAACGCACAAAAATAGGTCCCCAGAGACGATTAGGTATATACGTTGGATATGAATCTCCAACAATTATCCGCTATTTAGAACCTTTGATAGGCGACCTCTTTACCACTAGATTTGCGGATTGTCACTTTAATGAGACAGTCTTCCCGTCGTTAGGGGGAGATGAGAAAAAGAAATTTCTAAGGGAACGATAGGAATTATCGTGGTCTGTCCCCACTCTGTCTCATTTTGATCCCCGTACTTCACAATGTGAAAGTGAAGTAAAAAGAATAATTGATCTTCAGAACGTAGCAGATTCGATGCCTGATGCGTTTGCTGATATCGCAAAAGTGACTAGGTCTCATATACCAACTGCAAATGTGCCTTCCCAAAAGGAAAAGGGGGAGGCCACTTGGTTCGATTGACACCCACCCAAGGAAGAAAAGGGTAGGTGTGGCACAACATGATCCATTAATCATCAATGTTGAGAATCCATCTCATGAGATTATCTCTGATTATAGTTATGTCCTAGAATCATTACTGGAGGACGCTCCGATGTTTGATATGATTCCAGAGAATAAAGAAATCTCTATGGATTATGAGAGTGCAAACGAGTTGATGGACAGACATTGCACACAAATTGATGATGTATTTGCTTATACAGTTGCTCAAGAAATTATAGAGCATGATGATATCGAACCACGCTCTGTTGCAGAATGTCAACAAAGAGCAGATTGGCCTAAATGGAAAGAAGCAATCCAGGCAGAACTTGATTCTTTGACAAAGAGACAGGTATTCGGTCCGGTAGTGCTAGCCCCACCGAGTGTAAAGCCTGTAGGACATAAATGGGTCTTTGTCAGAAAGCGTAATGAGAAAAACGAGGTCCTGAGATATAAAGCTCGCTTTGTAGCACAAGGCTTCTCACAACGCCCTGGAATTGACTATGAGGAGACGTACTCTCCCATAATGGACGTCATAACGTTCCGCTACTTAGTTAGCTTAGTAGTTTCCGAAGGACTGGAAATGCAGCTGATGGATGTGGTTACTGCATATCTCTATGGGGATCTTGATTCAGAGATATATATGAAAGTGCCTGATGGCCTTCCATTGCCCAAGTCAAGTGACTCTAAACCACGGAGTGCGTTTGCAATCAGATTGAAACGCTCACTTTATGGATTGAAACAATCCGGACGGATGTGGTATACCCGTCTAAGTGACTACTTGATTGGGAAAGGTTACAAGAACGATGAACAGTGCCCCTGGGTATTCATAAAGAAAACTAGTTCCGGATTTGCGATTGTAGCAGTTTATGTTGATGACATGAACATAATAGGTACTCTTAATGAAATAAGAGAAACCACGAACTATTTGAAATCCGAGTGTGAGATGAAGGATCTTGGGAAAACTCGGTTTTATCTAGGCATTGAACTAGAGCACCGAGCTTGTGGAATACTTATCCACCAGTCTGCATATGTCCAAAAGATGCTCAGGCGATTTAACATGTACAAAGTGCATCCTGTTAGCACTCCCATGATCGGTCGAAGTTTGGATTTAAAGAAAGATCCATTTCGTCCAAAGGAAGACGACGAAGAGCTATTGGGAGCTGAAATTCCCTATTTAAGTGCAATAGGCGCATTATTGTACTTAGCTCAATGTACTCGACCAGATATTGCTTTCTCAGTGAACTTGTTAGCTAGATTAGTTCAGGACCGACGCAACGTCATTGGAATGGTGTCAAGAATATATTCCGGTACCTAAAAGGAACCATTGACATGGGCTTGTTCTTTTCTTACAAAGAGAGAAAAGGGAACACAGATGAAATTGTAATCCCTAAAGCAAATGTTGAAGCTACCCCCTACACTAATACACAAAATAATGTATTAGTTGGTTTTGCTGATGCTGGTTATCTTTCCGATCCACATAAAGGTCGTTCTCAAACTGGTTACGTATTTACCATTGAAAATACGACGATATCTTGGAGATCTACTAAACAAACCCTTGTAGCTACCTCATCAAATCATTCGGAGATCATTGCCTTACATGAAGCAGTTCGTGAGTCTATTTGGTTAAGGTCGATCATTACACACATTCGAAGGAGTAGTGGATTGAGTTCTACCACTGAAGAGCCTACTTGTATATATGAAGACAATGCTGCTTGCATCGAACAAATGAAATTAGGATACATCAAAGGCGACAATACGAAGCATATATCACCGAAGTTCTTCTACAACCAGCAACAACAAGCTTTGCTCAAGATTCAAGTAACTCAAGTCAGCTCTGAAGAAAATGCAGCTGATCTGTTTACAAAATCACTGCCCAAGACAGTTTTTGAAAAACATGTGAAAAAGATTGGGATGCGTAGACTTTCTGAGCTCACTTGATAGATGTACGTATCAGGTGAGAGGTATAGACTTCAGGGGGAGTTTCAATATAGGTGCGTCGCACTCTTTTTTCCTTCGACCAAGGTTTATTTTTCCCACTGGGTTTTGTTACTTGGCAAGGTTTTTAACGAGGCAACATTCATGCACCATTCACCCTTCTGATTTGGCACAAGGGGGAGTGTTAAAGGAAAAATACATTAGTGTGCCTTCATCAAAAGTAATTGATAGAGGGGCAATTTAGGCGTTTCATTATATCTTGTATACATAAAACCCTATAATGTATACCTATATAAGAGACATCTCTTGTGAAATAATATACGCTGCTTTCCATCTATTTCTGCTTTTCTTTCTGTTCTCTTTATTCTTTCCAAGTTACTTTTACATAAAAAAGTTTCAGAAAACTAGAAAAAAAGAAGAAATTTTTGAAATTTCTTATTTCAGAAAAAAAAAAAGAACTGATTTTAATTTTAAAAATCAAATAAGAAATCAGTTCTTTTTTTATTTTTTTTTTCTGAAATAAGAAATTTCAAAAATTTCTTCTTTTTTCTAGTTTTCTGAAACTTTTTTATATAATATTTTCAAATTACCTTCTGTTTTTTTACTATTTTTCTGTAATTTTATTTTTATTTTTAAAATATATTCCTTTTTTTTTTAATTTTCTGAAAATATATTTCTTCTATATATTCTGGATTTCAAATGCATTTTAGAATTTTAAAAATAATTTTTAGGATTTTTTTTTAATTTTATATGAATTTTAGGATTTTTAAAATAATTTTAGATATAAATTTTTAATATTCTAAATTCTAAATGATTTTTAAAAAAAATAAAATTCTTTTTTTTTTAAATTTATTTTTATTTCTGATTTTTTAATGTTTCTGAAATTTTTATATAAAATTTATTTAGGCATTTTAATCATTTTTATATTTTTAATAAGTTATATTTAAATTTTTAAATAAGATTGACACGTGTCACAATCTTATTGGCTCTTTTGGCATGTGCTGGGCACATGGCTTATACATGCCGGAATATATAGTCGGAGGTTGCAAAGTGAAAAAAAAACGTACAATACAGGTTGTGATCGGAAAAAATATTTAGTTTAGATTGCAAAGTATAAAATTACGCATAGTACAGGTTGCATTTTGAAATTAACCCTATCTTATATCACTACGGTCATATTGTGTTTCTGTTATGTTGAACTCTATGAAGAGTACAATCCTGATTCTTAAAAGTAGTACGTCTTTGTCAAAGTGTTGCTGTTTTTTGTTATGTTGCTATTCTGGCCGTGTTCTCCTTGCTATGGCTTCATAGTTGTATGCAACTCAGTTTCAGATACTATTTGTGCTACGAGCACCGTTTAGGGTCAACCACAGGCTCCGTAAAATATAGAGATTACCATTAATCATTATTATTATTTTTTAAATATTTTTATCTGAACCTCAATATGGTGTCATGTGATCTATTGTGAATGCACAGTATTAGATATATTTCATATTATAAACAAGTGTATTAAGTAAGACAGTTAGGGGTGATTAGTTAAGCAGTTAGAAAGGAGAGATATTAGTTACTCTCCCAAAACCCCTGTATAAAAGGACCACACAATTACTCAATAATATGATATGAAATTCAGAGCAGTATTTCTTGATATGGTATCAGCTTAGCCAATCGATCTAAGAAATTCATTCAGTTCTTTCTCTTCTTCATCTCTCTTCTTTTGATTCTCTCTAACAATGGGAACAAGTGATGGAATTCTTCCCAATCACACCGTTATGGCGCCGATTGCACTAAAGCTTGAGCGCTCGAATTACACTTTTTGGAAAAACCAGGTTATGGTTGTTGCTAGGGCACATGGCTACGATGGGTTACTTCTCGGGACGATTGCTGTTCCTGATCAATTTCTGGAGCCAACCTCTACAAGTGCCCCCAGACAAAGTAATCCGCAATTTCAACAGTGGCTGCGCAGGGATCAACTGCTTCTTGGGTGGTTGTTAGCCTCCATTTCTGAAGGTATGTTGGGTCATGTGAATAGATGTAAGACCTCTAATGAGGCGTGGTCGGTGTTAGAATCGCTGTTTAAATCGTCTTCGAAAGCAAGAGCGATGAATTTACGATTTCAATTACAAACCCTGAAGAAGGGAAATATGACTGTGGATCAATATATCTTGGCCATGAAAGGCATTGCTGACAATCTGATTGATGTGGGGCAAACGATCTCTAATGATGAACTGATAATCTACATTCTTAGTGGGTTTGGTCCAGAATTTGAGTCAATAGTGGTTAATTTGTCAACAAGGTCTGAATCAATAACCTTGCAAGAAGTGCAGTTTGTTTTGCAAACTCACGAAATGCGGCTTCATCAGATGCTCAGAATCAGGGATTGTTCTCTACTGTTGAAAGTGTTCATACAGCTGCGAATTATGCCCAAAGTGGAAACTATGGAAAGAATTCTGGTAATAATTCTGGTAATCAAAGTTATGGCAGGGGTTATACAAATAATAGGGGTGGCAGACCTCCGGCCAGAGGTGGTCGGGGTCGAGGACGATTCACCAAATTTAAGAATCCGTGTCAGATTTGCGGGAAGACAAATCATCTTGCGGTGAAGTGTTTTTATCGTTTTGACGAGAATTATCAGGGTGGAAGCTTCAATACTCAGGCGAATATGGCAGAAGAGGAAAATGGCACTGGATATCTACCTTCTGAAGCAGATTTGTCTCAGAATCCTGATAATGCGTTTTATGACCCTGCTTGAGTGCAACTCAGCACTACCAAGAGAGCTCACACTCAAAGTGGTGTGTGGATTCAGGAGCTTCCAGCCACATCACATCTGACCCTCTACAGCTTCAAAACCAGCGCGTGTACAATGGTTCAGGTAAAGTGGTAATCGGTAATGGCAGTAAACTTAATATTTCACACACCGGCACTACTGCATATGGCACACAAGTTGAATCATATCCTATAGTGTTAAAGAATATACTATGTGTACCCGATATTACCAAGAATCTACTGAGTATTTCGAAAATTACGCAAGATAATCATGTTTATGTTCAATTTCATTCTCATTCTTGTTTTGTGAAGGATGCAAAAACTCACAAGGTGCTGTTGAGAGGAAAGCTTAAAGATGGATTGTATCAGTTGGATTTAACTCAACTAGGAAGGGTAACTAGGAACACTAATGCAATGCTAAGTGAAAAGTTAGAAAGTAGTCAAAATTCTCAGCATGATAAGTCTTTCGTGTGTACGAACAGTGATGTAAATCTGTGGCATCTTAGGTTAGGACACTCTTGTCATTCCACTGTACAAAATGTCATGAATTTACTCCATGTAAAGGCTAATAAGTCTAGGAATATGCAGTTCTGTTAATCTTGTAAAATGGGAAAGCTGCACAACATCAGTTTTCATTCTGTTAATAGCAAGGCTACTAGTCCTTTTGATATTGTGTCTTCTGATATATGGGGTCCGGCTTCTACTATGTCTACTTCCGGCTTTAGATATTATATACTTTTTGTGGATGAGTATACTAGATTTACCTGGATTTATCCCATGCAAACCAAAACTGAATCCTTAAGAATTTTTCAACAATTTTATAAGAGCATAAAAACTCAGTTCAAAACTAATATTAACGTGTTCCAATCTGATATGGGAACAGAATATAGTCAAATAGCTCGTTTTCTCACAGCAGAGGGAACACATGTTCGATATTCTTGTCCTTATGTTCATCAACAGAATGGCAAAGCTGAGAGAAAGCATCAGCATGTGGTAGACATGGGTCTGACCATGCTTGCTCACTCAAATTTGCCATTCAGTTTTTGGTGGGATTCTTTTGAGTCTGCTGCCTATACTATAAATAGATTGCCTACCCCCGTGCTTGATAATCTCAGTCCTTTCCAGAAGCTATATAAAGCCACTCCAGATTACAAATTTTTAAAACCATTTGGCTGTAGTTGTTTTCCTTATTTAAGACCTTACAACAGTAGCAAATTACAATTTAGGTCTAGCAAGTGTGTTTTTATGGGATATAGCACTTGCCACAAAGGATACAAGTGTTTACACCCTTCTGGTAAAGTTTACATAGCACGGGCTGTCTCGTTTAATGAAACAGAATTCCCTTACAAAGAGTTATTCATATCTAACAGGAACATCACTACTAATCAAGATGTTTTGCAGAGTTTACCATTGTCTGATGATCTTTTTCAGAATGAGAGTGATACATCTTACAGTTCAAGTAAGACCCTTGAAGAGTCTAGTACTCAACAGGTTCTTGATGCTTCAAATGATGGTAGAACTACAATTCTGAATGGTTCAAAACACCCCATGATTACTCGCTCTAAGTTGGGAATACACAAGCACAAAGTCTACATGGCTCAGACTCAAGGCCATTCGAATCAATCTTCATCTGATCACACTGATCAGTCCATCTCTTGTATTACTGAACCAGCTACAGTTGCTGACGCTCTAGCCGATGGACAGTGGAGACAGGCAATGGAGGAAGAGTATCAGGCCTTGTTACGGAACAACACATGGGACCTCGTTCCGTACTCAAACGATATGAAAGTAATAGATCACAAATGGTGTTTTAAGGTGAAGCAAAAATCTGATGGTACAAATGGAAGATTGAAGGCTCGGCTAGTTGCCAAGGGATTCCAACAAGTCCCGGGTATCGACTATTTTGAGACATTCAGTCCTGTGGTCAAGCCTATATCCATAAGAATCATGTTGTCCATGGCAGTCTCGAAGGATTGGCCAATACATCAAGCTGATGTTAATAACGCCTTCCTAAATGGATAATTGAAGGAGGAGGTCTACATGTCCCAACCAACAGGTTTTGAGGATCCGAACATGCCTCATCACATCTGCAAATTAGTAAAGTCGCTCTATGGTCTGAAACAGGCACCGAAGTCTGGAATGACAAGCTCAAAAATGCTCTAATCTCTCTCAATTTTACACCCTCTATTTCTGACACATCTTTGTTCTTTCAACACAATAATGGTAAACTACTAATGGTATTGGTTTATGTAGACGACATACTACTTACAGGCGATGATCCCCAAGCAGTTCAGCAACTAATCAAGTTGCTCAATAACAAGTTTGCTCTAAAATCATTGGGTGAAGTGCACTACTTCTTAGGATTAGAAGTCAACAGGTCGTCCAAGGGCATTCTACTGAAGCAGTCCAAATACATTGGTGACAGTCCATATTGTATTGCAACAAAGCTATCACAAAAGGACTCTGAGCCGTTTGACATGCCAACAGTTTATCGAAGTACGGTCGGAGCGCTACAATACCTAACGATGTCGAGACCAGATATCAGCTACATCGTCAATAAGCTTAGTCAATTCTTGTCCAGTCCCACACTAAAGCAATGGCAGGCCTGTAAGCGAGTATTAAGATACTTGAAGGGAACCATCAATCAAGGTCTTTTATTTGTGCCCTCTGAAACAAACAGACTGATCGCATACTCGGATGCAGATTGGGCTAGTTCACCGGATGATAGGAGATCTACCGGAGGTCACTGCGTGTTTCTAGGTAAGAATTTGATTACATGGAGTGCAAAGAAGCAAGACGTAGTGTCAAGAAGCTCAGCAGAGTCGGAATATAGGTCATTGGCCAATGCGTCTACAGAGATAGTGTGGGTTGATCCCCTCTTCACAGAGTTGGGAATTCAAATCCAGAAACCTTCAGTCTTATGGTGCGACAACAGCAGCGCAATTACACTAGCATCAAATCCAGTACACCATGCAAGAACGAAGCATATTGAAATAGACGTCCACTACATTAGAGAACTAGTTCGTAAAAACGTTGTTGATGTAAGGTTTGTAAACTCGAAAGAACAAATTGCGGATATCCTAACCAAACCTCTAGCAGCAGCTAGGTTCAAAATGCTGAGCTCCAAGATCAATGTTCACAAGTCTTTGGAAGAGGGTCAGTAAAGCTGGAAAAGCAACACCAAAGTTGAAGCTGCAGAGGGTATATAGTGTCTTTGCTACTGTATTATGTTGTGTAGTGTCTTGTTTTATTTTATTTATAGGCTAGTCTTCAATTCTGGTCCTAATGTTCCAAGTCAGGAAAGAGTCAGGATAAGGATGCTCATATTAAGGGAAGCATATTAGATATATTTCATATTATAAACAAGTGTATAAAGTAAGACAGTTAGGGGTGATTAGTTAAGCAGTTAGAAAGGAGAGATATTAGTTACTCTCCCAAAACCCCTGTATAAAAGGACCACACAATTACTCAATAATATGATATGAAATTCAGAGCAGTATTTCTTGATACACAGCAATACAGAATTGGCTCCAGGATGTATGGATGTGCGGCACGTGCCTGAACTGGATATCTGATTGAAGTGCAATGTTGCAGGTCTTCTTTGTCCCTGATTATTAGTTCTGGGTAATTTTGACTTAGTAACTGTGAAGAAACCCAAGTTCCATTTTAGATATTGCCATGAGATGAGCAATACGTTTTTGAAAATAACATATTAAATTGACAATGTGAGACCATAAAGAAATTGCATCACACTCATGATTACGGAGAGGAAAATATTTTTGGGATGAGAAAGAAAAGGTTTTTGTGCATGGGTTTGATTTCCATTTGAGGATTCTAAATTGATAAGCATGTGTTTGGTGTCCGACATATGGCCACAAGGTGATCGGGCATAAAAGGAATATGTTGGCATAATTGATCACAAAATGATGAGTTACACGTACCCAAACCCTTCATCATGTATCAACACCATGCAGTTGAACATTGATAGGGATAACCCGGTCACTTCGGGTTGGGTTAATACCTGAGCCCACTGACCGGCCCAGCTCACTTCGAGTCGGGTTAATACCTGAGCCCACTGACCAGCCCAGCACGCGTAGGCCCAGCAAGCACGTGAAGGCCCAGCACGCGTAGGCCCAGCAGGCCCACGAACACGCGTTGGCCCAACAGGTGGTTTGTTCCGCGAATCAAGGCTCAGGATTCGTTCCCAACCACCATGCAGCGGTAAATAGGCGTGAGAATAGGGAGTTTGTTAGGGTTCAGTTAGGGTTTAGGAAAGTTAAGTATAAATACGTGAAAAGAACTCTGGATTAGGGTTCGCACTCTGTATTGCGAATTGCTACCTGTAAACTCAAAGTTTTAGTGAAAGAAACACCTCGGCAAGAGTGATTTTCTGCCCGTGGACGTAGATCTCCGGATCGAACCACGTAAATCCTGTGTGTTTTTATTTCTTGCATTGATTTAGGCCGAATTGATTGGATACCGGATTGCGCTTTATCAATTGGCGCCGTCTGTGGGAACGGTAAAGCAATTTTTGACGTTTACAGCATATTCAAGAATCATGGTGACAACTCGTTTGAATCAATCTCGTCACGGTTATCAATCCAACCAGGATCCACCCGTGGATCAGGTTTTGCCGCCGAGGCAATTGCTGGCAAGGAGTACATCTCCTCATCAGGGCAATCGAGGCCCGGTTGCGAATCCAGACAATCAGTATTTACCTCCACCCCCTCAGGACATGCAAAACCCTAATCCCCCTGCTGCCCAACCACCGGTTAACATTCAAATTACCCCAGGATTGCTCCAGGCTTTCTTACAAGAGCATGCCCATGTTCTTCAAGACTGGGCGGCTAATCGCCAACACCCCGCGGGGCATGCCGGACATGATGCCAATCCCGCGGTGCCTCCACAACGTCAGCACTCGCGTGATCAACAAGACCCGGGGCATCGCGGGCGTCAGGATCGGCGACGGGAACGACCTGGTTCCTCCGAGGACCATGGGAGTTCTAACGAATCACGACCGTGCAACGATGAACCTACTGATATGGATCGCCGCCGTCCGCTCAACGCGGCTAAGAGAGTTCGTTATGCCAATCCTCATGCTCTAGATCTTCAAGAGTATGAGCGAGTTCAACGCAATGTTGAACTGGACAGAATTCTGGGCCTTGATGCCAATGGAGATATCATCACACCGTTCTCCCTAGAAATCATGGCCACCACCCTTCCCGAAGGGTTCAAACGGCCGGCCATACCACTTTATGATGGCACCGGAGATCCGACCAATTTTCTTGGAGCTTTCAGACACAACATGCTTAGCCACGATAACATTACATCCCTCCATTACTGCAAGATTTTCCCTGAGTACTTACAGGATGAAGCTCGGGTTTGGTTTGATTCTCTCCCACGCAACAGCGTATCTTCTTTCAGAGAACTCGCCGAGCACTTTTGGGCGCGGTTCGAAGCACGGGCGAAGCCCATGGCCACCCTGGCCGATGTCATGAATATGGAACAGCGGGACGGTGAAACCGTTACCCAATTTCTTGACCGCTTCACAGCGGTAAGCCTCAAGGTGGGAAATTGCCCCGACGACGTAGTCATCTACGCATTCATGAATGGACTCCGTCCCGTAGCACTTTACACCGAGTTAGTTCGAAACACACCGGTCACAACCCGAGCACTGTTCAAAACGGTGTGCAAATTTGCTAAGGCCGAAGAGCAGACTCGCCAGAAGCGTGAGAAACACGCTAGCAAGCGGCAGTCCGACAAAGCACAAACCGGGCCTAGTACGCGACCTAGTGCATTCTCCCGCCTGACCCCGGGGCGTTCAGAATCCCGAGGCGATATTCCACAATTGACTCCGTTGACGAAGTCACGAGCCGAAATCCTTTCTATTCACAAGAACGATCTGCGACCTTGTCCGCGGATGACTGCTCCGCCTGAGAAGAGGAATCGTGGAAAGTGGAGTGCGTACCACCGAGATCATGGGCACGAGACAGAGGAGTGCTGAGAACTCAGTAAGGAAATCGAGGAGTGCCTGAGGAAAGGTTTCTTGCGCCAATACATTGCGCGGACCGACGACAAGCCTCGGACAGGTCAGAATGGGGGTTCGTCCCATAACCGCGGAAGTTATCATGATCGGGGCGCACAACAGAATCGGCCGCCGTGGCAGAATAATCGGCCGGGCCTAGTAATTACGCACGGCAAGATTCTGGCAATCGCCAACAACCACGTCTTCCGCCACCACCTCCTCCTCCGGGAGGACCCGGAGACAACGCACCCCCTCACGTAATAAACGTGATATATGGGGCCCTTCCCACCGGGGCCTCGCGACATGCCTTGAAGGCAGAGGCTCGACGTCCTCTTCCCGAGGAGCCACGTCATAAACGCCTCCATCAATCCGAGACTGTCAGCTTCACGGATAGAGACCCGGTTCCGGAGATAACACCTCATACTGACGCTATTGTCATCGACATGACTGTAGCCAATATAACAATAAGGCGGGTCTTCGTGGATAATGGGGCCGCGGTGAGTGTTATATTTGCCGACTGTTTCCAAAGGATGGGGATTCCTCGGGAACAACTTCGGCTGGCCCCCGGGCCACTGCAGACTTTCACTCAGGGTGAAGTCCAGCCAGAGGGTGTCATCACTCTCCCGGCATCTTTGGGGACTTATCCGGCAATAAAAACCATTTTCGTGGATTTTTATGTGGTGAATTCCCCATCACCGTACAACATGATCCTGGGCCGGGACTGGCTTACCCCCGCTAAAGCCATATGTTCCACGTATCACCTCGCACTAAAGTTCCCCACTTCGCATGGCGAAGTGGCTATTCGCGGGAGTCAGCGGGTTTCAAAGGAGTGTATGTACGTGGCACTCAAAAAGACTGCTAAGGTTCCTCTCAAACAGCAGCTTCAGGTGGCATCATCGGTTCTGGAACCTCAGGAATGTACCTCGTTGGGGGATGCCACCGCTCAAGTACCTCTAGATCCGTCCAAGCCGGAGCAGACTGTAACCGTCGGAGCCGTGGATGTGCCATGGTTACATCAGGCTATAATTCAGACCTTGCGAGAATATTCCGATGTCTTCGCATGGTCTCCTCTGGATATGCCCGTGGTCTCTCCCGACATAATAACACACAAGCTGAACATTGATCCCAGCATAAAGCCTATCCAGCAGAAGCAAAGGAAGTTCGCCCCGGAGCGAAATGACGCAATTCGAATCGAGGTGCAACAACTCTTGGATGCGGACATCCTGTTCGAAGTATATTACCCCTCCTGGTTATCGAATCCAGTAATGGTGGTTAAGTCCAGTGGGGCATGGCGGATGTGCGTCGACTTCTCCGACCTCAACAAACATTGTCCGAAGGACTGTTATCCCCTACCTTCCATAGATCAAAAGGCCGAGGCCATTACTGGGTATGAGGCACTTTGTTTCTTAGATCTGTACAAGGGATACCACTAGATCTTTATGGATCCGCAGGATGCCATCAAGACGGCATTCATCACTGCTTTCGGGTGCTATGCTTTTAAGAAAATGCCCTTCGGGGTCAAGAACGCCGGAGCCACATACCAGCGTCTCATGGACCGGGTTTTCCACGGCCAGATTGGCCGCAACGTTGAGGTTTACGTTGATGACCTTGTTATAAAAAGTATCTCCCATTCTTCATGTGTGCAAGACATTGCCGAAACGTTGCGCACCCTGCGAAGCTACAATTTGCGCCTTAATCCAGCAAAATGCACTTTCGGCGTCGGCTCCGGCAAGTTTCTGGGTTATATGGTTTCACAACACGGTTTGCAGGCTAACCCGGCCAAGCTTCGGGATGTGCTAGAACTGCAGCCACCCAAGACATTCAGGGATGTTCAGCGCCTCACAGGTGGTTTGGCGGCCTTAAATCGATTCTTATCTAAAGCGGCGGAGCGACAGCTCCCATTCTTCAAAGTCTTGAGACAGGCGAAGTCTTTTGAGTGGACTCCGGAGTGCACCGAGGCCTTCGAGGCTTTGAAACATCATATACAACAGCTGCCTACCTTGTCAGTTCCTCTCCCCGGAGAGCCGCTTTACTTATATTTGGCTTCCTCCGAGGAAGCTATTAGCGCTGCACTTGTGCGCGAAGTCAATAGGGTTCAACATCCCGTGTACTTCGCAAGTCGTGTTCTCCACGGGGCGGAGACACGATACTCCGTGTTAGAAAAAACTGCTTTGGCAATTGTTATGGCAGCTCGGCGTCTACGGCCATATTTCCAAGGACGTGAAATACGGGTTCTGACCAATCATCCTATCCGCCAGATTCTTGTCAAACCCGAGGTGTCTGGGCGCCTTGCAAAGTGGGCCGTCGAGTTAGGCGAATATGATATTCAATACCTTCCCCGCCGAGCAATCAAGGGACAAGCACTCGCCGACTTTCTGGCTGAAACCCCGGGAGACAATCATGAGTCTCCGACAAACAGTGATACACATCACCCCGCTACCCTCGTATCCTCACCTCAGAAATGGCAACTATATGTGGATGGAGCATCCACGACTCGAGGAAGTGGTGCCGGGGTGCTTCTCATCGACCCCGAGGAGGTTGAAGTTAAATACGTCATCCGATTCAAGTTTAAGGTGACTAATAATGAAGCGGAGTACGAGGCAGTTCTCGCCGGGCTCCGGCTCGCTCAATCCTTAGGTGTTCGTCATCTTGAGCTCTTCACGGACTCCGAGGTCGTGTCCAGACAAATCCAGGGGACTTATGTCGCCAAGGATGAAACAATGATCAGGTATCTAGCTCTAACACTCAAGCTTATGTCAACTCTTGATACAGTAGTTGTCCAGAAAATACCACGTGCTCAGAATGCAAGAGCAGACGCGCTCAGCAAATTGGCCTCCGCGGTCCGAACTAATATATCTCCGGATATCATGGTCGAAGACCTATCTCATCCAGCAATTCATCAGGCCACAGTTTCGGTCCTGACCGATAGTGATCCGAATTGGATGACTCCTATCATCCAATATCTCCGAGATGGAATCCTGCCCACTGACAAGCTACGAGCTCGACAAGTTGTCCTCAAAGCCCCCAAATACTCCTTTCATGATGGAGTCTTATACCGGCGGTCATACCTACAACCGAGTCTCCGGTGTCTCGCTCCGGCCGAAGCTACCCAAGTTCTGCGGGAGGTTCACGAAGGGGCCTGTGCCAGCCATATTGGTTCCCGGACATTGGCCAAGAAAGTTCTCCACTGGGGATATTATTGGCCAACTTTGTTCAACGATGCCCACGACTTAGTGACCAAATGCAGCAAGTGTCAGCTACACTTCCGAGTGAATCATCTGCCGCAGACCGAGCTCACTGGAATCCAGAGTGCGTGGCCGTTTATTCAGTGGGGTATCGACATTGTTGGCCCATTCCCCGTTGCTCCGGGAGGATTGAAGTTCCTGGTCGTTGCCGTAGACTACCTCACTAAGTGGGTCGAAGCCGAACCACTCACGGCCATTACCGGTCAGAATATCTTGAAGTTTGTGTGGCGCAATATTGTTTGTCGCTTCGGCATCCCGAGTACTATTATCTCGGACAATGGTAAACAATTTGCCAATGATCCCTTTCGGTCATGATGCGAAGACCTTCACATCAAACAAATTTTCACTTCGGTTGCTCACCCTCAAGCCAACGGGCAGGTTGAAGTCACCGATCGGACACTGCTCACGGGAATAAAGAAGCTCCTGGATAATGCCAAAGGTCTCTGGGCTGAAAACCTTCCACAAGTCCTATGGGCTTATCGCACAACACCGCATACCTCTACCGGGGAGACTCCTTACAGCCTTACTTACGGTTCCGAAGCCGTTATCCCTGCTGAAATCAGTGTACCAAGCCCCCGCCTCCTCACATTGGTTCCAGAGGATAATGACGAGGCTCTCCGGGCAAATTTGGATGAGCTTGAAAATCGCCGTGACCAATCATTCATTCAACAGGCCAGGTGTAAACAACGAGCAGCCCAGTATCATAACCTCCGGGTCCAAGGCACTCAGTTCAATGTCGGGGACCTAGTTCTTCGGCTCAACTCGGCCAGCAAAGCTGCCCCCGAGGGAAAATTACATGCTTCTTGGGAGGGTCCCTACCGAGTCGTTGCCGCGCACGATTCCGGATCCTATCAGCTAGAGCATCTCAATGGAACCCCGATTCCCCGAAGCTGGCACGTAACCAACTTGAGGCGCTTCTATCTGTGAATGCCAAATCTCAAGTACCATCTTATCTTTAATTTCTTTTATAAGTGTTATCTCTCTTTGTACTTTTGAGTTTGCTCCGGCACTTATCATTGAATAAAAATTCTTTGTTTATGCATCTTGCTGTGTTCTCCTTTACGTTACGGGGACGCCCTAACGCAATCATATTATCGTTATTAGTCTCCGGACAATTAAATTTCTCCCTCGGTCCGTCCGAGGAGATTCGCATTCAGTCCCCGGACTCATATCACTTTCTCGCCTGTTTAACCGGAGAAGTGTTTACTCCCGCCTGATCCGTCCGGGGAGATGTTACTCCCGCCTGATCCGTTCGGGGAGATTGGATTTATCCATACTGTGTTCCCGAACACCTAATTAAAATAGTTAATAATTTCTCGTATTGTGTTTCCGAACACCCGGTTAAAATGGTTAGTATCTTGTTGCTTTCCTTAAACCCGTCTATACACACCGCAACAGTTTTATTATCTTCTGAATAGTACAACATCAAGCAGTTTTTTTTACATAAACCTTCAAAAAAAAAAAAAACAACAGTCATCTGCGGCCCTCGAGCCAGTATTCGGCGCTTCGGCGTTGAGGCCTGCTCCTTGATCTTCGCTGCGTCCTCCGGGACCTTGTTGTTCTTCGGCCCCGAGCTCCGGCTCTTTCTCCTCCGCGAGCATCCCGGCGCCGGGGACTTTCTCTAGGCGTTTGCCTGGGGACTTCGTCTCGAGTCCGAGCTCGGCTACTTGGCTGTGGAGCGAACCTCGGGGTTTGGGCCCACTGCACAGGGTCCCACTCCTCCGGAGCCATCACTTCGATTTCCCTGGCCAGCTCCTCGACTATTTCTTCGGCGACCACAGCGGGTTCTTCTTCGATCATGGGCACTGGAGCTGGCTCTCGGATAACTATGCCTTTGCTCTTTCCGGAGGGTTTCTTCTTATCCTTCCGAGGAGCTTTTGGCGTACCTTGGCTTCGGCTTGAACTCGCGATGAATTCCTCGGCAGAAGGCCTCCACCTGCCTCGGCCCTTCAGCCCTTCGTACATACTGAGAAGCAACTCCAGAACTTCTCGTTTCCTTACGAGCTCCGATGACTCGATAGAGCTCCTTGACATCAATGCTGCGATGTCACCTTGAATCTCTACAACCCGTTCCTCCACTTCCTCAAAGGTCAGAAGACCAAACTCCGACAGTATCCGGTCATACTCCCTTTGATGAACGAGGACACGGCTCATCTCGGCAGCTGTAGACCGGTATTTCATCTCGAAGTCTTTAGCTCTCTCTTCGGCTTCAACTACTTTCCTCTCTGCCGAGGCCACCTGTTTCTCTAGCTTCGGCACTACGTGCATTTGCAGATGATTCTTTTCTCCGCGGAACCACTCAAGTGATCGCATGAGCTTCTTTATTGTTTCGTGTAGCTCCGCGGTGTTCTAAACAGAAAGAAGAGTCAACCAGATCGATTAATCTCAAGTATGTAAAAAGTTGGAGTTCAGTTCGACAACAGACATAAATTGATCATGCAAGCAAAGGAAAGACAGAGAATCTGAGAAACAAAAAATTATATTTCACAAAACAGAAGTACAAGGTTCCAAACTCAGTACATCGATTCCTAACATTCCTAAAAATATACAACTTTAGATTTGCGGGGATCGACTGACCTCCCGCTCAGTTGCCTCAGTCTCTTCGGGCAATACCTCTCGCCGGCCCTCGGACACTTCAGCTTCTCTTTCCTCATTTGCCGCGACCGCTTCGTCCGCAGCTATGGCTTTGACCTCCATCCGTGGTGGGGGTTCTCTGCTTCGGGGTGCGGTGACCAGCTCACCTCGGCGGAACGCCATGAATTCTGGATCCTGGTCCACTTCGCAGTTGGCAACTTCCGCAGCCGTCAGCAGCTGTTTCTTCTCCCCGAGAGCCTTCACCAGGGGCCACTCCGGCAGATTTGCTAGAGCCGCATAGTAGGCCTTCTCCACTCCGGCCACTGCTTCAAAGTCATACCCGAATTCTGGACAATATACGTCCACATTCGGGTAGACCTCCTTCACCTGCTCCAGCAGCGCGGATCGAGTGGCCTGGTCCCCTATAGCCACGAACTCCGTCTGGAAGTCGAGGAACGCGCTGGTTTGGAATAACTTATCAGCGAATGCCTTCAGCATCGCTCCTTGTCCCTCGACCACAGCAGCTTCCCGAGCTTCCATCTCTGCCCGCAGCCGCAGCGCTTCACCCCGGAGGACATTATTCTCTGCCTCCACCCCGCGCAGACGCGCAACCTCGGTTTCAACCAAAGCAGCCCTCTTGCGTGCCTCGGTCATATCATGGGTCAGTCGGTCGTTGCGCGCCCGGAGCTCCCTGGCCACTTCGGCCAGCTCTTCCTTCCCTTCCTTCTCGCTCTTACGGCCGAGGTCCAGGATACCCCGCGCCAGGCGCAGAAGTTCTTCAGCGTCTGCGCCCTCCAACCCCAGCAGACCCGGGGCCACTTGTTCAACCTGGACAATTACACAAAAAATGAGATTATGAGCAGCCTTCATTACACACACTTCGTGTACGTATAAATTACGAGCAGCGTTTCAAGTTTACCTGCGTGCTCTCCCCTACCCGGGGTCTTTTGGATGGCGCTAGCGGAGTCCCGGTAGGCTCCGGCCTCTTCTTCGTTCCGGGAGGTGACCCCGCCGGCATAACCCGTTCTTCCGACCCCGCCGACGGTCGCGCACTTGGTGGCATCTTCCCCCGGGGAGACACCTTAGCGGCTTTCCCCTTCTTTTTGGCCGCCGCCGACGCTGCGGGGCTTCCGGCAGGCTCCTTTCCGAAGTGTCCCACTGCATAAAAAGGTTATGGTTAGTCCTGCGCAAAGCGACAGTTATAAACAGCAGGATAAAGAACTCCTACCCTCTTCGGCACCCGCATTGCCCGAATAATACGGGCTCAGTCCTGCCTCCTCCAATTCCTCCTCGGAACAGAGGGTTTTGAAAGTCCCCACTGTCCGGAATGTATGTATCACTTCGGCCCCCGGGCTCTCCACAGGAGCGGTATCAAGCACCTCATCACTCCTCCACTTCGGGAGAGCTACTTTATTCCTAATAAATATAAACCTCTCCTTCCACCCCTCTACCTTACTTGGGTTTTGAACCTTGAACCCACCTCGGGCTCGAGGACTGAAGGAGTACCACCCCTTGGACTTCCCGAAGTTTTTTAGTTGGAAGAAGAACCTAAAAAGCTCTACGGTCGGTTCTAATCCGGCATTTTTACACACCACGGTGAATCCCACTACCTGCCTCACCGCGTTCGGCGCTAATTGGCAGAGGGCAATACCGTAGTATTTCAGCAATTGGATCACAATGTCCCACAAGGGCAGTCTCAGGCCTATTCTAAGGGGATCTATATATACACTAATAAACCTCTGCGGTGGGCAACAGGCCCTATCCTCGGGGTTCGGTATTATATACTCTAGGTTGAAGGGAAGGTAAAATGATGGGAGTTCTCTCTCAATTTGCTCTCGCGACATCCGTAACGCTACGGAGGCCACCTCCAAACCCTCCTCCGCGCATGGATAGAAAGCAACCATCATAACGTTGCATTCCCGGCCGTCGGCCCTGTCTATAGTCCTAACCTCATTCCTCTCCAGAATGAGATATGATAGGGGGGACGTCTAACGGGGTACTCGAAGTCCCTAATTCTTCAATAGAGGCAGAAGATGAGGCAGAAGGTGAAGAGGAAGACATACTTACTTGGGTTGAATTTGAGTGGGTTGATTTGAGAAGTTTTTTATCTGAGATGAATCACGAGTGCAGATTTCCTCTTTTTCCCGCTTTCTAAACTGGCAAATCGCAATGAAGAAGATGAAAAGTTACTGTGCAATTACTCCAATTATATACGCAAAAACCAACGGCTTTGATGCAGACTATTCAAATTCAGTGATGGAGATTTAAACGTGCTCTTCACGCGCTTTACAGTTCCCAAGGCGCGTGGGGAACAGGTTTCTTGGAAGTCACAGAGCGTGTCACTTCACATCCCTCTCTCTCATGATGGCGCCGCCAATCACATCAACCTCACCCTTCGTCAGGAAGATTCAAACTACACTCCGGTGTACCCTCCACCTCGGTCATACTACCACCCCGAGGATAGGGTTCATTAGTGTGTACATAGATCCCCTTAGAATAGGCCTGAGACTGCCCCTGTGGGACATTGTGATCCGGTTGCTGCGATACTACGGTATTGCCCTGTGCCAACTAGCGCCGAACGCGGTGAGGCAGGTAGTGGGATTCACCGTGGTGTGTAAAAACGCCGGATTAGAACCGACCGTAGAGCTTTTTAGGTTTTTTTACCAACTAAAAAACTTCGGGAAGTCCAAGGGGTGGTACTCCTTCAGTCCCCGAGCCCGAGGTGGGTTCAAGGTTCAAAACCCAAGTAAGGTAGAGGGGTGGAAGGAGAGGTTCATATTTATAAGAAACAAAGTAGCTCTCCCGAAGTGGAGGAGGGACGAGGTACTCGATACCGCTCCGGTGGAGAGCCCGGAGGCCGAAGTGATACATACATTCCGGACAGTGGGGACTTTCAAAACCCTCTGTTCCGAGGAAGAATTAGAGGAGGCAGAGCTGAGCCCGTATTATTCGGGCAATGCGGGTGCCGAAGAGGGTAGGAGTCTCTCTATCTTGCTTTTTATAACTGTCGTTTTGCGTAGGACTAACCATAACCTCTATATGCAGTGGGACGCTTCGGAAAGGAGCCTGCCGGAAGCCCCGCGGCTGTTGCCACAGCAAAAAAGAAGGGGAAGGCCTCTGAGGTGTCTCCCCGGGGGAAGATGCCACCCAGTGCGCGGCCCAGCGCTGGGTCGGAGGAGCAGGTGGGAGTGGCGAAGCCTGCTCCCGGATCTAAGAAGAGGCCGGAGCCATCATCCGGGACTCCTCCATCAGTAGCTAAAAGACTCCGTCCGGAGGAGAGTGTGGAGGTACATTTCTGATATACTGTTAGTTACCGTAAATGCTTCGTATGTTATCTGTGTTGACTATGGTCTGTGGTTATTGGTGGCAGGTGAGGGAACAGGGGCCATCAAGTCTGCTGGGGTTGGAGGGGCCCGATGCCGAAGAGCTTCTGCGCTTGGCGCGAGGTATCCTAGACCTCGGCCGCAAGAGCGAGAAGGAGGGGAAGGAGGAGCTGGCCGAAGTGGCCAGGGAGCTCCGAGCGCGCAACGACCGACTGACCCACGATATGACCGAGGCACGCAAGAGGGCTGCCTTGGTCGAAACCGAGGTTGCGCGTCTGCGCGGGGTGGAAGCGGAGAATAATGTCCTCCGGGGTGAAGTGCTGCGGCTGCGGGCAGAAATGGAGACTCGGGAGGCTGCCGTGGTCGAAGGGCAAGGAGCGTTGCTGAAGGCCTTCGCCGATAGGTTATTCCAGACCAGCACGTTCCTCGACTTCCAGACGGAGTTCGTGGCTATAGGGGATCAGGCCACTCGATCCGCGCTGCTGGAGCAGGTGAAGGAGGTCTACCCGAATGTGGACGTATATCGTCCAGAATTCGGGTATGACTTTGAGGCAGTGGCTGGAGTGGAAAAGGCCTACTATGCGGCTTTAGCAAATCTGCCGGAGTGGCCTTTGGTGAAGGCTCTGGCGGAGAAGAAACAGCTGCTAACGGCTGCGGAGGTCGCCAACTGTGAGGTGGACCAGGATCCAGAATTTATGGCATTCCACCGAGGTGAGCTGGTCACCGCACCCCGAAGCAGAGAACCCCCTCCACGGATGGAGGTCGAAGCCACAGTTGCAGATGAAGCCGTCGCAGCAACTGAGGAAGGAGCAGCCGAAGCGTCAGAGGGCCGGCAAGAGGTGTTGCCCGAAGAGACTGAGGCAACTGAGCGGGAGGTCAGTCGATCCCCGCAAATTTAAAGTTGTATAGTTTAGGAATGTATGCGAATCAATGTATTGAATTTGGAACCTTGTACTTCTGTATTGTGAAATATAATTTTGTGTTTTTCAGATTCTCTGTCTTTCCTTTGCTTGCATGATCAATTTATGTCTGTTGTTGAACTGAACTCCAACTGTTTACATACTTAAGAGTAATCGATCTGGTTGACTCTTCTTTCTGTTTAGAACACCGCGGAGCTACACGAAACAATAAAGAAGCTCATGCGATCACTTGAGTGGTTCCGCGAGGAGAAGAACAACCTGCAAATGCACGTAGTGCCGAAGCTAGAGAAGCAGGTGGCCTCGGCAGAGAGGAAAGTAGTTGAAGCCGAAGAGAGAGCTAAAGACTTCGAGATGAAATACCGGTCTACAGCTGCCGAGATGAGCCGTGTCCTCGTTCATCAAAGAGAGTATGACCGGATACTGTCGGAGTTCGGTCTTCTGACCTTTGAGGAAGTGGAGGAACGGGTTGTAGAGATTCAAGGTGACATCGCAGCATTGATGTCAAGGAGCTCTATCGAGTCATCGGAGCTCGTAAGGAAACGAGAAGTTCTGGAGTTGCTTCTCAGTATGTACGAAGGGCTGAAGGGCCGAGGCAGGTGGAGGCCTTCTGCCGAGGAATTCATCGCGAGTTCAAGCCGGAGCCAAGGTACCCGAAAAACTTCTCGGAAGGACAAAAAGAAGCCCTCTGGAAAGAGCCAAGGCATTGTTATTCGAGAGCCAGCTCCAGTGACCACGATCGAAGAAGAGCCCGCTGTGGTTGCCGAAGAAGTAGTTGAGGAGCTGGCCAGAGAAATTGAAGTGATGGCTCCGGAGGAGTGGGACCCTGTGCAGTGGGCCCAAACCCCGAGGTCCGTTCCACAACCAAGTATCCGAGCGCGGACTAGAGATGAAGTCCCCAGGCAAACGCCTAGAGAAAGTCCCCGGCGCCGGGATGCTCGCGGAGGAGAAAGAGCCGGAGCTAGGGGCCGAAGAACAACAAGGTCCCGGAGGACGCAGCGAAGATCAAGGAGCAGGCCGCAACGCCGGGGCGCTGAATATTGGCTCGGGGGCCGTAGATAATGACTTATCATTTCTTTTTTTTTTTTCTTTTTTTGAGTTTTATGTAAAGGACTTTTCAATATTGTATCGTTTAGAAGATAATAGAACTGTTGCGTTGTGTATAGACGGGTTTAAGGAAAGCAACAAGTTTCTAACCATTTTAACCGGGTGTTCGGAAACACAATACGAAAAATTATTAACTATGTTAATTGGGTGTTCGGGAACACAGTATGGATAAATCCAATCTCCCCGAACGGATCTGGCGGGAGTAAACACTTCTCCGGTTAAACAGGCGAGAAAGTGATATGAGTCCGGGGACTAAATGCGAATCTCCTCGGACGGACCGAGGGAGAAATTTAATTGTCCGGAGACTAATAACGATAATATGATTGCGTTAGGGCGTCCCCGTAACGTAAAGGAGAACACAGCAAGATGCATAAACAAAGAATTTTTATTCAATGATAAGTGCCGGAGCAAACTAAATAATACAAAGGTAGATGATAATCATAAAAGAAACATACAATGAGCAGAAAGAGCAGATGGTACTTGTGATTGGGCCTTCACAGATAGAAGCGCCTCAAGTTGGTTACATGCCAGCTTCGGGGAATCGGGGTTCCATTGAGATGCTCTAGCTGATAGGATCCGGAATCGTGCGCGGCAACGACTCGGTAGGGACCCTCCCAAGAAGCGTGTAACTTTCCTTCAGGGGCAGCTTTGCTGGCTGAGTTGAGCCGAAGAACTAGGTCCCCGACATTGAACTGAGTACCCCGGACCCGGAGGTTATGATACCGGGCTGCTCGTTGTTTACACCTGGCCTGTTGAATGAAGGATTGGTCACGACGATGTTCGAGCTCATCCAAATTTGCCCGGAGAGCCTCGTCATTATCCTCTGGAACCAATGTGAGGAGGCGGGGGCTTGGTACACTGATTTCAGCAGGGATAATAGCTTCGGAACCATAAGTAAGGCTGTAAGGAGTCTCCCCGGTAGAGGTGTACGGTGTTGTGCGATAAGCCCATAGGACTTGTGGAAGGTTTTCAGCCCAGAGACCTTTGGCATTATCCAGGCGCTTCTTTATTCCCGTGAGCAGTGTCCGATTGGTGACTTCAACCTGCCCGTTGGCTTGAGGGTGAGCAACCGAAGTGAAAAGTTGTTTGATGTGAAGCTCTTCGCACCATGACCGAAAGGGGTCGTTGGCAAATTGTTTACCATTGTCCGAGATAATAGTACTCGGGATGCCGAAGCGACAAACGATATTGCGCCACACAAACTTCAAGATATTCTGTCCAGTAATGGCAGTGAGTGGTTCGGCTTCGACCCACTTAGTGAAGTAGTCTACGGCAACGACCAGAAACTTTAATCCCCCCGGAGCAACGGGGAATGGACCAACAATGTCGATACCCCACTGAATAAACGGCCACGCACTCTGGATGCCAGTGAGCTCGGTCTGCGGCAGATGCTTTATACGGGAGTGCAGCTGGCACTTGCTGCATTTGGTCACTAAGTCGTGGGCATCGTTGAACAGAGTTAGCCAATAATATCCCCAGCGGAGAACTTTCTTGGCTAATGTTCGGGAGCCGATATGGCTGGCACAAGCCCCTTCGTGAACTTCCCGCAGAACTTGGTTAGCTTCGGCAGGAGCGAGACACCGGAGACTCGGTTGTAGATATGACCGCCGGTACAAGACACCATCATGAAAGGAGTATTTGGGGGCTTTGAGGGCAACTTGCCGAGCTTGCAGCTTGTCAATAGGCAGGATTCCATCTCAGAGATATTGAATAATAGGAGTCATCCAATACGAATCACTATCGGTCAGTACCGAAACTGTGGCCTCATGAATTGCCGGGTGAGACAAGTCTTCGACCATGATACCCGGAGATATATTAGTTCGGACCGCGGAGGCCAATTTGCTAAGCGCGTCTGCTCTTGCATTCTGAGCACGCGGTATTTTCTGGATAATAACTGTATCAAAAGTTGACATGAGCTTGAGTGTTAGGGCACAATACCTGACCATTGTTTCATCCTTGGCGACATAAGTCCCCTGAATTTGTTTGGACACGATCTCGGAGTCAGTGAAGAGCTCAAGATGACGAACGCCCAAGGATTGAGCGAGCCGGAGCCCGGCGAGAACTGCCTCGTACTCCGCTTCATTATTAGTTACCTTAAACTTGAATCGGATGACGTATTTAACTTCAACCTCCTCGGGATCGATGAGAAGCACCCCAACGCCACTTCCTCGAGTCGTGGATGCTCCATCCACATATAGTTGCCATTTCCGAGGTGAGGAAACAAGAGTAGCGGGGTGATGTGTATCACTGTCTGCCGGAGACTCACGATTGTCTCCCGGGGTTTCAGCTAGAAAGTCGGCGAGTGCTTGACCCTTGATTGCTCGGCGGGGAAGGTATTGAATATCATATTCGCCTAACTCGACGGCCCACTTTGCAAGGCGCCCAGACACCTCGGGCTTGACAAGAATCTGGCGGATAGGATGATTGGTCAAAACCCGTATTTCACGTCCTTGGAAATATGGCCGTAGACGCCGAGCTGCCATAACGATTGCCAAAGCAGTTTTTTCTAACACGGAGTACCGTGTCTCCGCCCCGTGGAGAACACGACTTGCGAAATACACGGGATGTTGAACCCCATTGACTTCGCGCACAAGTGCAGCGCTAATAGCTTCCTCGGCGGAAGCCAAATATAAGTAAAGCGGCTCTCCGGGGAGAGGAACTGACAAAGTAGGCAGCTACTGTATATGACGTTTCAAAGCCTCGAAGGCCTCGGTGCACTCCGGAGTCCACTCAAAGGACTTCGCCTGTCTCAAGATTTTGAAGAATGGGAGCTGGCGCTCTGCCGCTTTAGATAAGAATCGATTTAAGGCCGCTAAACCTCCTGTGAGGCGTTGAACGTCCCTGAATGTCTTGGGCGGTTGCAGTTCTAGCACATCCCGAAGTTTGGCCGGGTTGGCCTGCAAACCGTGTTGTGAAACCATATAACCCAAAAACTTGCCGGAGCCGACGCCGAAAGTGCATTTTGCTGGATTAAGGCGCAAATTGTAGCTTCGCAGGGTGCGCAATGTTTCGGCAATGTCTTGCACACATGAAGAATGGGAGATACTCTTTATAACGAGGTCATCAACGTAAACCTCGACGTTGCGGCCAATCTGGCCGTGGAAAACCCGGTCCATGAGACGCTGGTATGTGGCTCCGGCGTTCTTGAGCCCGAAGGGCATTTTCTTAAAAGCATAGCACCCAAAAGCAGTGATGAATGCTGTCTTGATGGCATCTTGCGGATCCATAAAGATCTGGTGGTATCCCTTATACAGATCCAAGAAACAACGTGCCACAAACCCAGTAATGGCTTCGGCCTTTTGGTCTATGGAAGGTAGAGGATAGCAGTCCTTCGGACAATGTTTATTAAGATCGGAGAAATCAACGCACATTCGCCATGCCCCACTGGACTTAATCACCATTACTGGATTGGATAGCCAGGAGGGATAATATACTTCGAACAGGTGGTCCGCATCCAGGAGTTGTTGCACCTCGATTCGAATTGCGTCATTTCGCTCCGGAGCGAATTTCCTCTGCTTCTGCTGGACGGGCTTTATGCTGGGATCGATGTTCAGCTTGTGTGTTATTATGTTGGGTGAGACCCCGGGCATATCTAGAGGAGACCATGCGAAGACATCGGAATATTCTCGCAAGGTCTGGATTATAGCCTGATGTAACCATGGCACATCCACAGCTCCGACGGTGACTGTCTGTTCCGGCTTGGATGGATCAAGTGGTACTTGGGCGGTGGCATCCCCTAATGAGGTATATTCCTGAGGTTCCAGAGCCGATGAGGCTACCTGAAGCTGCTGTTTGGGGGGGAACTTTAGCAGTCTTTTTGAGTGCCACGTACATACACTCCTTTGAAACCCGCTGACTCCCGCGGATAGCCACTTCGCCATGCGAAGTGGGGTAGTGCGAGGTGGTACGTGGAACATATGGCTTTGGCGGGGGTAAGCCAGTCCCGGCCCAAGATCATGTTGTACGGTGATGGAGAATTCACCACATAAAAATCCACGAAAATGATTTTATTGCCGGATAAGTCCCCAAAGATGCTGGGAGAGTGACGATACCCTCTGGCTGGACTTCACCCTGAGTGAAAGTTTGCAGTGGCCCGGGGGCCGGCCGAAGTTGTTCCCGAGGAATCCCCATCCTTTGGAAACAGTCAGCAAATATAACACTCACCGCGGCCCCATTATCCACGAAGACCCGCCTTATTGTTATATTGGCTACAGTCATGTCAATGACAATAGCGTCAGTATGAGGTGTAATCTCCGGAACCGGGTCTCTATCCGTGAAGCTGACAGTCTCGGACTGATGGAGGCGTTTATGACGTGGCTCCTCGGGAGGAGGACGTCGAGCCTCTGCCTTCAAGGCATGTCGCGAGGCCCCGGTGGGGAGGGCTCCATATATCACGTTTATTACGTGAGGGGGTGCGTTGTCTCCGGGTCCTCCCGGAGGAGGAGGTGGCGGCGGAAGACGTGGTTGTTGGCGATTGCCAGAATCTTGCCGTGCGTAATTACTAGGCCCCGGCCGGTTATTCTGCCACGGCGGTCGATTTTGTTGTGTACCACGGTCATGATAACCTCCACGGTTATGGGACGATCCCCCATTCTGACCTGTCCGAGACTTGTCATCGGTCCGCGCAATGTATTGGCGCAAGATACCTTTCCTCAGGCACTCCTCGATTTCCTTGCTGAGTTCTCGGCACTCCTCTGTCTCATGCCCGTGATCTCAGTGGTACGCACACCACTTTCCACGGTTCCTCTTCTCAGGCGGAGCAGTCATCCGCGGACAAGGTCGTAGATCGTTCTTGTGAATAGAAAGGATTTCGGCGCGTGACTTCGTCAATGGAGTCAATTGTGGAATATCACTTCGAGATTCTGAACGCCCCGGGTTCAGGCGGGAAAAGGCACTAGGTCGCGTACTAGGCCCAGTTTGCGCCTTGTCGGACTGCCGCTTACTAGCGTGTTTCTCACGTTTCCGGCGAGTCTGCTCCTCGGCCTTAGCAAATTTACACACCGTTTTGAACAGTGCTCGGGTTGTAACCGGTGTGTTTCGAACTAACTCGGTGTAGAGTGTTCCAGGACGGAGTCCATTCATGAATGCGTTGATGACTACGTCTTCGGGGCAACTTCCCACCTTGAGACTTTCCGCTGTAAAGCGGTCAAGAAATTGGGTAACGGTTTCACCGTCCCGCTGTTCCATATTCATGAGTCGGCCAAGGTGGCCATGGGCTTCGCTCGTGCTTCGAACCGCGCCCAAAAGTGTTCGGCGAGTTCTCTGAAAGAGGATACGCTGTTGCGCGGAAGAGAATCAAACCAAACCCGAGCCTCATCCTGTAAGTACTCGGGGAAAATCTTGCAGTAATGGAGGGATGTAGTGTTATCGCGGCTAAGCATGTTGTGCCGGAAAGCTCCAAGAAAATTGGTCGGATCTCCGGTGCCATCGTAAGGTGGTATGGCTGGCCGTTTGAACCCTTCGGGAAGGGAGGTGGCCATGATTTCTTGAGAGAACGGTGTGATGATATCTCCATTGGCATCTAGGCCCAGAATTCTGTCCAGTTCAACATTGCGTTGAACTCGCTCATACTCTTAAAGATCCAGAGCATGAGGATTGGCATAGCGAACTCTCTTTGCCGCGTTGAGTGGACGGCGGCGATCCATATCAGTAGGTTCATCGTTGCGCGGTCGTGATTCGTTAGAACTCCCATGGTCCTCAGAAGAACCAGGTCGTTCCCGTCGCCGATCCTGACGCCCGCGATGCCCCGGGTCTTGTTGATCACGCGAGTGCTGACGAGGTGGAGGCACCGCGGGATTAGCATCATGTCCGGCAGGCCCCGCGGGATGTAGGCGATTAGCTGCCCAATCTTGAAGAACATGTGCATGCTCTTGTAAGAAAGCCTGGAGCAATTCTGGGGTAATTTGAATGTTAACCGGTGGTTGGGCAGCAGCAAGATTAGGGTTTTGCATGTCTTGAGGGGGTGGAGGTAAATTCTGATTGTCATGATTCGCAACCGGGCCTTGATGGCCCTGATGATGAGATGTACTCCTTGCCGGCAATTGCCTCGGCGGCAAAACTTGATCCACAGGTGGATCTTGGTTGGATTAATCACCGTGGCGAGATTGATTCAAACGAGTTGTCACAATGATCTTTGAATACGCTGTGAATGTCAAAAATTGCTTTACGTTCCCACAGACGGCGCCAATTGATAAAGCGCAATCTAGTATCCAGGAAACCTTAACAGGAAATTACGTAAACACTACGAAAACACACAAGATTTACGTGGTTCGATCCGGAGATCTACGTCCACGGGCAGAAAAATCACTCTTGCCGAGGTGTTTCTTTTACTAGAACTTTGAGTTTACAAGCAATATTCCAGAATGCAGAGTGCGAACCCTAATTCAGAGTTCTTTTCTCATATTTATACTCAGCTTTCCTAAACCCTAACTGAACCCTCACAAACTCCCTATTCTCACGCCTATTTCTTCGCTGCATGGCGGTTGGAAACGGATCGTGCCTTGATTCACGGAACCAACCATCCGTTGGGCCGACGCGTGTGCTGGACCTATTCGTGCTTGCTGGGCCTACACGCGTTGGGCCGTTCAGTGGGCTCAGGTGATAACCCGACCCGAAGTGATCGGGCCATCCCTATCAGAAACCAAAAGCAAAATGAAATAAAGACATGACCCATGAGAAGAGGGCCGTTTTGCCCTACTAAATTTCGGGTAAAATGATTTTATTCCTTTTTGTTCGAAATAAGATCAACGAAATTCAAATTCATGTTAATCTAAGCAATAAATGAAAATTCAAATATTTCAATTTAAATGTAAACTAAACTCAAGAAAAAATCATATATACATGGAATGATCCATTTGTCATTAATGAAAAAAAAAGAGTCCAACTTCTACGCAATCGCTGTACTCATGCAATCTTTCTTTTTCTACAGTTAGATTTATTCCATTTTGATTTGAACGTTCATTTAATTCGATAATTTATAGAAAAAAATGGGTGAAATGTCAAATCATTTTCTCCTCTTTCCCATAAGTTATTACAAGTCCCCAAAAAACCTTTATGAAAACTAAGTTCAACACTGTATCTCCCTTTGTTTCGAAAATAATCCTCCATTAAACAAGCTTTTCAAACAAATTTTTCTCTTTGCTTTTGCGCAACATATTGCAGTTTTACACTAATCCGTCTTCACCCCTCACATAGACATACCATGTCGAACGAGAGCAAGACTCCCTCCAACAGGGCTGTCGCTGTCGACCCCAACATGCATGTCCACCTTGGTCGGGGCATCCCTTTTTTCAGAGGTCCTCGATTCAAATTATTAAAAAATAATAATGGGGTGGATTCAAATTATTAAAAAACAATAATGGGTCCCATTACAACACTTAAAATGACAAAAATACTTTACGGTTGCACATAAGAATTATCCAAAAAAAAATTGCTTAGAATAAGACATTTTTTTTTCTGCATTACATAAAAAAAAAAAAAAAAAGTTGGTTTTCGTTAACCGAAAAGAAAAGCTACAATGGATTGATTAGATTTGGAGTCCTACTTCTACGCAAAGGTTTCATTGGTGCAACTAACGCATTTCAGCCTTAGGATCATCTAAAATTTCATCTCAACCATTCAGTCAACTAGAAATATTTAATAGAAAGAAAAGGGTAAAAATGTTATTACACTCATAATCATTCCCAACAAAACACAAGTTTCAAGAGGACCTATTTAAAAACAGCTACAACAAACACACACACTCTCTCTCATTCATTCATCAGCTAATTGAGCAAGTCTCCCCCACACTTTCGTTGCCGCTCAAATTCGTTCACCTCTCGCCACATCTCCATTGCTGCTCAAATCCAAGCAACTCTCCACCAATCTTTCAACGTTGTGAAAAATACAAATTCCGCCGCCTTGTTTAGCGATTCAGGCGGTGCGAAGGGCGGAAGAGAAAGGGTGTGTACCACATTACCTGAGACGGTGAATGGCGGCAATGTCTTGAACTTGAGACCGTTGGACGGTGGTCCGGCGAAAATGGTGTGAATATGTAGAGTGGAAGAGGCGGGGAATGGGAGATTTTGGTGCAATAGAAGCTTCAATAGGAGAGGGAAGTTGGTAGATTAGGTTACTGAGGGTTATTAACCACCGTTTACCATCGTGTCGTCAAAATCTAAGATCGCTAACTCGGTTCTCTCCTCCTTCAAATTTTCATCTGCTCAAAATCTAAATTACGTTTCTCTCTCTCCCATTTTGCAAAAAAAATATTAATAAAAAATTAGCACCTGTTACTAATGATATTCTATTAAATAAAAAAGAAAATAAAGAAAATATTATTAAATTTAGGAGGAGTCCCACTAAAATTTAGTAAAAGTCATTTATGTCCTTCGATTGTACCGGTGCAACGATTGCATAGTAGAATGACCCTTAGATTTGGGTGGACAAAGTAGGCAAATGTTATGATATGATGGAAGGTGAACATATACAACATTATCTACTCCCAAACATAAGTTGATAAGAGCATTTATTTGGGTAAATCCCCAAATTTATCCGCGGAGAGTTAACCGAAGGTGGTAAAAATGAAGGTAGAAACAATTTAATATTTATAAAGTGAAGGTACAAACTTATTAAAGTTAGCCATGTGAGGGTTAAAGAAAGCTACGGCAATTGGGCCACATATGAAGTACAACGGCTCCGCGAAGAAGATAAGTAATTAGAGAGTGGAAATGGGTGCATGTACTCCCACGGACAATGATTGGGCAATTCAAAGACGAGAAAACCACTCAATAAATCCCACCCAATCCGAAGCTGTCGCGTTGAAACAAGTGCAACTGAGTGACCTTCACGATCTTCCTACCTCTCTCTCCATTTTTTATTTTCCCTTTTTTTGGTTTGTATATTTGGAAATTTATTCCCACACACATTCCTCATTTATTCGCAATCCCGGATCACCACTTAATCTACTCCCTAAATCACCTCTCTCTCTTCCCCTCTCCATCTCTCTCATCTGCTAATTTTTTTTTTTTTGTTGTTGATGTCGTTTTGTAGTTAGTTCTTTCGGGGGCCTTATCCGTTGTTTTTCTTTTGTTTTCTTCTTTATCCTTTATTGGATTCTGCTCTTCCTGCTTTTCTAATTATTTTCTGTAATAATTTCGTTTTGACCCATAATAATTCGATATAAAAATTCTTGTGTGCGTTCTTTTCTTCTTTGGCTCTTTTTCCCATTCTCGCATATAGGGTGGGGAGGAGATCTCTCTTTATGTGCCCTTTGGGATTCTTTTGTTGAACGAAATCTTTGTTTGTGTGTTGATGTCTTTGGCTCTTGGAGTTGCTACGAGTTCCAAAAACATGGGATTTGACGACGAAACTAATGAGCGCCAACCCGACCCAGAAATTGAGGCTGAGGGCGGTGGGCGGGTCGGCCGCACAATGAGTGACGGTTCTCTTTACACCACTGAGGATGAAGATGATGACGATACTGAGTCCAAGATACAATTGGGCCCTCAGTGCACTCTCAAAGAATTGTCTGAGAAGGACAAGGTTTGTCTTTTCACTTCCTACAATTAATAAGTATATTTAATTCGTTGTTGGTAATTGTTTTGGCTTGGAATTTAGGATGATGAGAGTTTGAGGAGGTGGAAGGAACAACTTCTTGGAAGTGTGGATATTAACTCTGTTGGAGGTAATGACTTTCATTTCTAAATGACAAAACACTTATTTCTGTAAACCAAGAATTCTGGGAACCCTCTGGAAACAGATCCTCGACACTTTTTTGTGAATTTCACAGAGAGAGAGAGAGAAAGAGAGCAAACACATGATTATAGAATTTGCATAGGAGTTCATCTTTTTAATCCATTTGCTCTTTTTAGTCTTTTGCTCTAGTATATTTACAAGAGGTAAAGTAGAAGGGAAATGTAGATGATCCAAATCCAGTCCTCTTCTATTTCTATATTTCGTGTTGTTAATTTAATTATGTGTTTTGAAACTCACATCGTGGAAGATCTTGCAATAGTTGTCTCAAGAACCAGAGAGTGTAGGAAATGACAGATGTTTGAATACAGGACTGAATAAAACCTTATCGATTTATCAACTCCAAATTTTCTGCTTCGTTCATTTACTCTGTTTGTAGAAAAACCACATTGCCTCATGACAACCCACAATAATCATATGTTAGCTTTACTATCGAATCTGATCACTTTGTCATCCTTCCTCACTACATTGCCCACTTCTTTTCCATTCTGCATTTAGGAATTATTTTCACTTTGCTTTTACTTAGTTATATAAAAGATTGGGTGATCTTTTTGAAGACTTGGATACCAATATTAATTGATGATGCGTACCAATAATGGTCCCACTTAGGGCCGTAGGATCATAGAGGGCAGGCTCTCCTTAATCCAGTCAGTTTGAAGGAAAGGGCTTTTGTGCTGCTTTAGCAGTTCTACTTTATTTAAGAAGTTTCCAAGGAATGAAACTACCTGAACAGCTGATACAAGCTGATACAATGAATCACTTCTTCCTTAAGTTTTTGGAAACATTGCCTTAAGAGTTTAAAGTAGTTGCTGGATTTCTTATGTGCAAGTAAATGGTAGGCAGAAGTTTTTTTTAGTAAAGTAAGTTTTGTTTAAATAACAATGTCATGGTATCACCATTACTGTAAATCAATTGAGGAAAAATATGGAATTTATACCAAGTAAACTCTTTTTATCTGATTCTGTATTGTAGAAACGCTTGATCCAGAAGTGAAAATCGTGAGCCTGGCAATCAAAACTGCTGGTAGGAACGACATTGTCCTCCCGATCCCTGAGGATGGAAACCCAAAAAGCCCGTGGTTTACTCTGAAAGAGGGAAGCAAATATAATCTTGTCTTTACTTTCCAGGTCAGCAACAATATTGTATCAGGCTTCAAGTACAAGAATAATGTTTGGAAAACTGGGATTAAAGGTTAGTTTGCCTTTTCTTTTGCCTTTATATAATTGCCGTTGAGAGAAAGAGAGATAGACAAGAGACTAAAGTCGATGTTTCACCAAATGTTGCTTTCAGTGGACTCCACAAAAGAGATGATTGGAACTTTCAGTCCTCAGCCAGAACCTTATACACATGAAATGCCAGAAGAAACTACTCCTGCCGGCATTTTTGCTAGAGGATCATATACAGCAAAAACTCAGGTAAATTTGAACCATTGATCTTCGCTGAGACCTTGAGTTATAGTGAATTACTTTTGGAATGTTGAGACGAATATTGTTCAAGGATTTTGTCTTATTAGCTGTACATTATAGTATACCATCAGTGCATTTACACAATATGCATCTGCTGCTGATCACATGTGCTTCTTTATTTTCTTACTTCCCACAAAATATCTGGTTATAATAGGACCACCTCTTTCTGAGCCTGGATAACGAAAATGAAGTGCCCCATGTGTTTTTATCTGTTGATATTAATGCTTTAAGATTATTTACCAATGTAAATATTCAAAGCCATAGCTAGATAAGCAAGAAGGGTATTTGTTTATTCTTGTATATTCCATTCAATACTGATCTTTTATGTCTGCAGTTCCTTGACGACGATAACAGATGCTATCTGGAGCTGAATTATACATTTGAGATCAAGAAAGACTGGCAGCAGACATGATAAACTGAGGCTCTATATTTTCCTAATTTGCCCCATGAGTTTTTCTCGTTTCAGTATATTTTTCTTTTTCCTTTGTTTTGTGGAGTAACTTTTGTCCATTGTTGCTATGTTATCTGATGAGATGATAGAACCTGGACCAGAGATTGGTTTTTGAGAAGGCAAAGTTGGTATATTTTAGAAGTCTAACTATCTCATTTGTTGATTGTCATGCAATAAAGTTGTGCTTGACCTGCAACAATTTGACAAATTTGTTCCAATGTATGTTTTTTTCCCTCAGAAAGTAATTGTATGTTTGCATGATTACGTAATATGTGGGATATTGGATCTTGCAACATAATAAAATGATGTCTATCTCCTACATTTTATGGACTAGATAATATAATTATTTAAAGGTTAATTACGTAAAATCACGAACTTTTGGTCAATTATTATTGACAACACGATTTTTCAATTGTAATATTGCAACATGACTTTTCAATTGTAATGTAAAAATTCATTACGTTTGTAATTTTTTCAATTGAGTGCACTCGAGTAGATTTTGAACTCCAATTGCTGACGTGGAACATGAAATTGAGATTTTAACCCACCCAGTTACATACGTTTAATAGTACGAATTATGTTACCCCTTAATTAAATTAAAATGATTTTATCATAAAACCTACTACATTCGTCCCAGCTAATCTTGCACACTTTCCGTTCTCGTCCGTCCCAACTAATCTTGCACACCTCTTAAAAAGAAAAATTATAACACAATCTCCATCCTCAAAATCTAAACTCTCAATCCACCTTTGAAAAGTCTACAAACACTTAAAAAATAACTTTTCTTAATATTTGTGTCAACCTTCCCTGTGCAAGATTAGCCGGGATGGAGGTAGTAATAGTTAAATGTTATTATTTTCATTTAATTATGGGTTTATAAATATCGTATGATATTACGTCTATAGCTGAGATAATCAGAATCTTGATTTCGAGTTTCACGGCAGCAATTGTAGTCAAATTTTTGCTCGGGTATATTGAATTGAAAAAGTCATAAAGGTGGTGCTTTTCTACGTTACATTTGAAAGATTATGTTGCAAATGATAATTGACGAAAAGTTTGTGAATTTTACGTAAGGGTTTGAAAAATTATGTTGCAAATGACAATTGACGAAAAGTTTGTCAATTTTACCTAATTAACCCTTAAAGTATGATATTATGAAAAGGATTTAACCGATTGAATAGACACAATTCAAAGTTAAATAAAAAGAAACATCAAAGATAAAGTATTAAAAAGGTAACTATCTTAGTCTCAACAAAACAATTTATAATAGTGTCAATATTAAAAAATGATATGTCATAATATACTGTAGAAATTATTAGTGTTACAAATTTTTCTATCATACATAAAATCATATCTACTCTAATTATTGTTTACTTCTCAATATAAATAGACTCCAATATCACTAATATGTCAAGAATAATGTTATGCGATGATGTAATAAAATGTGCAATAATGAAGGTATTTCATATTATGGAGACTTAAACGATGAGGCACGGAGGACTGGAGGAGTGGATGAGGCATCGCCAACTCCTGGAGATTCTGCAACTACTATCAGACATTTTACACAGAACAAATGGCTAACCACAAGGATTGTTGATGAAAAATCTATCCTTCTTGGCTTGCCCATGGATCTCTGCCGTTCGTGTAAGACGTCCGATATTGATGTTGTTTCACTTGTGAAAGAGATATTCTTTTTAGTCACAGCTTAGTCTTTTTTAGTCACAACTTAGTTTTCCGCCTCCCCCGAAGTCACTTTTATCATAGAAAATGTTATTTCCTCTATCCCGCTTTAATTTGCACACTTTATTTTTTCGGGCGTTCCATCATATTTTGCACACCTCCAAAATTGAAAGAAATCTTATAATCTCCAATCTTAAAATCTTCACTCTCAATCTCCACCTTTGAAAAAGTCAACTAAAAAGCAAAAAATAATTTTTTCTTAATATACGCGCCGGAGTAGGTGTGCAAATTAGGTCTGGATGGAGGGAGTATTTTTCTGACAAAATGTTACCTTTTTAAAATTGTTGTTTTTGTATGATAATTAGCTCAAAGTAACTTTTTACATAAAAAATAAAAAAATAACATTTTTCATGATAAAAGTGATTCACATCTTATGGGACCAGATCCGTAAGACGGTCTAATATTTTGATTTTAACATGAATCCACACATAAAAAATTCTTTACATATTTTAATGTGAGGAGAAATTTCCAGCACCTCCTATCATGATCCAACGTTCAACTTCTGTTATGAAAACTTTTAAAAATATATATGTGTGTATATATAGTGTGAGAAGAGATATTTGATTCACCGTAATTTTGGTGATCACAATTTCCACTATTTATAATTTACGTACAAGAGTAAATCACGGTAAATTTACAACAGAATATTTACCAAGATATGAATAAGATATCTATCCTATTTTACACTCAAATAAATCTTCAAAAAATACAACAACCAATTATTGTGATATATCTTCTCTATTACCCCCCCTCAAGCGAAGTGTGGGATTGAGATCAACACAGAGCTTGGATCGAAGAAGCTCAAAAGAGGGTCGAGGCAAACCTTTGGTGAAAATGTCCGCAAGCTGAAGGTGAGAGGGAACAAAACGAGTCTCCAGCTTTTTCGCAGCTACTAGCTCACGAATAAAATGACAGTCTATATCAATATGTTTGGCACGTTTGTGGGCGATAGGATTTTGACTGAGAAAAAGAGCACTCTTGTTATCACAGAGTAATAGCGGACGAGAAGATGGTAGTGCACGAAGTTCGGATAGAAGGTGAGTTAGCCAAACCATCTCTTGAGCAGTGTTGGCAAGTGCACGATATTCGGATTCACAGCTGGAACGGGCAACAGTCGGTTGTTTCTTTGCACTCCAAGAAACTAAATTGCCGCCTAGAAATATGGAATAGCCGTAGGTGGAGCGGCGAGTTTCCACACAACGAGCCCAGTTAGCATCTGAATAACCGAGAATAGTGAAATCCGAAGAGCGAGTGAAGGATAGACCATAATGAATGGTGCCCTTGACATAGCGAAGAATGCGTTTGACAGCCGAAAAATGGTCAGTAGTAGGATGCTGCAGAAACTGGCTGACATGATTGACAGCATAAGAAATGTCGGGACGAGTAATTGTCAAGTACTGTAGGGCACCAACAAGTGATTGGTATAAAGTAGGATCTTTAAACGGATCACCAGTGCTGAGCAAAGATTCGCCAGCAGCTAATGGAGTGGAAACTGGTTTGGGATCCAAGAGTTCAGCCCGTGACATAATATCATGAGCGTATTTCGCTTGTCCTAAAAACAAGCCAGTGGAAGTATGTGAAATTTCAAGGCCCAAGAAGTAGTTGAGACGACCTAGGTCTTTAACAGCAAATTCAGAGTTGACACGAGCAATAAACCGACGAAGTTCAATCGGATTGCTACCTGTAACAATAATATCATCAACGTAGAGAAGTAAAAAGATGGTAAAATTAGGACGATGGATAAAGAAGAGAGAAGTATCAGAACGACTACGTAAAAAACCCAAAGACAATAAGAAAGAATTGAAACGCTCAAACCAGGCACGAGGAGCTTGGCGAAGACCATATAGAGCCTTTTTCAATTTGCACACATGATTAGGAAAACGAGGATCGACAAAACCTGGTGGTTGAGACATAAAAAGTGGTTTGTCAAGTACACCATGGAGAAAAGCATTCTTGACGTCAAGTTGGTGCAGCGGCCAAGAGCGTTGAGTGGCAAGAGATAAAATAACACGAACAGTAGCTGCACGAACAACAGGACTAAATATGTGAGAAAAATCAAACCCAGATATTTGAGTAAAACCCTGAGCAACCAAGTGAGCTTTGTGGCGTTCAATAGAGCCATCAGAATGAAATTTGGTGCGGAAGACCCATTTTGAGCCCACAATATTTTCATGCAAGGGTCGAGGAACTAAGTCCCACGTGTTATTGGAGTGTAGAGCGTGCATTTCATCACGCATAGCAGAGAGCCAGTGTGGCATCTTCATAGCAGTTTTAAAACCTTTTGGTTCTGCAGAAGAGGTTAGAGCAGCAAGAAGTGCAGTAGAAGCAATATCAACAAAGTAACGAGGTTTAAAAATACCAGACTTGGATCGGGTCTGCATGGGATGAGTGGATATCGGGGCAGATGGAACAGACAGACCTGGAGAGGGCGCAAGAGGAGACGGTTGAGCCGGAGATGCAGGTGCGTCGCCAATGATAGGAGGGGGCGGACCAACAGGAGGTGACGGTGGAGCACAGGGATCGGTGTCTAAGCAAATAGAGCAAGGTAATCGGACTGGAGGATCGGAAGTATGCGTCTGGTGAATGGACTTATGGGCTAAAGGAGGCAAATGGGCTAAAGGGGAAGATTGGGCCGGGGCAGTATGCGGAGGCGGAGAAGGAGAAGGCCGTGAGTTAGTTGGGCCAGGTATCTGTGCAGCTGGAGTGGGCCGAGGGGAATAAGGCCCAGGTGTCGTGGAAGTTGGGGCTGAGATGAGCTGAGAGTGCATGGGCTCTTCAGAGGGTGATGGAAATAAAGTAGCGGCAGAATGTGGGCTGGAAGGAGCAGGTCCAGACTTGATGGACGGGAGAGAGATATCCTGTAAATCAATAAAACTCGAGAAGTCCAAAGAGTCAGGAGAGGAATTTGACGAATTATTAAGAAAGGGAAAAATAGATTCATCAAATTGAGCATGACAGGAAACATAAGTGTGACGGGTAACAGGATCGTAGCACCGAAAACCTTTGTGAAGACTACTATATCCTAAGAAAATGCAAGGAACACTACGAAGTGCTAATTTGTGTGAAGCATAGTTACGTAAGTACGGAAAGACACGACAGCCAAAAACTTTAAAAAGACCATAATTGGGAACAGAATTAAATAAAAGTTCAAAAGGGGTTTTGTTATCAAGTAAAACACTAGGCAGCCGATTAATAATATAGACAGCTGTGGAGAAAGCGTCAAGCCAAAATTCAGCCGGTGCATGGGCATGAAAAAGTAAGGATAGTCCAGTTTCGGTAATATGTCTATGTTTTCGCTCAGCCCTACCATTTTGTTGTGGAGTGTATGGACATGACATACGATGAAGAATACCATGAGAGGCAAAAATATTAGCAACCCGGTTATTAACAAACTCAGTTCCATTATCACTTTGAAAAATTTTGACTGTGGAGTTAAATTGATTGTGAACCAAAGATAAAAAGCGTTGTAAAACATTGGAAAAATCTGATTTGGCACGTAAGGGGTACAACCAAGAGAAGCGGGAATAATCATCAATAAAAATAACATAATATTTAAAACCAGTAGACGAAGCAATTGGGGCAGGACCCCACAAATCACAATGCACAAGATCCAAAACACAAGAAGCACGTTTCTCATTCAATGAAAAAGGGAGATGCTTGCTTTTAGCCATTTGACAAGAATCACACGAGCCAGGTTTCGGTAAAATGGAATTAACAGCTAAATGTCCCAAACGATTCAGTAAACGAATAACAGAAATAGGGGTATGTCCTAGACGCGAATGCCATAATTCAAACGAAGAATTTAAAGAACTAGAATGTAAAGCAGCAACAAAGGCAGCACAACCACGATCAAGTATGTAAAGACCATCCTTACACCGTCCCTTTGCTAGAATTTCTTTTGTCGCCCGAGTCTGAACCACAAAAAAATTATTAGAGAAAACAACATCAACAGGGAGATCGGCGGTTAGTTTACTAATAGACAAGAGATTTTTCGTAATGTGCGGAACGACCAAAACATCCAATAAAGGCAAAGTATTATCAATAAAACGAGAACCCGAATGAGAAATAGTAAGTGAAGCACCATTACCAACGGTGACAGAGGCATTACCGGAATACGGTTCAAAGGTATCAAGATCAGAAGTGGATGACGTCATGTGGGCGGTTGCGCCAGTGTCAACGTACCAGTCAGAGGAGGACGGATTGACGGAACACTGAGCACCAAATGCTTGGGCAAGATTAGCAGTCTCAGACGATGGACGAGTGTAGCGGTCTGGGCAATTATTGGCATAATGAGAACCTTGACAAATTTGGCAGCGAGGAGAGCGACGGGGACTGCCATTATTGCTGCCATGGCCGCTGCCAGTGTGGGAACCACCAAAAAAGTCTTTCCTGAAGTATTAGAAGAAACCCGCCAACCATCAGAATTGTGTTGGCCGAAACCAGGAGAAGCAGTGCCACGACCTGAGCCTCCACCACGACCATTACCACGAGCATTCGAGTGGCCACGACCGGAGCCACCACCACCACGGGAGGAATAAAACGCTGCTGCAGCAGGAAGTGAATCAACGACAGAGTTGGCTTTATCACGAAGCTCTTGATCTCGCGCTTGACTGACGAGATCGTTGAAGATGAGAGGGACGGGAAGAGCTAATCGCAGATCAACAAAGGTCCGAAATTCTGGTCCAAGACCTCGAAGAAACCACCTGCATTTATCGTTTTCGGAGACGGGAGTGCCAATTGCAGCAAGTTGATGGCATAACGTCTTGAAACGGCGGCTGAAATCAGTGACAGATTGGGAGCCACGTTGCAAAAATTGTAACTCATCGCGCAGTTGGTTGGCGCGACATGGAGTATTGGGACTGAAGGCGGCCTCAAGAGCAGTCCAAACATCCGCCGCAGAACGGAGACCGATAACCTCAGACATCGCTTCTTCCGAGAGAGAAGAAAAGAGGATGCTAAGGACGCGATCATGACGTCGAACCCAGGGTGCATGGTCGGGGTTCGATATTAGAGTAGCGTGGGCACCGTCTGCACCATCGTCAGCAACAACAGAAGATGGATCGAAAGGAATGGTTTCAGGCGGCTCGGGCGAAGACCCGTCGAGGAAGACATGAAGGCCATCGCATTTAAGCATGGCATGTACCTGATCTCGCCACAGTAGATAATTAGTTGAGGAAAGGCGAATGTTAACAAGGTGCAGCATAGTATTGAGGGGAAGAGTATTAGAATCTGATGCCATAGAGAGTGAAGATAGAAAAAGAGAAAGAAAGAGAAGAAGGACTGTAATGGAGGAAAGGAAGAACGACGGCGCAAAGATTAACGGAGAAGGGTTTCGGTATTTTCTGCTGATACCATGTGAGAAGAGATATTTGATTCACCGTAATTTTGGTGATCACAATTTCCACTATTTATAATTTACGTACAAGAGTAAATCACGGTAAATTTACAACAGAATATTTACCAAGATATGAATAAGATATCTATCCTATTTTACACTCAAATAAATCTTCAAAAAATACAACAACCAATTATTGTGATATATCTTCTCTATTATATAGGCATATTAGTAAGTATTTACCTCTTCTAGTGTAATTTATTTATTGATTTAAGATTACTTATTTCAAATTTTCTTAATTATTTCTTCAATTCTACGTCGAAATTTGAAAATTATGTGATTTAAAATCAAAAGTCTACTATAGTAAATAAATTAATATTCTTTTTATAGAGAGTTGGCTGGAGACGTTAATCGAGCTAGCTCTATTGGATTCGAGCTAAACCTAGCGATTTTTGGCAAATCGAACCTCAGTTTAATCGGATCATTTTTAACGGGTCGACAATATCGTGAACTTAACTCCATCCCTACTGAATTTCGGCCTAGTCGAGTTACAATCGAGCTATGAGTCGAATTTATTTAAAAAAAAAAAAATTAGTAAGATTTACAAAATATATTTGATTCTAGTTTTATCTGGGAGTTCGCAATATCATGACACACATTACAAAGAATATGAATGCGCCTAATGCTAGGAGATCTAGATTTCAAAGTCTCCAAAGGATCAAGATTAATACGAACAAATTAAAATTCATAGGTATATTGTGAAAGTCAAAATCAAAGTCTAGATGAACATAAAAAACCCAACAAAGCTCATAAAAAATAACTAGAACAAAGGGGCAAGATGAAAAGTGGTGGTCTAGATTCTGCCCCGAGCAACGACATAAGAAAGCCCAAGTTGTACTTGTGAAGAATCACACAAGTCGATCGCTGACCATGAATAACCCGCCAAAACAAGTATGATTTATACAGAGGAATAAAAGGAGCCCAAATTCAAACACCTTAATTAAAATGTGCCACGTAATAAAATATATGTTGAATATCAATTTTATATTGATTATTTTTAGTATTAGGAATTGGGTAAATAAAATTCCTAAGTTAAATAGTCAATTTAATTGGTGATTTACTATATATTTTATTGACCAATGAGAAGCCGCCACGTGTCAAGATGATGCAGATATTACTAAATTAAATTAAATTAATTTAGTAATTATCCAAGAAGATGAGGATAAACATCAAGTCATGGTGGACTAATCAGAATGCTCCATGTATCAAGTTGTTGCAGTGATTATTAAATTAAATACAATTAATTTAACAATTATCTTATGGATAATGATATTGTGAAGGACCAATCATATCGCTCTATTCAGACTCAAGCCCATTAGGGTTTTCTCATCCTACAACTATAAATAGGGCCTCATTCTCCACAAAAAATGACAACAACACAAGCTCAAGAAAGGTGGTACAAAACCAATCTTGAGATTAAGGCGGTACAAAGCCAAAATCCGGCGTTACAAAGCCAATCCGGTATTATAATCCGGTGTTACGAAGCCATCTTGAGATTTTCAAGGCGTTACAAAGCCAATCTCAAGATTTTCAACGTTTGATCCGAGATCAAGGTGCTAAGCCCCTCCGATCGGCCTTTTTCAAGTAAAAACTTCGAAGGTGTTCTTCGTCGTTCGTCAAGATCTTCGAAGACGTTCTTCGCATATTGAATCAAAAGTATCATTTAATTCAAGTCGTTCGTCAAGATCTTCGAAGACGTTCTTCGCATATTGAATCAAAAGTATCATTTAATTCAAAATCAAGCTCACAAGCCTTTGAATTAACGTTACTCAAGTCAAAGACTAAAACCAGGAAAAATCAAAGTCAACTCCGGCAACAATCAATTGAATAGAAGAATCAGAGGAGAACTAGAGATAAGATCCACAAAGTTGTAAACATTATCCATTTGATTCGAGAAATTCGATCTTGTAATTCTTTTTTGTGTTTATTTATTTATACACGAAATTTGTGACATAAGACGTTTGTTGGATATTAGTGTTTGAAGTTATTTATTTAATATTAATAATTGTAGATTATAATAATATATTTATATAATATAATATAATATATATTAGTTATATATTTTCAATTGGGTAAAAAAGATTGAAGCAGACATGTTACTTTATATCCTTAAGTCTCGTATGTAAACATAATAAATTGACGACACGTATTTCGGCCAAATTATTTGGATAGACTTGTTAATTGAGAAAGGGCGGTTAAGTTTTTAAAATTCAAATTGTTTTAAAGAATGATTTGAAACTGTTAGGAATCAAACCGTGGTCCTGGTTCGAGTATGGCTCAGGAAATCCTTGAGCCCGTTTCCGATCGAATAGTGACAGCAGCGAATTTGGAGCCCAAAGGGTGATTTCCACACAAAGTAGAAATCCCAACCCTTAACCCCGGTAACTCCCACACTCTTCTCTAACACTCAACCCACCTGACCCACAAAAGGGAACAAGGAAGACGTAGACGAAGAAAGGGACGTTAATGGTGGCAGAGAGACTCTCACACACACAAAAGTGTATCACTCTATATCTGCTACACACTTCACAAAGAAGAGGGTGCTCCATTCTTATAGGGAAGAATGGAGCAGAAAACCATGAGGCATTGATTGACATTACGTGAATCAAAGAGACAAAGACCAAGAGGGGGAATGAATCTGCAGGAGAGAATGTAAAGGGGTGGGGCTGCCATTGGGTTGGGCTTGGGGATAAATTGGGCTATCAGAATTTGGGCCTAATAAACCAACAATCTCCACCTTGGGCCCAATTCACTTACGCTGTCGATCGATCACGGAAACGGAGGAATCATCATCGCCAAACTCCTGTACACAAAGTACAGGAGATAACATGCACAAAACATGTTATTTTTCACCAAGGGAAAACACACAGTCAAAGCAAGAAGTAGACACAAAGTCTAACTTAAGAACGTCACAAACAGAATGATCTAATCATTAGGATCCAAGTTCAGGGTTCTCATGCATGAATGAAATTTCTCAACAGATAAGCATTTAGTTCCCATATCAGCGGGATTGAATTGAGAAGCAATTTTCTCAAGGCACACAATTCCCTTCTCAACAATGTCACGAATGAAGTGAAATCTAACATCAATATGCTTAGTTCTGTCATGAAACACAGGATTTTTGCACAACTGAATCCCTGACTGACTATCAGAATATACTACTACATTATCGTCCAGAAAACCAATTTCAGACAATAGGCCTTTCAGCCAAACAGCCTCTTTCAAGGCTTCAGTAATAGCAATATATTCTGATTCAGTAGTCGACAGTGCAACAACATGCTGTAACTGAGATTTCCAACTTATGCAAGACCCACACAAAGTGAACACATAGGAGGTAGTGGACTTCCTATTATCTCTATCATTTGCATAATTGGAATCAACATAGCCAACCAAATTTACACCTCTAGCAGACCTAGCAAATTTCAGGCTAATATCAGAGGACCCTCTAAGGTATCTAAGTAACCCTTTCACAGCATCCCAATGAGGCATACCAGGGTTAGACATGTACCTACTCAAACAACTAACTGTGTATGCAATGTCAGGTCTAGTACTAATCATCAAATACATCACAGAACCAATCGCATTAGAGTAGGGCACCTTAGACATTTCAGCAATTTCAGAATCAGTCTTTGGGGACTGATCCTTACTTAGCACACAATGAGCAGCAAGAGGCACAGAAGCAGGCTTAGCATTGGACATCGCAAGTTTACTCAAAATCTTCTCCACATAGGAAATCTGATTTAAAAGTAAAGTTCGATTCTTCCTATCTCTTTCTATGTTCATCCCTAGGATTCTTTTAGCATCACCAAGATACTTCATTTCAAAATTATCACTAAGGCATTTCTGAACATGTTCAATCGATTTCAGACAAGGACTCACCAAAAGCATGTCATCGACATAAATGAGCAAGAAGATGGGCATGGATGCATTTTCTTTAAAGTATAAACAATGATCATACATGCTTTTCTTAAACTTTAAAGACATCATGCATTCATCAAATTTCTTATTCCACTGTCTTGGTGATTGCTTCAAGCCATACAAGGATTTTTTCAACAAACATACATGATCAGATTTTTTAGGATCAACAAAACCATCAGGTTGTCTCATGTATATCTTTTTATCAAGGTCACCATGCAAGAAAGCAGTTTTTACATCCAACTGTTTCAATTCCCAATCAAAATGAGCAACTAATGCAAGCATGATGCGCACAGTGACAAACTTGACAACAGGAGCAAAGATTTCCGTATAATCTATCCCCTCTTTTTGAGTAAAACCCTTAGCCACAAGTCTAGCTTTAAGTCTAACTCTCTCACCCTCATCCTTGATTTTATAAAGCCATTTACAATCAACAACAGAACAATGTTCAGGTTTAGGCACAAGGGTCCAGGTTTGGTTAACATGCAGTGAGTTCATTTCTTCTTTCATAGCATTTAACCAATTTTTAGAGTTTTCAGATTTCAAAGCTTCCTTATATGTCTTAGGTTCACAATCATCAACAGATTCAAAAACATTGAAAGCATGAGTATCAATATGGAAGTCATCAAATCTAGCAGGTGTCCTAATGTTTCTTCTAGGCCTATCCCTAGCAAGTTGATAATCAGCATCATCAGGCACATTAGACACATCTTCCACATTCTCATTTTCAACAGGTAGGTTAACACTTGAATCATGCATATCAGAATCAGATAAGTCTGATTGCTCCACCTCAGAAGGAGCAGTGTCAGAGGCAGGCAAAACCACAGAGGTAGATAAACATGGAAAGTCAGATTCGTTAAAAACGACATCTCTACTTATTAATACTTTAAAACCAGGTTCATCTTTTAGCCACAACCTATAACCCTTCACACCATCAGGGTATCCTAGAAAAACACATTTCCTAGACCTAGGTTCAAGTTTATCACCTTTCTGGTGAGCAAAAGCAGCACAACCAAAAATTCGCAAATTAGAAAAGTCAATTGATTTTCCGGACCAAACAGATTCAGGACACTTACCATCTAAAGGCACAGATGGGGACCTATTGATTAGATAGGCAGCAGTACAGACTGCTTCACCCCAGAACTCTTTTGAAAGTCCAGAGGAAGCCAACAAGCTCCTCACCCTTTCAAGTAGAGTTCGGTTCATCCTTTCAGCCACACCGTTTTGCTGAGGTGTGTAGGGAACCGTTTTATGCCTCCTAATTCCAGATTTTACACATAACTCATTCAAAGAATTATTGCAAAACTCTAGACCATTATCAGTCCTAAGGTTTCTAATCTTTTTTCCTGTTTGATTTTCAATTAAGACTTTCCAATTTTTAAAATTCTCAAAAACATCAGATTTTTGTTTCAAAAGCAAAACCCATACTTTTCTTGAGAAATCATCCACAATAGAAAGGAAATACATCTTTCCGCCATGTGTGGGAACACTGGCAGGTCCCCACACATCAGCATGCAAGTAATCAAGTATGCCAGTACATTTAGATCTATTGGGAGAAGGGGAAACAGGGAAGCTAACTCTATGTTGTTTTCCTTTTACACACGACTCACAGAAGGGCATGCACGAGAGCTTATCATTTCCAAATGACCCAGCTTTCTGCAGAATTTCCAGCCCTTTACTACTCATGTGACCAAGTCTACGGTGCCATAGTTCAGTTTTGTCCTCCTTGACAAAATTGACAGAACTAGGTGTAGACTTAGCAAAACAAACATACAAGTTATTTCGCTTTTCAGCTTTTAGGACCACCAACGATCCCCTCATGATTTTCATCATGCCCCTTCCCCATTTTCCCTCCAACCCATCATCTTCTAATGCAGCACAGGAAATCAGATTATTGCACAAATCAGGTACATATCTAACATTTTTAAGTGTTATGCCAAAACCAGATGCACATGCTAATGTAATGTTCCCAATCCCAAAGATTTTACATTTCTTTTCATTAGCCAAAGACACAAAACCATCACTAACTTCTCTATATGAGCAAAACAAGTCCTTAAAAGGTGACATGTGGAAAGTACAACCAGAATCAATGAGCCATTCATTTTCACACAAAGTGTCAGAATGCACAGAATTCACACGAGACACATCACATGACCCAGTTACCATAAAGACATCACCAGTTTTCTCATCTCCAGAAGCTTTATTGGCTTGTTCTTTTTGTTTCTTAGGACATTCTTTAACAAAATGACCAGTTTCACCACAGTTAAAACATTTTTTAAGCTTGGGCCTAGACTTAGACCTACTGCGGTTATCTTTCTTCTTCTTATCATGATTGTCCTGGTTATTGTTTGGTTGACTATTCCTGTTCTTAGCCCTCCCTCTCACAAACATAACCTCACCATGATTTTTCTTACTCGGATTGGCTCTTAAATCCATTTCTTTGCTTTTTAAACCACTTATTACAGTTTCAAGGTTCACCTGATCTCTACCATATTTTATCGCAGATTTTACATCATTATAGGAATCAGGAATGGCATTTAAGAGCACAATCGGGGTATAGTCATCAATGTTTTTATCTCCCGTTTTCTTAATATCTTGAATCAGTTTTGTAAAAACATCAAGATTCTCTTCTATGTCTTTATTCAAATCAAGTTTGAACCGGAAAAATTTTTCAAGCAAAAACATTTTACTAGGCAATGAAGTCTCAGTATATAATTCTTGCAATTTTTCCCACAACCCTTTGGCAGAATCCTGATCACTCACCTTTCTTAACACCGAGTCAGAAAGGTTAAGGATAATGGATGAGTATGCCAGCTCATCCATTTCAGCCTTTTTCTCGTCAGAATCAGATTCAGAAAATTGCAGACTGATACACTTGTACACACGCTGTTGTACAAGAATACCCTTCATTTTCTGTTGCCAAATACCAAAGTCTGAACGTCCGTCAAACGGAGCCAGACTGTACCCCGACATAGAACCCATCACAAAAAACACACAAGTTTTTACGGAGAATATAACAATCAAGGATTTCCCAGTTCTCAACACTGATTTATCAGTGGAGCAGGGGGTCACTTGACAATCTCCAGGAAGAAAACAAGAGAATGCGAACACACAAAGTGCAAAGAAAGATCACAATCAGAAAGAAAGCGGAAGCAATTAATCACAAAGATAATCCTAAGCTACCAGCACGTAAAGTCAATCCTATCCGTTCACAAACGGCAGCTACGAAAGCAGTAAAAGACCTATCCGTTCCCAAACGGTAGCTAAGGGATCAAGCCAATTTACCCGAGCGGGTCCTCACCGGGAGGAGAACCCGACTTACCTGTACTGGAGAGGGACTCGGCTCACGTCGGGCAAAGGCGCGACGGGAGGACAGCCAAGGGGGCTGGGTAGCTGGATTTTGGGTTCTGGACCTCGGCCAGCAGATCTCGGCCGAGAAGAGAAGGAGTCTCGGCCGAGAAAAGTTTACAGACGATTCTGTAACTGGACCCGGGAGACACGTCTCGGCCGAGAAGAGGAAGGTGTCTCGGCCGAGATTAATTGACAGAAAAAATCTCAACTTCGCTGCAAGCCCGTCTCGGCCGAGAAATTGGTGAGTCTCGGCCGAGAATGAATCTCCGTCAAAAATTCGAACAGACTTCGAAAAAATTCGCCGGAAAAAATCCTCCAATCCCACGACTGGGATTCACACACCGAAGAGACCACGGTTTGACAACCGTGGCTCTGATACCACTGTTAGGAATCGAACCGTGGTCCTGGTTCGAGTATGGCTCAGGAAATCCTTGAGCCCGTTTCCGATCGAATAGTGACAGCAGCGAATTTGGAGCCCAAAGGGTGATTTCCACACAAAGTAGAAATCCCAACCCTTAACCCCGGTAACTCCCACACTCTTCTCTAACACTCAACCCACCTGACCCACAAAAGGGAACAAGGAAGACGTAGACGAAGAAAGGGACGTTAATGGTGGCAGAGAGACTCTCACACACACAAAAGTGTATCACTCTATATCTGCTACACACTTCACAAAGAAGAGGGTGCTCCATTCTTATAGGGAAGAATGGAGCAGAAAACCATGAGGCATTGATTGACATTACGTGAATCAAAGAGACAAAGACCAAGAGGGGGAATGAATCTGCAGGAGAGAATGTAAAGGGGTGGGGCTGCCATTGGGTTGGGCTTGGGGATAAATTGGGCTATCAGAATTTGGGCCTAATAAACCAACAGAAACTATACGTCTATTACGGAAATCGGACAATTATATTTTTATTTCCAACAGATAGAACATGTTATAACAGATAAGAGTTGTATCTGTTCGAGACACCCCGTACACGATCCATATTAATTGATGTTTTATGATGAAATGGAAGAATTAATGATGAAATATTTTGACAGATATATCCTCAGCTAAAAATTTGACCAAAATAAAATATCTCTGGTAGATTGAAAAATAGAGACATTTTAGGATTGAACACAAGGAGAAAATTGGTAAAATTGGTGAAAAATATGTAAAACGTCAATTAATTGGAAAAGGAAAGAACATCCTAAAACGTCAATTAATATGGAATCGAGGGAGTATATCTGACAAGATAGATTTCCAAATCAATTAATTTAAGATACATCGTATGAGAGAGATAAATTATAAAGTTTAGACTTCTTAAATTCTAGAGTGCGAAATTTGAAAAAGAACACAATTAAATCCTGGGAACAAAAAACTCGTAGTTTTCAACACATCAAAAAAGTGGTGAAATATTCTGTTTTAGGACATTGATATAAACAAACCTCCGTGTCAATTTATTTATTTCTTATATAAGCTATAAGTGTTCCGACAACATCACCCTGCAACGATCTCATCCATACCTGATGGTCCGTAACATCAGGTGAGATGACATAAGCCACAATATTCTTGGCGATTTGAGGGAACGCCGGAACAAAGTCTTCATCCAAAAACCATGTATCATGAATAACATAATTCGAGATGGAGTGATTAAATTATGCTTTGCATGCACCGGAATATTACTGGGGTTTGCAATCACGTAGCCCAGCCATCTATCAAGCCAAGCTCGGAGTCTCAAGTGTGGTCTGACGATCCATTTTGATTCATCATCCAACTTCTGAAAAAGCTTTTGAGGGCCCCCCAAGAGAGATGAAGTATGCATTACGGTCGAGGGCGGCCATCCTCGTACAGCCAAATGAAGTCCGTACCTAGCGAGAAATAAATCAATACATCCCATGCAAGAGGAGGAAAGCCTCATTGGCGATACATATCGATCTAATGTCAAGACTCCCTTATATCTTTGGAGCACAAACCCTCTTCTAAGAGATGTTGAAGAGGCCCGTTTTATCGATCTTCCTAGTCCAAATAAAGTTCCGCATAGCTTGTTCCGCCTCCTTAGGCGATGACCATAGCTAATTGTAAACCATAATATAGTGCAACAAAGACCTTGATAAAGCGCAATCCGTTAACCACGAAATTTAACGATAATCTACGCAAACAGAATGTAAAAACACAAGATTTTACGTGGTTCGATCCGGAGATCTACGTCCACGGGCAGAAAATCACTCTTGCCGAGGTGTTTCTTTCACTAAAATTTTGAGTTTACAAGTAGCAATCCACAATACAGAGTGCGAACCCTAATTCAGAGTTCCTTTCTCCTATTTATACTTAATTTGTCCTCAACCCTAACTGAACCCTAACAAACTTCCTATATTCACGCCTACTTCCAGCTGCATGGCGGTTGGGAACGAATCTTCAGCCTTGATTCGCGGAACAAACTGCCTGTTGGGCCAGCGCGTGTTTCTGAGCCTGCTGGGCCTGGGCCTACGCGTGCTGGGCCTTCACGTGCTTGCTGGGCCTACGTGTGCTGGGCTGGTCAGTGGGCTCAAGTGTTAACCCGACCCGAAATGACCGGGTTATCCCTATCAGACCTAGAATTTGCTGCTCTAAGTTCGTCGCTGTTGTGTGTATTCAATGTCCACCAGAAACAAGAAGAAATTAGTTGGAATGTGCATTGAGAGAGAAAAAGAAAGAAGAACAAACTCGTCTAAGAAAGAAGAAAGAGAAAAAGAAAGACATCAAAAAGAGAGGGAGAAAAAGAGAAAATGGTGGTCCTTGGAAAGAGAAAAGGAAAGAAAGTTGAAAGAAAAGAGAAGTGGATGAAGGTGACATGGAGAGAAATAATTGATTTGAAAGGGTTAAAATAGGACAACAAAAATTGGTCGAAACTTAACATCGATTTTTTACCACAACCTACTTACTATAGCCATGTTCAACACAACCAATAATCCCACAATCCTTCACAACTTAAACGAAGCACCACATATGAAGACGAATTACTTAATTAACCCTTGAATAATTAATTTGGAAGGGTTAAAATAGGACAAATGAAAATTTATCGAAACTTAATACAATTTTGTATAGTATATAAATAGATAAATATTATGTCTATTATATCGATACCTGAAACACAATGTTTGAAATATAACAAGTTGATCTTGCAGTTAGTGATTTTTGGGGTAGATGAGATCCTCTATTCCATAGTGTTTATGTTGGAAAACAATGATGTATTTGAAAATGACTCTATAAGACGAGGATGTTAAGTCGATGCAAGAGTTGAAATCTTTCTCCATAAGATTATATTACCTCTATACTTAATTCTCACGGACTACGACAATCATCCCCAAGATGCAACGACTTTGAATTATAGGATCGTAGCACAAAAAAGACTAAATTTTTTGGTGAAATACTTGATATTCAAAGCTTTCTTGAGACTCAAATATTAGAAGGACTACAATGCAGAAAAAACAAATGCAGATTGTAGTGGAGTTGGATAGGGCAAATCCTGTGGCTTATTTATAGACTTCTAGGTGTCACTTCGTGAATGAGTGTACTTTTTCCTGTAAAATTAATCACACATACATAATCGCAATAATAAGATTAAACATGGATCTTGGAATTCATGATTTTCACATTCGATTGACATATAAAATTAGGGCACTAACCTTGAGACGCCATCGATTGATTCTCCTTTATGGAAGAAATTGATTTCTATCTCCTAGCCCTTCTTTAGAACAAAGCACTTTTGATTAAATTAGGTGATAGAAATAATGTAACTCTGTTATCTTTTATAGGCGGAGAGAGGACCAATTCCTAATAGGATTAGGATTATAATGCAATTAAGATTGCTATCCATTCACGGTCTATCAACGTGAAAATAATATCTTATCAGATATATCCTGATCAAATATTATCCGGAAGATTATTTATTTAAACCATTAAGATATTAAAATATCTTATTAACTTAAATTGATGGCACGTGGGCCACAATAATCTTACATTCTCCCACTTGGCCAAAGTGACAGAACTAAAGCTTCCATGGTTTAAATAATAACGTGATTTGCACAACATAACGATAATTTTTAAGTTCATTGGTCAAAGTATAATGTAAATATTAAATATAGACTAACACGGGTCATGGCGGTTCTACATCATTTTACTCGACATAGTTCCTTCCATGTACCACAATATTAGTTTTCTACTTAATATGACTCATTATTTCAATAAAAGTCCACATTAATGTCTCGATTAGAGACAAAATCCTATCATACTTTATGTCAACATTCATGCATACATCAATGACAAAATAGGATATCAATCAGTTCAGAAACAATACATAAAAGAGCTCAAAATGTCAATTACACATCATAAGTTCGTTAAGACCTTTCAATAATGCCCATACGTTCGACATGTCCAATAAATGTCTTTGGAGGCAATCCTTTAGTCAACGGATCCGCGATCATGAGATTGGTGCTTATATGCTCAATTGACATCTTTTGGTTCCGAACTTCTTCTTTAACGGCAAGATACTTTAATTCCATATGTTTGGCACCTTTGGAATACTTGTCGTTTTTAGAGAAGAATACTGCTGCAGAATTATCACAATAAATTTTCAGCGGCTTGGCAATACTGTCGACAATTCCAAGTCCTGAAATAAAGTTCCGCAGCCAATTTCCTTGAACTGTGGCCTCAAAGCATGCCACAAATTAAGCTTCCATAGTGGATGCAGCAATTACAGACTGCTTCGCACTCTTCCATGAGATTGCCCCTCCAGCTAATAGGAACAAGTAGCCGAATGTTGACTTTCGAGTATCAACACATCCGGCATAATCTGAATCTGAATATCCAATCACCTCTAAATGATCAGATTTTCGATAAGTAAGCATGTGATCCTTTGTTCCTTGCAAGTACCTTAATACTTTCTTTGCAGCTTCCCAGTGGTCCATTCCTGGATTACTTTGGTAACGGCCAAGCATTCCAACAGCAAAACTGATGTCTGGCCTTGTACAAGTTTGTGCATACATCAAGCTACCAACAATCGATGCATAAGGAATATCTTTCATTTGTTCACGTTCCAATTCATTCTTTAGACATTGCATAAGGCTGAACTTATCTCACTTCTGGATTGGAATAGGGCTTGATGAATACTTTTCCATCCTAAACCTCTCTAGAACTTTATTGATATATGCCTTCTGAGACAATCCTAACATTTCTTGTGATCTATCACGAAATATTTCTATTCCAATCACAAAAGTTGTCTCACCCATATCTTTCATTTCAAAGTTCTTAGAGAGAAATTTCTTAGTTTCAAATAACAAACTAAGATCATTCGTTGCAAGCAAAATATCATCAACATACAGGATCAAAATAATAAGCTTACTCCCACTGACTTTCAGATATATACACCGGTCAACAGTGTTTTCCTTAAATCCAAAAGAAGTAATGGTATCATTGAACTTAAGATACCATTGACGAGAAGCTTGCTTAAGCCCATATATTGATTTCTTGAGTTTACACACCATATGTTCTTTTCCTTCAATAAAGAAGCCTTCAGGTTGATCCATATAGACTTCTTCCACTAAATCCCCATTCAGAAAAGCAGTTTTAACATCCATTTGATGTAACTCTAAATCATAATGAGCCACCAAAGCCATAATAATTCTTAAGGAGTCTTTCCGAGACACTGGCGAAAAAGTCTCTTTGTAGTCAATGCATTTTTCTGAGTATAACCTTTGGCAACTAGTCTAGCTTTATGTCTTTCGATATTGCCATTCGAGTCGCGTTTGGTCTTGAAGACCCATTTACACCCAACTCTTTTACATCCTTTTGGCAATTCTACAAGATCCCAGACTTCATTATGAGCCATCTATTTCAACTCTTCTTTCATAGCATCCAGCCACTTAGTAGAATTATTACTTTTCATGGCTTGTGAAAAGGAAACTGGATCATCATCAATTCCAATGTCAAATTCTGATTCTTGTAAATAAACCACATAATCATCAGAAATAGCAGATCGTCTTGGTCTTACAGACCTTCTCACTATTTGTTGTTGTGGTTCATCTGTTGCAAGTTCATCAATAATAGGTTCATTATTGGGAGTTTCTTCATTTATATGTTGTTCTTGTAAGTTGTTTAGCGGTTCAACAACTGTAGGAACGACAACTTGAGATGAAGACTTAGGTAAAGGAATTTCCAACCTTACTTCTTCAATATCCACCTTTCGTGGTTCAACACTCCCACTAATTTCACCATTTTCAATGAACCTAGCATTTCCAGTTTCAACAATTCTCGTACTGTGATTCGGACAGTAAAACCTATACCCTTTAGACTTTTCTGGATAACCAATGAAGAATCCACTGATTATTCGTAAGTCCAGTTTCTTTTCTTGTGGATTATAAATTCTAATCTCTGTCGGGCAACCCCAAACATGCAGGTGCCTTAAACTAGGTTTCCTACCTGTCCACAGTTCAAAAGGTGTTTTAGGAACTGCTTTGCTAGGAACCCAATTTAATAAGTACATGGCAGTTTTTAGTGCATATATCCACAATGAGGTGGGTAAAGAGGAATTACTTAACATATCCATATGTAATATCCCAAAATTTTGGTATATTATTTAATTCTAAAATATTATTTTACGTGCCTGTATAAATAATTAAATATTATATAATTTATTACGTCTTTCTAAAGTTATTCATTGATATTTATCAGTAACACAAAAAGTGAGATAAAAATAGTATTATTTAAATTAAGCTTAAAAATTATATTTATAAATATTCTTACCCGGGCTAGTTATAAGATTTAAGATAATATATTTGGTCCTCGTCTTGATCAAATAACACTCGGTATTCTGTTTTATATATAATTAATTAAATTCAATATTTTATGTTTTCAATGTATTCGCTCATTTATTGCTTTATTAAATTGGACCAACTCATTAATATTTTCAATGCATAGTTGGGCCTACGGCCTAAGAATAAGTCAAATTGGTCGGTTTAATATTTCCAAGCCAACCAGATTGGGAATCATTATTTAATTATTCACAGACCCATTTATTTGCAACTTTACTTATTTACTAGTTATTAATTTTAAGCTTGAAGTCTCAATAAGAAGATCATTCATTATAGTTTAGTCAATTATATTCATCATTCATTCCATTGTTAAGCCTCAAATCCTTGAGCCCAAGACTCAAGCCTAATGCACATGAATACAAAGGGCCGTGTCTTGAGCCCAAATATATTCTCTACTAACTCCCTGCGAGTTATACTCTACTAACTCCCTGCGAGTTATACGGTCACGTTCCGGATTCTTTGCAACCCATAATAGTAGATAAAATAGATTTTCTTTTTACAGCAAATTAACCTTATCAACGAGTCTGCTAGTTTAACCTAAACCTAGGAATAAATACAGTTTTTAAAGTTTGCAGTAGACACACCCTAATCTCATAACTCACGGAGGAGAAATCTACCTCTAAATCACCTTTCAAAATTCACTGGCCGATGGCCAATTCATATAAATGCCGGCAGTCGCCGCCGTTATTTCCACTTCTCTCAGCCGCCACCGTACAATACGCCAAAGCCTCGGTTCAAAATCACCACCACCAAGACCACATTCGACCAAGTTCAGGTAAGAAATTCACTTCCTCAAATAATTATTCGCCCTACAACATAACTTCCCTGTACCGATCCACTATCGTTGCTCTATTACCGGTGTTGCACGCGTAACCGCGGCGGGACCAGCCGGAAATCACAGATCGATCCCTCCGTCAAAATCGGTGTCGGTGTATATGACTCAGTGTAGGCTTTGGTGCGTGTTTATGTTTGGGGGGAGGCTGTGTTTTCGTTGGTGTGTGTGTGTGTTCTGATGTATGTGTGTGTACTTATATGTATTAGTGTGTGTGAGGGGGTGTGTGCATATGCGTGTGTGTATTAGTGTGTGTGAGTGGGTGTGTGCATATGCGTGTGGGAGTGTGTGTTTGTATGTGGGTAACTATATGAATTAGTATGTGAAACAGGTGTTCTACATATGTTTCTGCAGATGCGTATGTGGGTGTGTGTGAGATTTTGGTATTTGTATGCGTGAGTGTGAGAGTGTATGTGTTCTGCATGTGTATGAGGGAGGGAGAAGATAGAGAGTCATTGATTGAAGTTAGTGTGGGTGTGTTGACATTTAAAATGGAGTAGCTTGGGCAATAGGCACGTGGCCATGGGATTATCCCCTAATTCCTTTTCCAAATATCACAACTTAGCCTCATTATAGACCACTCATAACCTTATTTTTCTTCTTATCATTCCAATTAAGCTCAAGTCATCAATTAAGTTTTAGTTTTAATAATAACAAATATATTAAGACAAGTCTTGATAATTTGTAGGTTGCAAAGATCAAGGATTTCGGACATATCATTTGCATTATATTTCACTCATTTATTCAAGACAAATCAAGTGGGGGTTTATTGTTTATCGCTTTAATTATATTTACTTTATATTTACTTGACTGCCTACGTGTGCTATTATTTCAAGTTGTTACTTGCCAATACAAGTAATTATTCAATTTGCTACTTGCCAATACAAGTTTACTTATTGCCATTATGCTACTTGCCAATATAAGTTAGCCCATTACCAGTATGCTACTTGCCAATACAAGTTAGCTCTATGTGACTTGCCAATACAAGCACATCATTATGATAATTGCACATTGTACGCCTTTTTGTTTGTATAATTACTGTGATAAATTGTGATAATTGCACATTGTACGCCTTTTTGTTTGTATAATTACTGTGATAAATTGTAATCCTCCATGAGCTAAAGGAAGCTCATCCACGAGCTAAAGGAAGCTCACCCCAACCCAAAATTGATCCTTTCAGGTTACCTCGGTGTGGGTCGGTGGAGTTGAGGCGGGCTCAGAGCATATGATAGTCACTAAAATCTTTGTAAATAATTTACCATTTATATGTAGCTGTTTGAATTTATGTTGAGATATTGAAATGGCTTGTTGTGACTAGATTAATAGGTATAATATTAATAAAGTTACATGGCTATTTACTTAATTATCTGCGAAATATGTGATATTTGCATAAATTACTTGCTTGAATGTCTATCTAGGTTTCAAATATTGTGTGACAATGCATGAGTGAATTATTATATGATCTCTTATTCAAATAAAATAAGTAATATGCTTATATGCTTGTACTATGACTTGATTGTACCTTGATTTGATTTGCATTTTATATAGGCTTGTACGTCAGGTATGCTAGTACATTCACACACACGAACACTTATACTTAATAGGATAAATTAAAGTACACTCGTATGGGTCTCCTTCCATACGGGGTCTCCTTCCATACGGTTAAAGTCAGTTTATGTGGGTCTCCTTCCGTACGGGGTCTCTTTCCATACGGGGGTCTCTTTCCATACGGTTAATGTTATCTTATGTGTTTTTAATTAATTATATTATAAGCATAATTAGATGTGATGATTAAATTATATTTTTGTTGGAGGTGCGATAAGTTTATCTTAATAATTTTATTCGTGACATGTTTATTAATATTATGTTCCTGTAATTTAACTAATAAATAAATTATTTCGTGATAACTTAGTTGCCGATTTATAAAATCCCGAGCATGCTTTAATTATGAACTTTACTTGTATTTATGTTGTTATGGTTGTTTTTACTTTCGCTACAATCTAGGTTGTGTAGGTACTTATTTACGAATTCGTGTCCCCATTGTTACACATGATTTATATTTGTATTTATTTAGGTAATAATAATAGAAAATTTTAATACAAGTTTATTTGAAATATTTTCCTAGTATCGTATGGATGCTTAATTGTGTTATCTGAATTATTCAAAAGTGCAAACTGATTTTAGGATTCAAGTATTGACTAGAATATTGTTTAGTTGGTTGATTTTGACCAAATTGTGCTGATATAATACGTCGTAGATGTTGCGAAATAGTTAATATTACAAAAGGTGTCTTGGATAAAATCATGATTATTATGTGAAGTTGATTGGCCAGGCTAATCTTTGGGAATAATTCTATGTTATTATTTTAGTGTGATTTAATTCTCCATGATCACTTATTTTCTAATAAATAAAATGGTATGACTAGTAATTGTCTATTTGTTTCGATGTTACATGCGGTATGAAGTTTTATAATTTTCAAGTGCAAAGTGGTGTTAGTTGATATAATTTATTAATAGGGATTTAAAATTTGAGTCCGACATTATGTGAAAAATAGATTTAGATGCATTTTCATTTGGTTCTTTTAACGGCCTGTCTAGTATTGTCTTTTATAGATATTTATAAAAGAAAAAAAAAACAATTATTTATTTCTATTTGAAAATGCTTTCAAATATTTTTATGAAAATCGGGTGGTTACACCATAAGAGTACGATTTCGCCTTTCTGCTATACCATTTTATTGTGGTGTACCCGGCATAGTGTACTGAGCACAAATGCCACGCTTTTCAAGGAATTTAGCGAATGGGCCTGGGCATTGCCCCGATTCATCATATTTTCCATAATATTCACCACCTCTATCAGACCTAATGATTTTCACTTTTCTATCTAATTGTCTCTCAACCTCATTAATAAACGCTTCTAATGCGTTTACGGAATGAGATTTTTTTTCCAATAGATAGATATAACCAAAACGTGAATAATCGTCAATAAAGGTGATAAAATATCTTTCTTTTCCGAAAGAAGGAACATCAAAAGGCCCACAAATATCAGTGTGTATTATTTCAAGAAGCTGTGTGCTTCTCGTGGCTCCTTTCTTTGTGTGTTTTGTTTGTTTTCCTTTAATACAATCCACACAAATACCAAGGTCAGTAAAATCCAAATCATGAAGGATTTCATTCTTTACCAACCTTTGTAATCTTTCTTTGGAGATGTGCCCCAAACGTTTATGCCACAAGTAAGCAGAACTTTCATTGACTAAACCACGTTTAGTTCCAACATTATGATGCAGGGTTAAAAGAGTCTCAGCAAAAACATGATCAAGTTTAAACCTATATAAGCCATCATTTAGGATACCAGAACCAATAAGAAGATTTTGTTTGAATAAACTAAAACATCCATTACCAAATTTAAAACAATATCCAACAGAATCAAGTTTGGACAAGGAAACTAAATTACGAGAAATGGAAGGTACATAAAGAGTTTCAAACAAATCTAAACAATGTCCGGTATCTAGAATTAAACGATAAGTTCCAATGGCTTCAATAGGAGCTTTGACTCGATTTCCCATGTAGACGAAGTTTTCATTTGGGTTTGTGATTCGGGTCGTAAGGAATCCCTACATCGTATTAGAAACATGAGTGGTACAACCAGAATCAAGCCACCAAGTATTATAAGGAACATTAACTAAGTTTGATTCGAAACATACTAGAACATTTAATTTACCTTTCTTTTCGAACCATTCTTTACGTTTCTGACAATCCTTCTGAAAATGTCCAAGTTTCTTGCAAAACCTACACTTAGGACTATCTTGTTCCTTTTTCTGGATTTGGGCAGATGACTCGTTCACTTTATTGAGTCCTTGCTTGCCCTTTCCCTTCTTTCCGGCTTTCTTTTTAGCTCCTTGATTCATTGTGAGATGAACAGAATGAGACCCCTGATTCTTAAGCCTTGTTTCCTCCTGAACCAACATTCCGTGAAGTTCATTCACGTTCCATATGTCTTTCATGGTATTATAGTTCATTTGGAAAGGTCCATACTCAGGGGGAAGTGAGTTTATGATAAACTGCACAAGAAAATTATCATCCACTTTCATCCCCAATGACTTAAGTTTTGCTGCAATGTTTGTCATCTCAATGACATGTTCGTGCATGCTACGAGAACCATCGAATTTCATGGTGGTTAAAGTAGCCATTAGTGTTCCAGCGAGAGACTTATCAGCAGTTTGGGAACGTTCTTTCACAAGTTTCATAAATTCCTTAGCACTTTCAGTTTGAGATATAGTAGACTTGATATTGTCTGCTACACTCATTCGCATAAACATTAGGCTTAATCTGTTCGATCTAACCCAGGCATCATGGTTAGCTATTTCGACATCACTGCTTTTGTCAGTAATAGCAGGTTTGTCGAATTGGAGTGAATAATCAAGATCCAAAACACCGAGATGAAATTGAATTTGTTCACTCCAGTCAGAATAGTTTAGTCCATTAAATTTTTGAACAGATGTAGCAAGCGAATGAAGAGCAACAGGAATAGGCACTGCAAGGATACATATAATTATTCACATTAATGTTTTGAGTCACATAAATACAGATTCAGGATCAATAATCAATAAATGTACATTGATGTTCTCCTTTGGGCGATACAACAATATACAATCATAATCATAATGATGCTTGTAAAATTTACATAATTTGATTATTGAATACACCTGCTGAACTATTTTGCCATCTTTCGATGTACAAAATGGTCAACATAATATATCAATTATCACGTTATATTCATTGATTATAAGAACTAATGATCCACCTTTGGATGATATCTAATGTCTTGTAATTATGAATTTTGATTATCCATAAATTTAAAGATCAGTTAAATTCCAAACATCACATTATTATGGATAGTCAAATATTTATAATATGATTTAAAATTTATTAAATTTTCTGGTCAGACCACTTTGGTGATTAACAGACCAACATAATATAAATTTAAATTATATAATAATAAGATACAGCCACATACAGAAATATGATGAGATTCAATATCATCCGTAATAAGGTGTAAGTACAAATCAAATTCATGACTAACAAGTTGCAGTAAGTAACTTGTTAGACAGATATACGTAATTGTAATCATTACAATCCTTAATCAAAGTTGAATACAATTCCTTGATTCTTCAACGCAATGAAATCTCCTTATAAAAAAAATAATAATAAAATTGAAAGCTAAGTTCTCTTTATCACCGGGCCAAATTAATACTAATAAATCAGACTAGTGTTATCATGCTTATGATTGCATCATGCAACTTCATTGATGCAAAATCGGTTGAATCCCAATTTCTAAATAATTTTAGATCGTACATCTCATTAACATAGTAAATATCCGGTGTACAGGCAAAATTAATTCAGCAGATATACTGATCTCAATTCACAATCGAAAGATTCAACTAATAGACATATAATTTCAATTTCAATATAATAGTGGCAGCGGAATAAGCGATTTAAGATGCGATTTCAATTGCAGTGATATATATGGAGGTATCCATAATTTTTTTTTTTTTTTTTAGGAATGAAAAATCATGAGTTCCAAACCAAGCTCTGATACCACATGTAAAATTAATCACGCATACATAATCGCAATAATAAGATTAAACATGGATCTTGGAATTCATGATTTTCACATTCGATTGACATATAAAATTAGGGCACTAACCTTGAGACGCCATCGATTGATTCTCCTTTATGGAAGAAATTGATTTCTATCTCCTAGCCTTTCTTTAGAACAAAGCACTTTTGATTAAATTAGGTGATAGAAATAATGTAACTCTGCTATCTTTTATAGGCGAAGAGAGGACCAATTCCTGATAGGATTAGGATTATAATGCAATTAAGATTGCTATCCATTCACGGTCTATCAACGTGAAAATAAAATCTTATCAGATATATCCTGACCAAATATTATCCGAAAGATTATTTATTTAAACCATTAAGATATTAAAATATCTTATTAACTTAAATTGATGGCACGTGGGCCACAATAATCTTACATTTCCGACTTGATCAATCAAAACAATTAGATCGTACCTCTTGACCAAAGATCAGGACATAATGAATCAATTGCATCCTTTTTCTAATGTTCACGTCTTTTCATTCATGCATATTCCACTTCAATAGATGTAACTATTCCGAATACTTTTCATCTAACAGACACTTCTGCATTCACACTCCAAAATTCCAACAATATCCCACATGAATGGAAGATGTTGTTGACAATGAATTCAAAGTTAGAATTGCTCAAAGATTGGTCAACACCAACATTCCAAATCTAATTTCTGACAATCAATGTATATACTCTGTGCAGACACACAAAAAGTCCGGGCAAATTGTTATTGCCTCGAGATAGGTAGCTTTCGACTTTGAACCTTCCCTAGTAAGATGCTATAAGATTTACTCGCTGCTCAGTGAATCCGTTGTCTAGAACTGGTGAATTTTTGTGTAAACCAAGACAATAACATCTACACAATGACAATTCTGATAGCTTATGATTCTCACGTTGTGTCCAATTGGCCCTTGACCATATCTTGGATTTGTAAATGTTTAATTTGAAACAGTTAAACTTGTCACCCGTATATGTGACCTCCTATTAGGACTTAAATTAGGGAGTAGCCTTAAATACCCCCACCGTATTTGGTATAGGAGTCATCAAAATTTTCATTCACGGATTCGTATTATTCTATTAGAGATAAGTTTCTGTATGACCTACATTTCTAACTTTAGGTGCGTTTTACCTTAGTTGAACACCCCACACATTTGAATACTTATGTGGTAAGACCGTATTCGCCCATAATTAAACACTTATGTAAGAAGACTTTATCTCCCCATCATTTGATATTTATGTGGAAACTTAATTTTCATATTGGGGAGTCTAGACCATATGCTAAGTAATAAATCCTTAAATTAAATTACTTATATTGTAGTTTAGAACTACTAAGCTTTTTCTTCAGCTATCGATGATTTATCATATTGGACTTGTATCATTCGTAATTGGGCTAAAAAAAATTGACTCGCATCCATCTAGTTGGGCTCATATCCTCTTTACGGACAATACTACTCTTAGACTTCTTGAGCCTGTGTATATATCTATTTAGTGAGTAAGATATTTTTCCTCTTTGGGCCTCTCCGAACCCATGCTGTTGTTCCTTTGGGTTTATCCAAAATGGTCTCGTAGTGATGGAGGTTTTACCATACTCCATAACCATCCTTATTTTCTAATCGATGTGGGGCTTTTGGTTTCTTTTCTAAACCAACATTTCCTCCTAAAAGTAAGTTTCACAAAAATTCTCAACACTTTGGGCTTACTCCGATCTTCCTTTAATGCGATAATTTCCATCATCCTATTAAGTTGGGGGTATCTGCATAAGTAGATTTGTGTCTCACTGTGCCAAGGATGGAAATATGAGTCCCAAAGTTTATGCAGACCCTTATACTTAAATTAAACCCAATTTTCTAATTGGCTTTAGTAGAATTAGAGATTCTTTATTTTGAAGTTTTTCGAACTTCTTCATGCCCCTCTAACATGTCTAACTATTTATTATCTTTACTGAGTACTTTTTTTAAGGCAAATGATTTAACATTTGTAATTAAATGAGGCTCATAATGATATATCATTTATCCAAGACCTAACTAAACGTGTCCTGAAAGTAGCTCCAAATTACTAGGTTTAGAACGAACTTTTCAAACCGCAAGCGTACGACTTGTGACAGAGGTAGTATATAAGATTGTCGAATCCACATGATGGATCATCCGTGAGAATCAATTTAAGCACGTTCGAGTAAGTTAGATCATACGCAAATATGAGATGTGATTATACTAATCGACATACACGTAAATAAATATAAACAAGGAGGGAAACAATCGTTGGGAAGATATTCCCGAGGCTCGGTTTCATGCAAGTAAGATGAGGTTGATATTTCAAAGACGATTATAAGACATCGTTGTGAATTTTATGTGATTAAATTTTCAAACCAACCGACGTCCCAATTGGATGTGAATTCTAGAAAAGAGGTTGAGGTGCCCCTAATCCCCTAGAATCGGTAAGTAAACAAGGTTCAATGTAGAATAACTACACGGGTAAAAATATTGAACCACCCCTGGCCCCGGGATTCTAGTTACGTAACACTAGAAAGAGATTACTCGACTTATCTTACGCTAAAGACCAGCGTAAGGGTGTAAAACTACACATGAGGCTAAACTCAATTTCTTCTATCCCAACCGATGCGCCCTAGACACTATTCCCCCTCTCAGTAGAGTTTCTCCTCCATAGGTCTTCCTTCTACCAACTCGGTCTCGATTAACCTAATTTTTTGGAATTAATCCCTCAACCGCTCATTAGATTAACTCCTACATTCCTTCAAGATCTAGGTGGCAAGCCTCGAAAGGGTAGGGGCTAACTATCATCTCCCAAATGTACAACCAAACAAATTGATCCTAAGCTACCAAAAGCTGAGCGACCGTACAAACCTGTGAACTTAGTCACGAATTTGATTGGAAATCATTACAAATTAATCAATCTCTAACCCTAGGTTACCACAATCCAAAACAACTCCAACAATCAATCGACAATTCATCAACCCTGAAGCTTGGGCTACTATCTAGCTTCAGAAAACAAGGAAATTACTCACAAGTCATCAAAGGAATAATAAAAATCAACAACATCAAGCAAGAAAACAATAAAAATTGAAAATAAAGAGAAGGGATAAGAAAATGCTTTCCTTGTAGAACTTCAATAATCTTGACGGGTGTTACAAGCCCGTGAATTATCTCCAAGTTATTCTCCAAATGACTTCCTCCTTGAAGATGAGGAAGAAAACCTAAGCTAAAGACTAAGAAATCTGAAAAACCTAAAACTAGAGAGAAAAGAGTGTAGGAGAAATTTATCAAATGGAGGCTTCCTTTTAAAATGAAAGGGGGAAGGGGTATTTATAGATCCTCAACCCTAAACATGTAAAAAGACATAAAAAGGTAAGATGGAAAGAGGGTAAGATTACAAAAGGGAGTGCTTCGCCCTTTAAAATATTGAGTCGAACTATTTGATCACACTTGATTTGTCGTTCTCTGCAATTCTAGGCAAAATCCTTCTAGAATAAGCTCTTGACTTGAACTGCAAAGTATAGATCTTCATCTTGAATTCACGTGGAAACTTGAAACACCACAATCTGACTTCGTACGAAGAAGTTATAGCCAAGATATAAAAATATAATGCTCGACGGGAACAAAACCAGACCGGCTACGAGACCCGTAGTGACATTCTGTCCTTTATGCTCCAGCCCCGTACCAGACCAGTACCAAATCCAAGGGGGCTGGTACTGGACCAGTAGTCCCCATTTTTGCTCGGTTTCGGGCGCCGGGCGTGTTGTGCGCTCCCGTCGCACGCCGTCTTCATTCGTCGTCATTTCGGACCCTTCCCTCACGTTCTCTCGACCCAAATTCTTTACGATTTTTCTTCATGACTCGATGATGTTCGAGCGGGACCTGACCTGAACCTAAGTCCTTCGTATGCGGGGCCAAGTAGGGAATCGAGTGCAAAAAATCTCCTTGAGCCGTTCTTCACCGTTTGAGGCTTTTTCACCCATTTTTCTTCCATCACGGATTTTTCTTGTGACTTGATGAACTTAAAGTTGGGTCTGGCCGAGACCTGATCTGGTCATCTTTGGGCCTCGGTATGCAACCTGAGTGGGTAATCGAGTGAAAAAGACCTCCTTGATCTGTTCTTCATCGTTTTGAGGTCTTTCTACCCATTTTCTCGACTCGACTCCTTCACAAATGTTGTTTGTGACTTGAAAAACTTCAGATCAAGCCTGAATCGGGCCCGATGGGCCCTTTTAGTCTCAGTTTGTGGCTTATAGTGAGGAAATGAGAGCAATCAACTTTCTTGATCAACCTTCAAAACATGACTAAAAAACACCCAAAAGTGCATCACATCATATCAAAAAGGAAATTCAACCCGAAAATACAATTAACACAAATTTTCACTTAAACATGATAGATACTCACAATTCACACAAGGATATGAATGTCAAATATATGAGAAAAAACGAGTATTTTCACGTTCATCACCAACTGAAGCCTAGCTTCTATTTTCTGCCCAAAAGCAATTTAATTTAAGTTGAATAGCCAACTCATATCAATATAGGATTAGACTCATAACTTAAGTCTAGGAACAACCGCCTAGTAATAGTCCCACATCACATTGTCCAATAACAATTAGTCAATTTGGCCTAAGCGAACTCACATTATCCGACAGATATTAAGGCACATACCTTTTCACAAACCACTAGAATAATGCAGCGCGAATGGCTTCAAATTACCCCCAAAAAATGTTTGTGTAATCAAACAACACAACTAACAGGTAACATTGTTTCACCGGAGGCACCATCCTTAACGTCCACCATTAGATGCTATTCCGGTGAAAATTGTGCCAGTGAATAGAAATATCCTCATTTAGTCGAGACTGCTGCGACAGGCTTTGGGAAGAATTAGCAGACTTTCAGAACCTAAAAATTTCTTTTCTCCCCGTCAAAGTCGCGCACCTTTCCATCTCTCACCATGTCATAAGTTTATATCCACCAATTTCAATAGAGAAATCATTACGGTGAGTCGAACGGTGCCAACATTCACAATTCTAGCCAACGGTTTTGTGTAAACTATCACCAATAACTACGACATATGCCCTTCGTATAAGTTTATGGCTGAGGAGAAGAGACACATGCTGTCGTCTTATATCATTTCACCGCCTAACCACCACAAGTAAGGAACTCTCACACCATCATGACTGCTTGCTATCTTTCGTAACGATGTGAAGTAGATTGGGTTCTCTCCATTTATTCAACCCTTATGGTGGTACCATGAAAAGTAATTTTCAAGTAGCGGTGTTTCTAGAGGGTGGCACTTCAGTTTTAGTTAGCAAAGATATATCATGTTGACTTTCAAGGAATTACTGTGTTTTTGTTGTACTAAGAGAAGAACCCAATATTACATGTATTTTAAAACAAAAGCACCAGTACTAAACATTCATTATGTTTATGAAAGACCTGCAGCATGCGCATCGTGTCTTGGTATGTCAAGCATGAACAATTCATAATTGATGATAATTGATATACCAGAATTAACCAGTGTGTTAATTCTTCTGAAACTTAATGCATCAACCTCTAGTTCGAACTCATACCTTATCAGTATAAGTCCTATTCCTTGTCATGTATTTCTCATTCATATTACACCAAAAAATCGTCTTATGGTTTTTGGTAGCCATTTCCAAACACACACAATATCGTCTTATGATTGTTGAAAAAAATGATGTATTTGAAAATAACTTAATAAAATGAGACTATTAGGTCAAGGCAAGAGTTGAAATCTATCTCTGTAAGATGATATTATCATGTATACTAGTACTCACGGTCTGTGGCAATCGTCCCCAAAATACAACGATTTTGAACTTTAAGATCTAGGCACAACGAAACTAAAGTTTTTTGCGAACTACTTGATATTCGAGACTTTCTTGAGACTCAAAGATTAGAAGGATTACAATACAGAAGATATGAAATGTAGATTGTAATGGAGTTCAATGAAGTGTGCATCCTGGGGTCTATTTATAGACTTCTAGGCTTCACATCGTGAACGAATGCACCCTTTTTTTACTTGATCAATCACAATCGTTAGATCGTTTCTTGACCAACGATCACGATCTTATAGTTCACTTGCATTCCCTTTTTAACGTTCACACCCTTTCATTTGCACCTATTTCATTTGATACTACAAGAAACTAAGGTTTTACCCGCACATATTTTAGCCACACATAAAAATGTGGAAGTGTTTGGCCACATATAATCACAATATGTGTGGGGAAATGAAGTTAGTGTATTTAGTGGTTCTGGTGACATTTATTATGTGTGCTTGAAAGTTCTTTTACACCATTCACATTTAGAGGTGGCATAATCGGGCCAATCCGGCTTTGCGCACTCGACATTTTAGATGGGATGGACCATAGTAATCTTGGCCCAATTTATCATCGGGCCCAACAAGTTCAACCAAATGGGCCAAAGCCCGATAAGTTGGCAGAAAATTATAGTATATTTTAAAGGGATAATCGGGCTTTGCTCATTAACTTTAACTGACGAAAGTATAGATTGGCCCGACCCAGCTTGAGATATAATATTGGTCCAACGAGGTGGGTGGGGTGGGCCGGGCTAACCGAAGTGCCATCACTATTTACATTTAGACTGAAAAGGTCCTCGATTGGTATTAGAGCTGGCGGGTGATTTGATTTCTTTTAAGTTGCTGATGTGTTATTTTTTATTATGAATACTACCCATACATATTTATCGTCATTAGAAATATGTAGATATAGATAATTATATTAACAATACAAAATTTTTATGTTGGAATTATGTTGCTAAAGAAAATGATGTGACAATGATTTCTAAAATGATGACTTAATTTTTGACATTGGAATTAGGTTTTGATGATTTAATTTTTGGCGGCCTAACAAATGATGATTTAATTTTTGGAATTAACAATACAACATGTGTTAATAAAGAAAATAATTAGTATTTGATTTTTCCATTTATAAAATGATGTGGCAAACACAAATCTTCCAATATAAAAAACCTTGTTTCTCCAAAAAACCTCTAAGACTGCTGCTCCTTGCCGGTTCTTTTTCGAACCACACACATGTCACGTTTTCTTCTTTCTTTCTTTTTAACTCTTCCTTGTTATTTATTTTTCTATTTATGTTTTGTTTCTTATTTTGAAGTTATATGTTCTCTTAAATATTACAATTTCGTACAGAATTAACATGTAATTTAGGGAATTTAGGCTCATCGTTAGGATATTTTTTTCACCGTTTCTATCGATTCAGTTTTAGTTGGAGAATATGTGGGTGGATTGGCCATGGAAGACACTTTTCTTCTTCTAGAATATCTTTATTTAATTTCATAAAACAGGTGAGTTTTTTGTTTGGGGAAAATAGTATTTGAAGTTTGAATTTTTAAATTTAATCGTCTCTTGTAAGCTTTAGTTTATTTTCATTTTTTAGTTTTAGACAATTTTCCTTTCGGTATACTTTCCGAAAGATTTGTTGAATTTCCTACATCCTTTGGTGGTTTTCTTTATTGATGAAGTTCAAAAAGCATTATTGAACTTCCTTTAATACCTTGTGATTTTGAGATTTTGTTGGGTAATAACTTGTCTTATGGGCTATATCAGATTAATAGTTAGTTTATTATTCTTTATCCTTCTTCAATCTCTCTGATAAATAATGATTTTCTTGTATGTGTTGGTGAATGTATGTTCTTGATGCAGAAACAAAGAGTAGAGAAACAATTGCTATGACTGAACTATAATGGGATTGGGAAGCAAATGGTATTCGATAATCTCATGTTTTTGCTTAAGTTATTGAATTTTAGCATGGCTTGTATGACGCTAATTACATATTTCTAAGACATTCGATTAGCTATAAATTTTGCAGAATAGTAACGATGTTTCTCTATGTTTGGTAGGGTTATTGTTACTTCCTTGATCAAATAAAGTTTCTATATTCTTTTGTATTTATTAATTTAGCGAGCTTTATCTTTAGAAGTCATGAACCTAAATTGTTGTTTTATCCATTGTATTGCTACTTTGAAATGTGAGAATTTTTTTAGATAAACATCATAATAGGAGATATACACCATAATTGAAAACGATATCTGAAATTTTTAACTTATAATTTGAAATATCATAATCAAGTTTATTTAAGTTAAAACCTACTTGATCTATTTGATCTGTACGGTAATGCTCCCGTACCCACTGTGCTCACAAGTTAATGTGTCTACGACTGTTGTGTAAAGATCCCATCCTAGAATTTTTCATAGATAATTAACTTCATATTATGAGATTTTGACACATTGTTGGTGGACACATTTAGACGTGTGCACGGTGGGTATGGCGGCGGGTCTGTTGATTTGTGTCCGTTATACCTTTGTTATTTAGTATACAAGTCTCTATGGTCATGTTATCTTGTTTTAGTTCAAGGTTGAAATGCACTTTCCCCAGGAATAAAAAGGTACGCTTGCATCCTACTTAGATATACCATTTGATATGTCACTCCATTACTAGAGTAAGCAATTTTATTTTTTCTTGTTTAAGTGTTATTTTGGCCAAACATATTTATGGTTTATAATGTCCTTGTGATTGTTTAAATGTATTTATTGGAGTAAATTTCAATGCTAATCTTTTGCTTGAGTAACATAATTTATCTACTTCACTAGGGCCGATTGATGCAGTCGGAAAGGGATATTCATCTCGAGCAAATGACGGAGAAACAAACTTTGGAAAAGATCCTCATAAGACAATTAGTTCGTAAGGTATCCCATTGTGTCAGAGGACACACGTACTAATACGGATTCTAGTCGTCCTTCGTGAAATCAATTACTTGATGAGTTTAACCAAACAAGTCTTGTATCGAACAGGAAGACGTTTAAATGGTGCGGCAGTACATTGTACGCTGTTTATCTCTACCATATGTGCTATCACGTTGACCTGCCATTGCTCCAACACGGCATAATCAATCTACCCAGTGGGCTACGACGGTTCTAAATAACTCCACTAGTGATATTAATTTTGTTGTTAGGTTTGATGAAATGTACTTGAGTCTCTTAGATAGTGTTGAAAGAATTTGAGACTTGTGTTTCTTTTGAAGATGTTATCTTTGAAGTATGTGTATTCAAACAACTTGTATACATCGTCAAAAAATTATTTAAATTTTATGTTCTTGTCATTATCACTTAGAAGAAATTTCTATCATTGTTATGCATTAACTCTATTAATTCCTAAATGAAAATATTAGCAGCCAATTTAAAGACCTGTGCACACACGTAATAACTTTTATCCACACTTAATAACTTTTACCCAGACATAACCAGATTGCATCTGGAGGTGCCACATCATCATCCAAGTCAATGTCCATATCATCAATAACAAATCAGGGTCTCAATACCTGCACATATCTCAAGTATTTGCTTGTGTGGCTAAAAATATGCATATTCACCCTCACAAAGATGCATGTGTGGGTAAATACTTTTCTCTACTGTTCTCTAGTGACACATGTTTACACTTTTATTATGTGTGAGCAAAAATGTTTATCCACATATACATATCTTTTACCCACATTTAAAATGTGTTGGTAAAACCTTTATTTCTTGTAGTGAACATACACAACTTTTCAGGACACCTAGACACTTCTCAGTTCACACCAAAACTTCCATCTATTTCATATGCTATTCCATTACTTTTAATACATGCCACATGCTAAATAATGATGTCACAAAACACACGCGGCATGCCATAATTATTTTACCATTTTAAATTTTAAAAAACTGCCAAAAAACACTCTCGTAATTCTTGCTAAAGATATCTTGATTTGGCAATTTCTGGCGGTGGTTGTTGACTGTTCTGTTTTGTGGATAGTTGCATCGTGATTATTATATTACGTCGTGGCGTGAAAAATTAAGTTGATTGGGGTCAACTAAGGCAGGTAAACACATTGCGTCACCCTAACAGAGCCTCGAGTTAGTACAAGTTATGTGGGAAGCATCACTTAACAGACCTCTAGGTCGCGCCAGTAAGGCAGATCGCATGATGCATATCAAAGATCATCAGATCCTCAAGCTTGGTTGCGCTAGATCACATTATAAGGAACGACCTCTTAAAGAGCGGTCAAGTGTCCGACACATGTAAATTTATTAAAAAAAAAAACTAATGTAATTCCGAGTAACAAGAGTGAAAAGAGAGAATTCCTAAGTGAAAATACTGTAGTCAAACAACTCATTTCAACAACTCGTACGTATATATAAGCTAGTTTACAACTTGCTTATATCTTCTCAACATTTGTTTTTCTTTGCTAAAATATATGTTGTGGATCACATATGAAATAAAAGATTCATCCAGCCACATCCTGTGGTTAATCAACCTAAAACCCCCCCTTTTATGTCCCTTGTATCTGCACGTAGCTAAAATTGGCATATGAAGTGAGCTAAAATCAAAAGCTATGTCGCCGTCAATCCAGTGAAGTCAAATTAATGTACAACTTCCTAACAAATAACAGACTAGAACACAACCCCTATCATATCCAAGTGAAGGGACCACATATGTTACTATTTACCAAAACAGTGTACAAACAACAAAGATAAATGGAGAAGAAGAGGTGCTACTGCTCTAACCACACCACCACCACGCATGTAGCCATGTCGACCCATAGAAGAGGAAACATCATTCCTTCAAGACCCGACATCGCAACCTCAACAAGACCACCACTGCTGTTACAAAATCGATCCCAGAGGCACATACACACAACGAGGAGATGCATGACCATTTATCTTTGGCCGTTGCCACTTCCGTTGTCGTTGTGGTGGTGCCACTAGATTGACTCCTTATCGTTGGAGAAACAAGAGGAGGAAGAAAGATTGTGCTCAACCTAGTCCGTCCTTTGTTTTCTTTTTTTCTTTTTAAATAGTTTTCCTTTGATGGAAATAGTTTTGTTTATTTTATTTTTAATTTGATTTTACTTTAATGAGAATGATGAAGTTAGAAATCTGTGGTGGATTGAGAAATGCATACACATTTTTTTGCTTATTCGTAGGATGCATTTAGAAATGAATGCATTAAGAAATTTGAAACTTGTGAGTACTCCGCACCTTTTAAAAATTGTCAATATTTGTTGCTGATATTCTTTTTATCACTTACCATCAACTATATTTTTAGGTAGCTGAGATGTCTCAACCATCAATGAATGCACGTCACAAATCTACCATTTATTTGGCCATTTTTCATAAATCAAAAGAGCAAGGTATAAGAAATCTTACTTTTTACTATCAATTTACGTGTGATGCGCTACAACGGAATAGATAATAGATCTTGGAAAATCTGATTGAGATAAGTTTAGTGATGGATTTTTATCAAAATTAGAGGCAAAAAACTGTGATTAATTAATATTATAATTGGAAAATATTATAGTTCATAATAAACATGATAAACTTTTTAAAGTTTTTATTACATGATAAATTTGACACACATAAGGATTTTTTCTGGTAATTAAATTAATATTTCCTGAGACGCATCGCTTAATTGGGCCAACTCAATAGGTGGATCCTAAGTTGGGCCAAAGCGAAAACCCAAGATCGGACTTTTGAGATCAGTTATTTGTTAATCTTTTTTTATCTCAACGGCTAAGGGCATCTCCAACCCATCCTCTATTATAGTGTGGATTTTGCACTAAATTTACAGTTTTTGTGTACACTATCTTCAACCCAACTCTATCCCACTAAATTTACAGTTTTATGTAACCATCTCCAACCCAACTCTATCCCACTAAATTTACAGTTTTGTGTAAACCATCTCCAACCCAACTCTATTCCACTAAAATTTACACAATAAGATTACTTACTTCTAATTTTATTTATAAATAATTATTTATGTTTTACATATTAAAAAAAAATCAACATATTTATTTTAGTTAAAAAAATTTAATAATTTCACACTTAAAGATAAAACATTGCATTCAACACCACAAAAATAAAAAATTACATAAAACATTAATATTAATAATTCTACATAACAAACAAATTTAGATGTTAGTATTGCCATGTTCGTCCCACAAATGGTCAACCAATGCCTCTCGCAAAGCAAAGTGAGCATTTCTATCCTTGATTTTTCTATGTCGAGCTAGGAAATCTTGAAAACGAGCATCTTCATCCCCAACCATGTCTACTTCTGGATGTGGTGCTTCCATAGAATCTCCAATCGGTGCAGTAATATCACGTTCATCTTCGATAATCATATTGTGCAAAATAATACAAGTGGTTAAGATATCGTGAAGATGTTGCTTTTTCTAATATCGCACCGGGCCTGCCACGATTGCAAATCGTGATTGTAAAACTCCAAATGCACGCTCGACATCCTTTCTGCAGGCCTCTTGCTTTGCTGCAAACAATCTTCTCTTTGGATCATTAGGGGCATGGATAGTTTGCACAATAGTGGACCATTTGGGGTAGATACCGTCAGCTAGATAGTATCCCTGATCGTATTCTTTTCCCCTAATAACATAACGAGCAGGAGGAGCAACCCCATTGGCGAGGTTGGCGAAAAGATGAGATGCTTCCAAGATATTGATATCGTTGTTCGAGCCGGGCAAACCAAAAAAGGCATGCCAAAACCAAAGATCGTAATCTGCCACTGCTTCAAGAATAATTGTTGGATGTCCACTACGACCAGAATATTGTCCTGCCCAACCAGTTGGACAATTTTTCCACCCCCAGTGCATACAATCGAGACTCCCCAACATTCCTGGAAAACCTCGTTTCTTCCCAATATAAAGCAGTCTCTCAATATCATTAGCATTGGGTGCTCTTAGATAACGCTCAGCAAATATCTCGATTACAGCTCGACAAAATCGCTTCAAGCTTTCAATTACTGTGGACTCGCCTATTTTGACATACTCATCAGTAGCATCAGCGGCTACACCATATGCCAATACTCGAAACACGGCAGTGATTTTTTGACATGGAGATAGTCCGAGCCTGCCAAGCCCATCCCTTTTTTGGGTAAAAAAAGGATCGTGATTTTCCACAACTTCAAGTACACGTACAAAAAGATCTCTCGACATTCGAAACCGCCGACGAAACATCGATTCATTAAATCGTGGGTTCGCAGCAAAGTAGTCGTTGAATAGATTCCTATCGGCCTTCTCTCTCTCACGATTGATCACAATATGACCTGGAACGGATCCCCCGCGGCGAGGATTTTTTTGCCTCCGATTAAGTTGGTAACCAAGAAAAAGATTATTGGTGGATATCATATTGACTACTGCCTCTTGCTCCCTATCAATATCTTGAACCATGGTTTGATAAACTTCATCATCATCACCATCACTAAGTGAGGATAAAGAAGTAGAAGAAGATATGTGAGACGAACTTCCAATATTGAAAGCCATTACTAATATTGAAACAAGAAAGGTGGATTTTTTTTATATTAATGTAAGGAAGATTGGGATGGTATGGGAACAACCATTCTGCTGTACTTCCTTTATAGATGGTCTATTGAGATTTTAAAAGGATGAGAAATCGCCAAAATATGATCTCCACCGTTAGATTGGATTACACAAGAGTCTCAACCGTACAATAATTATCCAGAATATGATCTAAACCAATATGATAAGATAAATATTAAAAGTTGTGCAGATTTTGGAAATTGCAGTATCTCTGCAAATAGATAAGAAAGCCTCTTGAAATATGTGCATGATTGGAAATGGCAATATATCTGCAAGAATCTTATCAAAATACTGTGCAGGCATAACTTTACGTTCTTTAACCGTTAGATTGGATTTCTTCAATTTATAAGCCGTAAGATCTCTGACCGAAATCTGGGCCGTTAGATTTTTCTTCTTTACACATGGTCCGTAGGATCTTATTTCACATTTTCTATAAATACAACATTTCTGGAATGATTATATACAAAACATTCACTTTTTCCTCTCTTGTTTCTAGATTTAGCAACATCTTTGAAATGAGTAGAACTCTTAATTACTCACATGATGAAGATTGTACTCTATGTGAAATATATCTTGATATTTCACAAAATCCTATCATCGGGATAAATCAGTCAAGCGACCAATTTTGGTCTCGCGTTGGGAATGCGTACAACAACAATTTCCCAGATCAGCAACGAACTATGAGGTCACTAGAGTCCCGTTGGAGGACTATCACGAAACACGTCAACAAAATGAGGGGTTGCATCCGACAAGTAGAGAATCGTAATCAGAGCGGTGCTTCAGACAAAGATATTGTGAGTACACTTGCTTCGATTTTTTCTTTGTCAATATTAACTATACTTGATTTACAATCTTGCTTTTCCTTTTTGTAGATGAAAGAAGCAAAGGCTCTTTTGAAGCAGGACACAGATAAGGAATTCAAGAAAGGTTTCAAGTTTGACCATGTTTGGGAAATTCTTAAAGGCTGTGAAAAATTAGCAAGAGAGGAAACAACTCCAAGCTCGCAAAGGAGGCGTTCGCATATTGCTTCCTCACAATCAGACTCGCCCGTCTCAGAGGGCTACATGTCTTCACAATCTGCATCTCACGGGATATCTTCATTCTCTCTTGATATAAATGAAGAAACTGGTGAAGCTGAACATATTGAGGCTACGTCATCTCAACGACCGATGGGGGTAAAGAAGGCAAAACTAAAGAATAAAGTAGATGATGAAAGCGCAAAATATTTTAATGCAATTGAAGAGAAAAATGAACGACTTGGTGAAATGCTAAAAAAAGGTAGTGGTGAAAGACAACAAATTTTACAAGTAGAAATGACAAAAGCTCAAAATAGCTCAAAAAAATTGCACATGGCCGAACTTCGTGAAGAAAATAAATATATATTCGCAGATCTAAATAAGATTGAAGATCCAGCTCTACGTAATTTTGTTCGTAATGAACAAAAAAGGATAATGGAAAAACGGAACCAGCAAGAACACCAAGCATCTCAACCTAGTTCTGGATCTTTTGGACAATACTTTGATGGTCTCGGAGGAACGGATGGTGACTTGCCGCCGTTCTAAATTTTTTTTCTTCATGTTTGTCATATGTGTTTAATTTAAGCTTTCTGTATTTTGTTTTAATTTAAGCTTTCTGTATTTTATTTTAATTTAAGCTTTTAATTTTTTTCGATTTATGCAATTAGTATTTCCAACATTGTTTTCTTTCATATTGTTGTAATGAAGTCTTCCTTGTGTTAATTATCTTGCAATTTGATATAACTAGTAATTTATCTTATTATTGTTTCATTATTTTTAAATATGCAAGATTAATAAAAAAAATTAAACTAATTTTTTTGATAATTAAATTTAATTGAATTAGATAAATTATTAAATACAAATATAACATTTATGTAGTTAAAACTGAATTTAGGGGTATTTTGAGCATATAATGTATAAATACAATTTTTGTGTGGATGAACAGTGTCCCCCTAGGGGACACTGTTCATCCCCCAATTATAGAGGGACGTTTTAGAGTGTGGTTGGGGACCTAAACTCTAAAAGTCCCCCCAAAAATAGAGTTTTAGTGATGCATTGGAGATGGTCTAAAGTCACCTAAATTGCCGACGCAATTCTAAACACGTCACTTTTTTCACATATTGGAAAGTATAGAATTACTCAGCTCACTTGGAAATTAGGAAATTTTCATCTGGAATTAGGACTGAAACCCTAGAAGCCATGAAAACACAGAGAGAAGAATCTGAAAATTCAGTGAACGAAGAGGGAGCTGCGAAGAGGCAGAAGCTACTCGATCATTCTTCACCGCAGCTCGCATTTGATAACCCTCTCCTTCCGCTGGCTTCTTACGATGATGATGATGAGGAGGAAGAAGATAATTCAAGAGAAGGCGGTGGAGGTAGAGTTGTAAATAACGGCAGAAAGGCAGATCAAAATGGCCACAATTACGATGAAGAAACTGATGATGAGGACGATGAGGAAAGCACACTAGGGCCAGGAAAGCGCAGTCGTTCTATTGAAGTAAGAAGGGACTGCCCGTATCTTGATACTGTTAATAGACAGGTATTCCACTCTTCAAACCTTGTTTTACTGTTTAGTAGTCTTTTTATTGATTCATATATTTATTTTTTGTCTGGTTCTGGTTTAAATTGTATCAAGCCGATATTAGATCAAGCTGGGTTATGCTAAATTTGAGCTCTCATACTTTGGCTTGAATTTATTTCCACCAATACATTGTCACTATAAAACGATTGATCCTAATCTTTTGGTTTATTGTGAAATGGGCCCAATTCAATTCAGTTGGGTGAAGTTGGAAATGATTATGTAATGAAGTAATCTTTAAATTTGACCGTCATAATGCAGTAGTCCACTACACATCCAAAGAAAAGATATTTGAAAAATTGAGTTTACTGAATTTGGGTTAAACAAAGTTACATTTACTTCACACCCTTGAACTAGTTTCTAACATCTCTTTCTCATCTGAGTAAGTGTGTGTCTGGAGACTCTACTTGAACCATACCATGCGAAATACATTTCTTTAGTTTTATTTTTATTAGACAGGATTCTTTCAGTGAATTATGTTTATTGAACCAGAACTTGGCTGTGGCTTCATAATATTGTGCCATGTGGTTCGGTTAATTTTGCTCGTAACCCCAATTCTGTCAAATTAAACTAATTTTGGTACCCATGCTTATGATGCGAATTTGCATGATTGTTTTCACTTTTGCGATATTGAAATGACTTCTATGGCCTAAGTTGATACATGAGAATCATCTGTTGTTCTCACAGGGTAACACACAAGAAGTCTTCTGGTTGATACATATAGGATGTTCTTTCTTTTGGTACCTCATTTTGCTCTCATCCCAATTAATCTACTTCTAGAAAAACTAGAACTGACTAGTTAATTTTCTTTTGGAAACTATTAAAAAAAGCCCAATTCAGCGATACGTTTCAGATATATTAATTTTCTAATTAAAATTTTATCGTAATTTCTAACCATTAATTTGTTATAGTTAAACACCATTATTGTTCTGAACTCTTATTAATTTGTCGATAATATGAATAATGGGAATATACACACTTGCACAAACTCGCATGTTTTTGTTCGATTTTGATCTCTGACTCAGTATTGCAGGCTTGCTGCATATTTGTCGTCTTTAAAGTTGGTTACATGAATTAAAGAGCAACTAATATTTTCCCCTTCATAATTTGCTATCTAAATTAATCATTTTAATCTTTTTCAGGTTTTAGATTTTGACTTTGAGAAATTTTGCTCGGTATCTCTTTCAAACTTGAATGTGTATGCGTGTTTGGTGTGCGGCAAGTATTTCCAAGGAAGAGGACCAAAATCTCATGCATATACACACAGTCTTGAAGCTGGTCACCATGTCTACATTAATCTTCGGACAGAGAAAGTTTACTGTCTTCCTGATGGATATGAAGTTATTGACCCATCACTTGATGATATTCGACATGTACTCAACCCAAGGTATGTCGAGTGCATTATACCTTTGTTCAATTATCTGTTTTTAGTCCCCCATTCTCGTAGGGGTGCTTTGTCCCTTGTTTGAGATTTCCGTAAGTGGAACATTCTCCAAGTGGTAATTTGCAAATTCTTTTTAGGTTCTATTTTTCTTGTTCATTTTATGTTTTCATGTCTGTCTTGGTATATTCTGCTTCGTTTTCTTGGATTCATCTTTTTTATTTTTCTCGTGTATTGTGCAGGTTCTCAAGAAGTCAAGTTATACAGATTGATCAAAACCGCCAATGGTCAAGGGCACTGGATGGTTCTGATTATCTTCCTGGAATGGTACTCCTTTATTTTTCTCCCCACATATATTCTAATCCAGCCGTTCTTTTGTTATTATGCAGATACATTCACATTTTTCTCTTTTTTTGTTTGAATATTTGTAGGTGGGGCTAAATAACATCAAAGAAACTGATTTTGTTAACGTTACCATTCAATCTTTGATGCGTGTTACTCCCTTGAGGAACTTCTTTCTTATCCCTGAGAATTATGCCCATTGCAAATCCCAACTTGTCCTTCGATATGGAGAGCTAACACGAAAGATATGGCATGCGAGAAACTTTAAAGGACAGGTGAATTTTGAGACCAATCTTGACTGCTTATTTTGGTCTTCAACCTTACATTCTGATGCTGAGAATTTTGCAGGTCAGTCCTCATGAATTTCTGCAGGCAGTTATGAAAGCTAGTAAAAAACGCTTCCGAATAGGTGCACAGTCAGATCCAGTTGAATTTATGTCATGGCTTCTTAATACACTGCATGCTGATCTTAAAAGTTCAAAAAAGGGTAGCAGCATCATTCACCAGTGCTTTCAGGTAACCCCTCCTTGCCCTAGTGAACTGTGCATCTTCATGTGTTCTTCTCTGCTGTTTATGCATGAGCGTGTTTCTTAAAGGGTGAACTAGAGGTTATGAAAGAGACTCATAGCAAGCCTATTGGAGACAAAAAAGAAAATGGAGAAGATGATGGTGGAAATGAAGTGGATAATGGAACCATGGAAACAAGCAGAATGCCCTTCCTGATGCTGGGATTGGACTTGCCACCCCCTCCTCTATTTAAGGACATAATGGAAAAAAATATTATTCCACAGGTTGGATATTTTTTCATTTCTCAGGTTTCTGAATTGCTTATGGAACTTTAAGAATCAATTTCCACTTGTTGATATTGAAACTGTATCATGTGTTCGAGTTTGAGATGTACATCTAATAATTTTTATGATTGCTATGTTTTCTTCATTTGCTCTATTCTTTTGGTCTGCTTCCATTTCTAGTGCTTCCTGGGGGCAGATCGTGTGACTTTGAAGCTGCTTTCCCTTTTAGGATCAACGTCTTTCGCCTTTAAACTTGTTAACTAACAGAAATCTCCATCTTTTTCTTCCAGTAGTACTTAAAGAATACTGGGAACATAGTGTTTTCTTTCGGTAGGTGGTGCATATGCTGGTTCATTGTAGTTGAGCTTATATGTGTCAATGCATTTGCAATTTTTCGATGGAGAAGTTCGGAGATGTTTCTGTTCTGCATGGCCTCATTTTGGCACATAAGTTTGTCAACTTCTTTGGATTTATTATTCTCTTTGTAGATTATACATTTTTCTTGATGAAGAGAATGAAAAATGAACTAATTATTGATGGATGGTTCTAGGTTCCACTTTTCAACATACTGAAGAAATTCGATGGTGAAACCGTGACGGAAGTTGTTCGCCCTCGTACAGCAAGGATGAGATATCGTGTTACAAAGTTGCCTCAATATCTTATCCTCCACATGCGTCGGTTTACAAAAAACAACTTTTTTGTGGAGAAAAATCCAACCCTTGGTGAGTAATCATTATATGCTAAGTGGTTGTCTGTGGATTGGTTGCTGGGATTGATTCCGTAGTGCCTTAGTCATTACATGCATTTTGATCGTGTGATGAGGGAACTGGACAGTAATCTGATAATACCAGTTATCAGGACTGGACACTAAGTCTGATAATACCACTCTCATCTTTAACGTGTCTGTTGATGTGTATTCTGTTTACGAAGTGGAAAAGTGATGGTCAAGTAGTCTTCCTTTTTCTTGTATACTGACATGTTCTCCTCATTTATTGTCCCGTGGCCAAGGAACATAATCCTTGTTACTGTAGAATAGCACACATTAAATATTGATTGAAATGTAGTTGGGCCAAGTGCCAAATTTCTGTTTTAATAACCATGCCAAATTTCTTAGTTGCAAATTTCCTTTAACTGTTTCTTTGGCCTTGAAATCATATTTACAGTCATGTAATTCTTTCCTGGTGTCTTAGTTAATTTCCCGGTGAAGAATCTTGAGCTGAAAGATTATATCCCTCTTCCTGTACGGAATGAGAATGAAAAGTCGCGATCAAAGTACGATTTAATCGCCAATATTGTGCATGATGGTAAGCCTGGTGAAGGATCCTATAGGGTATTTGTGCAGCGCAAGTCGGAGGAGCTATGGTAATCATTTGAATTCCATTTTGCCTCTAACATGCTTCAGACTGTACACATTTTCTTTGCTTAACCACTCATTTTTCACCAGGTATGAGATGCAGGACCTTCACGTGTCAGAAACACTGCCCCAAATGGTTGCCCTCTCCGAGACATACATGCAGATATATGAGCAGCAGCAGTGACTTGTACCTAAATTTCACGTGAAGCAAGAGGTTAACACTCCCTTCCTTCCATATTTGATCAGAGAATACCAAGTGGTAGAATTGGAAGCGTGTTTAAAAATCTTACATTTTTGTCTTGTATTCTTGTTTATTGTTTCAAATGGTGTATAATGTTTTTTTTGGAGATTCTGGGCATGATATCTGTGGATTACCACTCAATGAAATTGAAGAGAACCTAATGTATATCACCATCCGATACAAAGGAGACTACTTTAACGTATTCAAGCCCGCCCAATCTCTTTAGCTTGGGAGAGAGTTGATGTTGGCAACCGTTTTTTGTGTATGATGTGATCTAGATAGAAATTAGTTTCGAATATGGAGGATGCTAGGAAGTAGTTTCAGAATCACATACATCTTGTTTGGTATTTAGATTTGTTTCTATCAACTTATATACCACCGGTGAGGCTGAATATCAAGAATCGTTCGACGACAATCCGGTGTTCTTGCTTCCTCATGTTCTGTATGTATTATAAATAATATTGGACGGTGTCCGCGCATGGTATGCTATCTGTAGAGTTCCTAAATTATAGCCCATACCACATCCACGCTCTGAGCGTTGTTCTATCACAAATTTACCAGATAGGATGGTTCGGTTTACCTCAACAAAATTTCTGTTACCGTATCGAAATTTCGGTACGATGTATATACTAATATTGTACCGAAATTTCGGTATGTCGAATTTTATATTGGTATTGATATTGATCCATATCGTTGATTTTGGGGTACTGAATTTTCAGTATACCGTTATATGTTTGGTATATCGGAACACCGAATTACAAAAATTACCGGAATATTGAATTACAAAAATTATCGAAAAATACCAATGTAGTAGTATATCGAAGTATCGAAAATTTTATTATCATACGGTTACTGTACGAAAAATTGAAAATTCAGTAAATCGATAATTTTGATAGTTTGAATAATTTGGAGGAGGGATATATTTGTTTTTAGCATAGCAGTATGTATTTTGGTGAGAAGCAACCAGGTTTCTCTTTACTTTTCCTAAGTGCAGGCATGATGAGTTCCCACTTGGTTAAAGGTAGTCGTGTAAAACTATTTATATTCCACGACATGCATTATAAGATGTTTAACATTTGCTGTAGTCTCAATTATGTCGCTCATAAAATTAATATCGTATGATAAATCCAATGGGCTTATGCCAACCATTAACTTTGTAACTGTAATATGCATGGCATGCATTTAATTGGGTGCGGCTATACCCAAGTGCATAGTATGTGCATTCTAGCCATGCATGTAATTTGGTGCAACTGTACCCAAGCGTGTGCATTCCTTGAATAGATGACATGTATTGTATTAAAAAATTCAATAGTTATTTTTACGACCTTTTTCAAGATGTGTCACATCACGTATTCAATAGTAGCATGTAATTTCACCCCGACTGAGTCAAGTTTGAGGGTGGGTCATCTCCCTCCAAAGTAGGTGTAAATGTAATAGTAATATAATAAACACAAAATGAGATGTGTAATATTCAGCACATAGTTTTGTTCAAGAAAAAGTAATAAATAAATTTTAAAAGTGAATTTATGTAGAGAGTATAGTGATGGTTCCATTTATATTATTTTAGTGAAGTAGATATTGTTTACACTAATAAAGAGGATGGTATATCTAATTAATTAGTAGCAAACCCTTCACGGGATGAGGGCGACTGAATTAAATGGGCAGGCCAAAGATGTGCCCAAATTGCATCCCCACCACTCTCAGACTCTATGGCCCACAGCCTGTCACTATGCGTCTATTTCAGATCATTTTTACGTTCAAATTCAGCTGTCATTATTTCTGATATATATAATTATACCCATTTAACTTACCTTTTTAGTTTCACCATAATTAAAGTTCCAAAGCTCCATTTATATCCAAATACTAAGCCTCTATTTACTTTAGGTTGTATATTCAAATGAAGATTGGAAAAATATGTATTATTCTATTCAATATTTACTAGTTAGGGATGATTGTGTTGAACTTTCTTAGATGATTATTCTTATTTCGTGTTTACTTTGACTTATTGATTTCTTGGAATATTAGATATTATTTTAGAAAATATTAGGGATTTCTAAATTACATGAAGGTACCGTACACCTTATTCTGGGTGGCTGGGCCTCTCTAAACCACACAAATCGTCAACGAAGAACAATTCAACGCAGACCTAGACCCACTTAAACCTTAACCCTTTCTTTATTTAATGTGTATTCAAAACGTATGGAAAACGAAGAAGAAAAATATGATGACTTGGAGAGAGGAGAAGAAAAAATGAATAAACACAGTGATCATGATCTTCATCATCATCATATGGTGCGAAATGAAAATAGAAATTTATCTGTTGCTAAGGTCGAAGGTAGTGGAAAAAAGTCAAACATCAAATGAATTATTTCAAAGCTTGGAAAAGCTGATAATGGGGTAAAGTTAACGACAATAAAATTAGAAAGAAAATATGTATAGTAAGAGGACGAAATCTTATCCTTGATTTGTGATAAATAAAACACGTCTAGATGTGAGATTTCTAATGGGGGCATTTCGCCTTGAATTATGTGTTATCCTAGATATTCGGGATAAGTTGGCTTTTATGATTCAATGAAGCAAACATTGAATTGTCACGAATAATTTGTCGCTATTCAAACTTATCATATAAAGTAAACGAGCCCTAAAGATATATGATTGTACACAACTTTCACATTCTTTAAATTTGTACTAATTGGAGCAATATATGGAAAGTGTTGTGAAAATAAACAATGTAGCTAGCTCTTTCCAACAGAGCAAAAGTATTTTAATTTGAGTTTGTACATCCAAAACTATGACCATTCTCCCGAATTGAGGCATTGAATCTCCAAAACAGGCCAACTAAAGTTAAGCAAAGCATATCAAACATGCCAATCAAAAATAACAATTAATTAAGCTCCAAAACCCATGTTTATCAACTTGGTAAAGCATTATTTTTTGACGTAAAAGTATCAACTAATTAATTTCTTTTTTCCAATTATTATTTGCTAGAAGATGATTTTTTATTTTTTTATTTTTTCGTAAATCATAAGTTTTAAAGTAATCCAACTAAATAAGAATTGAATACAATATAAGAATTACAAATCTTGATATTCAAAAATTATAAACGAGAAGACAGAAAAAGCATTACCTTTTTATATTTTTTCCCCATACTTGTTGGCATGATTGTGTTTTTCTTTTAAATCCTACTAGAACGAGCTTGATCCATGTATCTCTTACTCATAATTTTCAAACCGTCTGGGATAGGAAATCATCACGAACTTATTATCGAAACATGTGATGTATTCACCTTCAATTCCTAAATTTTAACTAAAATAATTAATGTTTCTACTACTAAAAATAATTAATGTTTCTACTACTAAGGCCCTCCCCAATGGGAGGAATATTGCCTATGTGGAAAGGACCAAAATACCTGAAATGTGGGTTTTTGCCAATGGGGGGATTTTTGGGGGTTGGGTAGGAGGAGCCGGGTAGCGTTTTCGCTACCCAGGAAGTGCTGGGCCGGGGCGCGCGTGGGGAAGGCCAAGGTGGGAGGGACGCGCGCATTAATTGGCGCAGCGCAGGCGCGTGGGCGCCACGCGCGTGCAATGCGCGTGCAGGCGTGGGCCCCGCGGCCTGCGCCTTTTGTCCCCCACCATCATTATTTTTTTTTTTCGTTTTTTTTTTGTTTTTTTTTTTATTCTGATATTTCTTGTAGGTGAATATGTGTGTTCAAAAATTGAGATATGTGTGTTGTAAAAAATAGCCGTTATTGCAACGGCTCTAATTTTTTTTTTTTTTCATTTTCTTTTTACTGAAATTATATAGCTTTTACAAAATAAATTTTTTTTAAAAAAATTAAATTTGCCCTATAAATATATCTTCCCACTTCATCATTTTCCCCACATTTACCTACTTCTCTCAAATTTCAAATTTCAAGATAAATTTCTTCTCTTCTCCTCTTCACACCCAAAAAAAAAAAAATAATGGATAAAAATCCGTGGACGCAATGGTTCAATTCTTCGAATTCCGGAGAAGAAGCATCGCCTCCGAATATCAACTTTCGTCCACCTGTTACCAACTTCAATCCTCAAAATCCTAATTTTCCAACTCATTTTCCTACTCATTTTCCGGAAGGTAGCAACAACCAACCCATGCCCTTTACTCCATCTGGACCAGCATTTTACATGCATCCGAATCAAATACCGTACATGCAACCTCCTCAGTCTGGGTTTCGTCCCATGATGGGCATTAATTCAATGAGAAGGGCCGGTAGTGATAGTTCTGATACAGACAGAGACACTCCGACCCCGAACTCTCAGCGTTCGTCTCCTTTCTCGTCTCAGTTCTCCCCAGTCGGACTTGATCGAATAAATCTCGCTTCCGACTTTGATGCTGCTGATCATCCACCCAAGGCTCCAGTTCCAGTTCCACAAAAGAAAACTTACTCTCATGATGAAAACACACTTCTCTGTAGCTGTTGGCTCGATATCAGCACAGACTCTGTTGTTGGAAACGATCAAAAGCTTGATCAAATGTGGGTTCGGATCGCCGAGGCATACAACAGGAACCGTCCAAGTGGCACGCTACTTAGGACGCATAACCAGTTGAAGACTCATTACTATACCCTGCAGAAACAAGTGAAATGGTTCTGTGGCTGTTACAATATTGAGCAAAAGGCTTGGGGAAGCGGTTGTAGCGATGCAGATATCATAGCGAAGGCGAAGGTCCAATATACTGCAAAACATGGAGGGGGGTTTAGTCATATGAGTTCTTGGTATGTTTTGAAAGATAGTCCGAAGTTTACCAATCTAGGCGACGATGTCCGCGGCTCAAAAAAGACAAAGGTATCGGCATCTGGAGAGTACGTGATATCTTCAAACACCGACTCCAGCGCTGGAGAGGAAGTGAGGACGGAACAAGCTCGTCCAATGGGGCGGAATGCGGCTAGGCGATCGAGTAAGGGCAAGGGAAAAGCAGGCACGTCTAATGCCGGAGAAAGCCTCGACGTTATTGAGCAAAGGCTCCAGGCCTTAGAAGAACAAAACAAACAAAAGATCGAAGGATTGAACTCTATTGCAACTGCGAAAGAGTATAAAATAGTGATGAAAGATACCTCGAATATGACGGAGGACCAATTGCGTTTCCACCTCCTTGTGGTGGATAAAATCAAGAAGAAGTGGGGGATGTAGCTTTGGAAAAGTAGTCGTTGTATGCAAAACTAGCCGTTGTATTTCTTTCCGTTTTAAGACTAGCCGTTGTATTTCTTTCCGTTATAAACTAGCCGTTGTATTTCTTTCCGTTATAAAACGAGTCGTTGTATTTCTTTTCGTTATAAAAGGAGCCGTTATAAAACTAGCCGTTATAAAACTAGCCGTTATAAAACTAGCCGTTGGTAATATAGCCGTTATAAAACTAGCCGTTGGTAATATAGCCGTTACAAAACTAGCCGTTATAATATAGCCGTTACAAAACTAGCCGTTGGTAATATAGCCGTTGTAACTCTAGTCTATAAAAGGTCCTGTCCAGGTTGTTGCACATCTCAAACTATAACATTACATTCCTCTATATTCGAAAATGTCTTCATCTTCTGAAGAAAGTGATAGTCTTCTTGAATTCTTAATTGATGATACGACTGAGCAAGAAATACAGTCGTTACTTAAAAAAGAACAAGAGTTACTTGTCAATGCCGGTACTTCTGACGGCAGAGCTAGAAAACGAAGAACGTACGTTCGCCGAGATCGTGAGGCGGGGCATGCAAGACTCTACCTCGACTACTTCTCTGAAGATCCGATATACGGAAGCGATACATTTCGCCGGCGTTTTCGTATGTCGAGAGAGTTATTCTTGCGCATAGTTGATGCATTGGAAGGCCACGATGAATATTTCCGGTTGAGGGTCGATGCAACTGGACAAAAGGGGTTCTCTCCACTCCAGAAGTGTACGGTTGCCATCCGCCAATTGGCGTATGGCGGACCTGCTGATCAATGGGACGAGTACCTACGTGTTGCCGAAACCGCTGTGGAATGTCTATTTAAATTTTGCCGCTGTGTGATCGAAGTGTTTGGTGGATACTACTTGAGAAAGCCTAACGCCGATGATTGCCAGCGGCTGTTACAAATGCACGAAGAAAGGCACGGATTTCCCGGAATGCTGGGAAGCCTTGATTGCATGCACTGGGAATGGAGAAACTGTCCGGTAGCTTGGAAGGGCCAATTCACACGAGGTGATCATGGCGTCCCAACAATCATGCTCGAAGCGGTTGCCTCTGCCGATCTATGGATATGGCATGCCTACTTTGGAGTAGCAGGCTCCAACAACGATATAAACGTGCTCAATCAGTCTCCTTTGTTTACGGAAACGTTGCAAGGAGTTGGTCCCTCCATTAATTTCACAATCAATGGTAAGCAATATAATCAAGGATACTATCTCACCGATGGAATCTATCCAGAGTGGGCTACTTTTGTGAAAAGCTTTCAATGTCCCCAAGATCCGAAAAGACAACATTTCAAGGTACTGCAAGAGGCTGCTAGAAAGGACGTCGAATGAGCCTTTGGAGTGCTTCAAGCGCGTTTTGCTATGATTCACGGTCCTAGTCGTTTTTGGTATAAGAATAACTTGAAGGATATAATGTTAACTTGCATTATATTGCACAACATGATTATCGAAAATGAAGGAAATGCAGCGATCGATTGGTCCGACGATCCCAATTACGCCATACCGCCGCCCCACGTAAGCCAAGGATCAACTGGAGCATTCGCTGACTACGTTAGAAGAGGTGTCCAACTTCGGGATAAGCAGAAACATCTCCAGCTTCGGCAGGATTTAATTGAGCATGTTTGGGCTCGATCCGAAAATAGTTAGCTAGATTTAAAATATGTCGGGACTTCGTAGGCGTTGTTGTTGTCGGGTTTTTTTTACTTTTTTTTTTAATTGTACGGTGTGAGCTTTCAATTTGTATTTTTACTATTTACGTAATAAAAAAAATTAATATTATTTTTTTGGCATTTTTTTTTTTCGAAATTATCCGAAAATATTAAAAAGTTAAAATAATCAGAATATTTAATTATTAATTATTTATCCGAAATAAGTTAATTATAATATAGATGATAAATAAAAGTATGAATGGGATAAATAGGAAATTAAGGTGGGTCCCACGAAAATACCTACTTTTTGGGTTTATTGTTGGGGAGGAGTTTTGTTTTGGAGGTAGGGGTATTTTTACTTTTGATGTGGCGCTGACGTGGCAGCAAAATACCTGCTTTTTGAGGTTGTGCATTGGGGAAGGCCTAAATTCTAACACATTATGGATATAGTACATACACGTGCGGTGGAGGCAGGTACACGTAATAATATATAATATTACTAAGAATTAATTACAGTAACTACACCAAGCTACTAGCGTTTTTCACATAGATCACTAATTTTTTTTTTTTTTTTTTTACACTTATAAATATAAACTATAAGGATTTTGACATATACAACATTAAACTTATTTTTCGCCGGAATTCCACATGTAACTTGCGCGCTATAAGATTTTATGGGTTTTTTTTGTCCATACGCGCTTTTTAGCAAGTAGATGAGCCACTCATCTTCAACAATTGAGGTTCTAGATATTAGAAGAGGGAACTATTGATGATTCAAAGAAACTGTTATGAAAAAGAAATGTGAGAAAGGTGTGAAAGAATTTTACACTTTTAGTATGCTAAAAAGATTATTTGTACATAAAAAGTCATTAAAAGTTTATCATGCGCAAATCACGTATGGATATCGACAAAAAATAATTGAAAAATAAGTTTGGTGATTTATTTGTCAATTAAAAAATAAATTTAATAATTTATTTGCAAACTCGTATAATGTATATGTATAGATGTAAATTTTTTTTTTTAATAATTTATGTGTAAAAACGCTGATAGTTTAATGTAGTTACTTCAATTAACCCTACTATACATATACACAATTGTTTCAAGTCAACTACGCGGAAACGGGAAAATCCTGAAAGCTAATCGACAGATGCCATTTTTTGTTTGGCATTCTTTCTTTCATAAATCACAATTCATTAAGTTCCCTAATATCTTTTCCTAACTTGCAGAATTCAATTAAAAAACAGTCATTGAATTCAAAATTCATCATCATACCTTTGTTTCCAACTTGAACATTAATGGAGGGGGAGATACATAAAGTGTTGTCGTTTTGGTTGGAAGGGGAAGTCAACAGTTTCATCAAGGTATGGCTATCGGCTTATTTATCTTTATGCTACTGTTATTTCGCCGGAAAAGTATTCCCCACCGCCACCACCAGGCTCGCCGCCTTCCTCCCGGTGGTTGCCCTCTTCCTCCTCCTCCCCCTGCAGCTCCACACCATCCACCTCGGCGGCGTCACCGCCTTCTTCCTCGCCTGGCTAGCCAACTTCAAACTCCTAATGTTTGCCTTTCACAAAGGCCCTTTATCCAATTCTTCCATTTCTCTTCTCAAATTTATAGCCATTGCTTGCCTCCCCATCAAACTTGAAGAAAACGAAAAAAAGATCTCCCAAACAGGGCATAAATCGTTCTTCAATTACGCCATTAAAGCTGTTTTATTTGCTTTAATACTCAAGATTTATGACTACGAAGATCACATTCATCGGGGAGTAATTATGGTGATATACAGTTTTCATATATACTTAAGCTTGGAGATTACACTAGCCGTTGCGGCCGCCTTGGCTCGCGGCTTGCTTGGCGCCGAGCTGGAGGCGCAGTTCAATGAGCCGTACCTGTCGACTTCGCTGCAAGATTTCTGGAGCCGTCGGTGGAACCTCATAGTAACGCGTATACTGCGCCCCACTGTATACCTTCCTGTGCTGGAGGGGTCGAGTAAGATCGTGGGCCGGAAATGGGCCCCAGCACCAGCTGTAATGGCGACTTTTATTGTTTCGGGCTTGATTCATGAGCTCATATTCTACTACTTAGGCCGAGTGGGGCCCACGTGGGAAATCAGCTGGTTTTTCCTGTTACACGGCGCTTGTTTGACGGTGGAGATAATGGTGAAAAAGGCGGTCAATGGCAGATGGGAGTTGCCGAGGGTTGTGGGGACGATCCTGACAGTTGGATTCGTGTTTGTCACCGGATTTTGGCTCTTTTTCCCGCAGTTGCTGCGATGTAAAGCGGAGGAGAGGGCGTTGACCGAGATCGCGGCGGTCGCCCATTTCGTCAGGGATGTTAGTCGTTCCTTAACTTTATCGGTCAACAAGTAGAATTTTTTTTTCCCACCATCATCGTAGAACACTGAATCTTTAATTTGAGATCCAAGTGGAATGGTTATATATGGGCCAAAAATTTATTGATGGAAAAAAAATATTACGTTTTATAGTAAAATGATTGCGTTTATCTGTAAAAATATTAATTTTTTTAACAGAAAAAAAGTATTATTTTCTGTAGCAAAAATATCACTTTTATTTGTAAAAGTATAACTATAATAAAAATATAATTTTTATTTATAAAAATATCATTCTTTCTATAAAAAAGTATTCCGTCACATATAAAACCATCACACACACGACTTAGTATAACATTCTTGTCTTCTTCGTTTATTTCAATTTTCAGGAATCCACGGTAAATGCGTCTAGAAGTCCACGGTTTAAAAAACTCATGTATAGATGTTAAAAACCGGAATTTCATTCTTATGTTCCAAAAATATCAAACCAATATTTTGTTTTTGATTTTTAAGTAACCTAGTCAAATATGACGCTTCAGATACATGGATAATATTTAAAAGTTAAACATGTTGAAAAATTATGATATAATTTGTCCATTCTGGAGAAATATTAATTGTTGGGCTCGCACTCGGATGAAAAAAAATAAAAGTTGGATCCTATTTCCTTAGGGAGAGATTGGAAATTATATATCCTTTGTAAAAAAATACTAATGGATGAATAAGAATTTGAAATACTAAGTGTGTCTATTTAAGATTGAGGAGTGCTGAGTCAAACTTGGCCGAATGAGTTAATGAGTGTAATTTATTGAAATTTAATCCCTTAAATATACTGAGGAAAACCATAAACAAACACATCCAAATAAGGTGTTGTTAATAAATGAACGAGAAATTGAAATCTACGTAAGATGTTGTTAATAGATGAATGAGAAATTGAAATACTACGTAAGATGTTGTTAATAGGTGAATGAGAAATTAAAATAGTACGTAAGGTGGTCGGAAGGTGTTTAGAAGGAGTTGAAAAAGCTTGGATAACTTGTCCGATATTGAAAATTTAGTGTTAAGATGACTAGTTTATATTGAACAACCCTTTAGTAGGTCATAAAAATGTGTGGCAAATAGACTCTCTTCTAGGCCCGCATGACGAACTCCTCCAACTTTTAGATATTTTTTTGCTATTTTTTTAACAACTCTTCCAAATTCTAGTGATTTTCAAGCTTCCTCTTTAAGATACACAATGAAATATTCCAATAATTGCTATTTCTTCCTCTTCTTGTTTTGCTCGAAATACCCTTGGCCTCCTGTTCAAATTTTAGTGATACATTTCGGACGCATTGTTTCGTTCGTCGGAGTAAAAATTCGTGCTAAACATACTACTCCCTTCTTCCAAAAATAATTGTCATTCTAGTAAAATAATTTTGTCCCAAAATAATTGTCATTTTAGGAATTCAAGGCATAATTTGGACTAATCTTCCAATATTGCCCATATTATAAATGAGTCTTGAAAATTGAAAATGGATAGAGAAAGACATAACTTTTAAAAGAGACAACATAATAATTAAACTTAAACAAGGGCATATGAGTCATTAGATTAAGTTCCTTAATATGTGTGACAAAATCTAAAGTGGCTGTTGAATTTATGGTTCGGGGTACCTTGATTGCAGCGGAATTGAACCCCGGATCATATACGGGTTGAATAGTTGCCTCTCCTCGATGATCCGTACTCTTGATCGGGGTGAAAATCACAATCGAAAATCCACCACGATTCACAATCCAAGAGTCATCTCCGGCGGCTTGGGAAAAATACTTTTAGGTTTGGAGAAATCATTTTTGATTTCTCTCTTTCTTGTTTCTCATGTAAGTGAGAAACCGTTCTCACTCTCTCCAACTTAGTGTACCTGGTACATTTTGTTATATTAGTAAGAGGGAGAAGTGTGTCTCTAATTATGGGAGATGTGCCTCCCATAGTTACCCACTTCTAATAATTGGGTCAGCCCACTTGGGCACCTTAGATTGGACCCAATGACTCGAGTGGACCCAATTAAACCAACATCCTCCACTCGCCCATGAGGGCTGAGATCTAACCATACGTGATATTTCTAACTCACCGAGATCATACTGACTAATGAATCGTGTGACCCACGAGTATCTCAAGAGCATATAGCTATACACTGGTTAAGGTGTACAACAGCTCGACAAAATTAAGGACAACAAACTCGCTACATCCCATAATCATTCACCTAATGCCAAAAATCAGTATGCCTCCTTGTCTCTTCAATTCTGAAGGAGCATACCGGATTCATCCCTTCGTTTTACATTCACTATTATATTCCTTGAATATAATTGGCGCCAGTGAATCTCTAAATTGTGATGACAATAATGATCTTCCTTTTTCCTTATACCTCTTAGTCTTTCATCTAGTCCATTTCCTAGATATGTCTCGCATAACCGATGTTTTCGTGGTTATTGGGAGCATGCTAAAGTAGCAACACTGAGATGAAGACTATAGATGCAGAAAGAAGTCGTATGGACATACCATGAGGTAATCCAAACCTCTGGATCTCACACAATGAGAGAATAGGGACTAATATCTCATTATCCATTTTGGTCACAAGCACATGCATTATGAAACACACGTTACAATGTGTCATTTCCCTAAAGGAAGTGTATGTCATTCATTGAACACATTGTACATATCTTGGTCTAGATGATTTTCAGCAACTAACCTGAGTTTTCCCCTTAGATGTCCTCAAGTTAACGTCTAACTTGAGAAAACTCACATCTGGCTATACGACAAGTCATAATTGGATAACCAAATATCCAATTTAATCACAAGTTATCAAACATCGATCTCATCTTAGTGTACTAAGGCGACACTCATAGTTATCAACTGAATGAATTCTATACTGGTCTCATCTCCCATGTCATTTGACGTTGGAGGCGATTGCTCGCGTGAGAGAGCCAATCGATTCTCAACTTGTCCGACATACTTTTGAATGAACCGTCAATTTATAAGTGTACATAAGTATTATAATCACCTCGCATTATGTGACAATATGTCACGTTGTGATGCAATTGGTTAGTGTTTGGAGTCTCTCATAAACTATGACCCATTTATGGGCTGTGAATTGCCAATCCCCCTACTGAACTGCTTATCACTCCAAAATTACTCAACCAAAACATCTTCGTAGTGTACAGGCAAAAGCTCCAAGCTTTGCTCCGATTGTGAAAATCTATACATTCACCTAATACTCTCATCTCCCCAAGATGATCTTGCCACTTTGCAAGAATGACTACTTAGATACAATATCTGATACGTATCACTATACTGAGTATCAACTATATATTTTAACAACTAGATCATAGTTCCTCCACTTAGGGAATGGTACAATGCGTCCTGGACATCACAAGAACCTTTTCAAGTGTACTTCTGCACTTTTACTAGGATTTGATTAATGCTCAATTACTAGACCCATGGTAAAACCTACACAAAGGCACACACATCTAAGGTTATTTGCATCACTTTGCAGTACTAGAATATTGTACGATGGACACTGTAAACTTCTCTAGAAGTTACTGTGCACATTAAGTGACTTTAAACCTCCGCCTTTAGCCAATAAGAGTATTAGTGGATGCATGGGTGTCCACATGGAATCACTTTATGATTTTTACAAGTGATGCTTATACAATCACAAGTATTCATTAAGATGATCTCTTGGAACCTTCACTTATCCCATATGTAACCCTATTCATATCCTTCAACTCTGAGTTGTAAGACAATCCAACTTTCAATTGTCATAATACTCGATATGTTTGCTCATTGACAAAATTCAAATTGCAAGTTTCCTTGTGGTGTTATAACTCTCAATGGTATCTGCTCATCATAATGAGATAGCATGAGATTAATACTTTCGTAAAATCTGATATATCATTGACTGGAGTACTGTACCAGACCACATACTTGATTTATTGGCTTTTGACCATAAACCTCCTTTTACAACTTGTTTATCGGTCAAGTTATCCACTAAGAAATACAGTCACTCAACCACCTCAAAAATTGCAAAAAGTTGGCTAATTAAGGATGAATCATGGTAAAACTTAACATTAGTAGGAAATGTACTCAAGGACAAACCTTACACTCAAAGTGTAACGTTCTAACCAATTGGAGATCCATACCTCTAGCACTTTTAATAGTCTATTGAGAACCATTTGTTCGCAATCTCTCTCTGTCCAAACATGATATTAACCAATTCATAGACCTGGTTTCAACTACACAGATTAGAGAACTATTCCTTTGCTTTCATCCATTCATCCATATACGGATGATACAAAGTCCAAGTCTCTCAAATTCTAGAGATCCCTAGTTAAACATGCCTTGCAATTCCAAAGATTCAAGCATGTATTTTCACAGTATTGTTCCAACGGAAGATTCAAATAGATTTTATTTTCACTGAAAGTTGACCCCCACTCGAATCTTGTTTCAGGATATCCATTTGAACTACTCATAGTTCAGTTGGATGTAGATCTTCATTTGAACATTTCATAGAAATATCTCCAAAATACTAGGTTTTATGATTCTACTTCAGTAACAAACTTATCAAGTTCATCTTTGAACATATAACCTTTGGACATACAGAGTATCCCTTAAGGATACATTTGCTCTATCGAGGTTTTTAGCTTTCCAAACTTAATTGGAAAATGCCACTCGCCTGAGCAATTGATCCCTAGGATTTTCATTTGCTTAGGTCTAGCTATCTATAAGTCCAAAAGCTATGGGTCACAATCAACGTTCTTTTCCAATGAAATAAACTACTTGACTTGCACCCTCATGGACCTAAACATTTATCCAACAACACCATTCCTTCCTCTTCACCACATAATTTTATCAAAAAGTATGTGTGAAGAATGGATGATTGCTTGATAATGTCTCTGTTATATTGATCAGATGATCATGAGATCTTTCACACCTGTAATTAGTCTAAGGCACCTATGACTCATTCATTTGATTGTTGTCTTAAACACTTCAGTGTTTGGACTTTCAACGAATAAAATAAAATTGACTAATTCATGTGAGCAATCCTCATATGTATAGAGAGATTAGGCTTCATAATCAACCATTACATTGTTGAATCACAAAACATCACATGGATTTGCGAAAGAAAAATTATCCTAATTGTCTAAAAACGTTTCAAGTGTTGATGATGAAGGGAAAAAAACCCCCCCCTAGGATTAACAATTCTTGAAAATTACTCCTCAAATGCATTTCCCATTAATTGAAGCATCATGTTATGCCTAACATAAACTAGTCTAGTGCACCTTTGCACTAACCAATCCACTTTTAAAGGCATATACATATGTTTACTTCATCCAACAACACGAAACATTCTCGTCATGTACATCTACAATATTGTCTTAATGTTGATCAACCAATCAATCTATCATTATCTCAAGTCAAATAGAGATCTTAGAAGAACTCCAACTGAGACCAAAATTCGTCCGATTTCAATATTCTTAAGGATAACAGACAGAAAAACTTTAGACCATCATGCAATTCAGAATTGGAAGAGATCAAGCCTAATTGTCAACTTTGGCATGTTGCAAATCCTATTTGCAGTGATGAATGCCTAAGATATCAATCATCACACAAACTCCTGTGTTCATCCTTATAATCTTATGGAAATAGACAAAAAATATCCTCGAAATTTCTAGTTCCAACATTCACTGTCTTAAATATCTTTACCTGAAGTAAAATAATTAATTGACAAATCTGACACTGTTTAACATTTGCAATCATTCAGATTGAGTGTGCACTATTAAGTGCTTCTCAAGAATTATTCAGGTATCTACTACCACACTTAATGAACAATGCTACATGCTTAACCCTCATTGACAACTCATTTGGCAAGTGTGTCAAGAACTAAGAAATATACTTTGGATCAACATGATTAAGTGCTTTTCTAATTGATTTTAGCTACACTGCATTTGCTAAAAGACATGTATTTCCCAAAATGACCTATTTGTCTTTACTGAGAAACGTTTTTCTAAAATCACTGTCAATATCTTCCCTTTAGATCACGTTCCTCTTATGTATGGAATCCTATTCTAATCTAGGAATGTGTAACTGACTAATTAGAAGCTTGAGCCACTTATAGTCACTATAATGAGTGGCGTCCCCAAAAATCCAAGCCACCCCAATGGGCATGATCGGTTTTTAGATGCCCCCACTCAACAAGAATATACAAGACTCTAACTTAAGCCTTAATCTGTGTTCACAGAGAAGCCTTGGATTATCATCCTATGACTGATTCAGTAGAGTTACCATAATTTTACTCTAATATACCCTGATATCTTGAGTTAAATTATTTTTCTCATTAAATGAGAATTTATTGCCAGACACAGTGTTTGTTGATCATCTAAAGTTTCGTTGGTAGTGCAATCGCCTTCAATTCCATGCTACTAGAACCATTTTTGGGTTCTTCTCTGTTTCAACACTAACACCCTCCTAGGGTTTATATGATTCAGTTGAAACCATTCAAGACTATCTCTAAGTCTAGTACATATCTAATAGTTATGACCTCCTAATCCTAAGCATCTCTACTAAGATAAGGGAGGTGAATGAACACGTATGTGCTTACTGAAACTAAATGTGCATAAGTCTTTTTTCTTAATTAACATTATGGTAACTTAATGGAAGATATGACCTTGAAAGTTCACTATGTTTCCAGTTATCACCCATATCCAACCGTTGCATTACAACAACTCAACCCTAGAAAACAAAATCTTCAACCTTGATGGGTGAGAATTCAAAGATTCTTCCAACCCATAACCCATAATCAAGCAACCAATCATGTTCTCAACACAATTTCACTATGTTGATCATACTCAAGTTGTACAGGCAACAAGTTGATCACACATAACATGGAGTTCAACACACAGTTGAGTGCCAAAGATCATAATACATGCACCATCCATATGATTGGGAATTGAGTTTGAAAGCAAATTAATGCTCTTAACTATATCCCATTTATAACAGATGACCTTCTCATTACATGCTGATGAAGTATCTGTAAGACACTTGTATCAACATTGTAATAAAGCCCATCTTCATCTATCAGCAGATCTAACATCTATCCAAATGTAGACTTAGCCTTGTGATCACCTTTGATCTAAGCCTAACACTTAGTCAGCGTAAAGGAAAGTCAACCAACTCAACAATGTCGCATGATAGGCGTAGGGGTTAGATTAGACATTCCAATCAATATCCCTTGTAAATTTATTTGGAACATTCATTAAGGAACATGGCCAATAATCCTATGTGATTCATTGCTCATCAGTTCCTATTGAATGTAAGAAGTTTAAGGTCTGGTACACACTCTAATGATTTCTCCGGAAAAATACTGTATTATTCTCACACCCCAATCTAATTTCTAGATTTTGATCAAACTTTGAGATGGATTTAAATTTCCAAAATTCGAAATCCATAGAGGATAATTGAAATCACAGAGAATAGGGTGAGAAAAACAACATAACAAAAGTATTTCAAGTAGAAATCCCATGAAACATGGCCGATAACACATGTTCAGAAGAAGCATACACTTCATCACGCATTACCATGCTTCCGTTGCATCCATGATACGTTCACATGCACGCATACGCACTCGTATACGCACTTCATGCGCACACACGTACCCATATGCACAATACAGCGGCCCAGATGCTCCCTACACGCGGTGCACGCGCTTCCACGCACCCTAGGCACGGGCACGTCCTGCGCCTCTGAGACGTCACAAGCGCTGCCACGTGCCGGGAAAGATCGGACTACGGCGCTACAGCGTTTGGTGGCGGAGCAACGGGACACCGTAACCGGCCAACAACCGACCAACCGCGGTCCGGTAACCTATATGTGGTGGAGCTGCGGCGGCACCATCCGGCAGCGGAGCTTTAGAGGGCCGGTGACCGGTTTGTGATGGTGAGCCGTGTCAAACCGGTGGCTTCCCAGTGACGGACCGGCAACTGAACCGGCTCGGTCTGGATCAGCTGACGTTGCACCTGTGCTACATGTTAGCCTGCTGTTGGCTGTGTCTGCATGACATGTCGCCATGTGTCCAACCACGTGGCTACTGATGCGGCGATGGCCTTGCATACATGGTGTAATGTCATTCGTCCACGTGTGCTAACGTGGACCCACATGTCGGCTGACGCTGATGGTGATTGTGTTATGACATGGCACACGTGGAACGATTTCATTCTTCCATGTGTGCTGACTGGGCATCGGTGTGTCATCCCTTTGACAAGGCAAGACCCACTCTCATTGACCGGAGAGTGACCTACACGCGTTGCCTTTCCGACGTTTTTGGCCGACGACGCTTCGGCTACCCCCTGTTCTCGACTATTCCGAGTTCAACGGTGCAATTAGTTTCTCGATCCGACATTTCTAACTGTGTTTGGATTAGAAATGTGTTCTTGGAGAGTGAAGAACCTTGTTCTCCATGCTCTTCATCATGAACATTTCAAGAACACTTTTGATCCGATTTTAATTTTCAAAGCACATTATATATCTCAATACATGTCCGATGAATACATATCATATATCAAATCGAAGCACATTTGATAAGCTACGCATACACACCACATACATGCATCAAATTGAACAATAACGGTGCTCAAATCAGGGTTTTAAGAAACATGAACATCTTCATGTTTCCAATTTTTTTTTTTTTTTTAGAAAAACATGATTTTCGTCCAAACTTAAAAAAATCATATCTTATTTGTTAGTCAACGAAAAAATGCACATAATATGTCTATGGAAAGATCATTCAACATAGGACATAAGCATATCAATTACATGCAAAAAAATAGAACTATAACAGGATGAAAATCGCACTCGAAACAGACTGAAAAATCATTTTTGCAAACGATTTTTAGATTTACAGATCCAATTTAAAAAATTCATATGAAACTCGTTTCGTAACGAAATTAGGTGATTCAAGTTGGAGGACAGAGATATTAATGAGTACTATAATATCATATCAATAGCATGCCAAATCTCGAAAATTAAAATGACAAAAATGGATAGATTGGGACAACATGGTTTTCAATCATAATCAATTAACACCGAAAATAATCGAGAGCTTATAAGGGCCGAATTCTAACCTTTTGACTCTGATATCAATTTTGGATTAATGGTTCGGGGTACGTTGATTATAGCGAAATTGAACCCAAGATCATATACGGGTCGAATCACATCCTCTCCTCGATGATCCCTACTCTTGGTCGGGGTAAAAATTACAATAGAAAATCCACCACGATTCAGAATCCAAGAACCATCTCTGGAGGCTTGGAAGAAGCACTTTTAGGTTTGGAGAAATTACTTTTGATTTCTCTCTGTTTTGTGTCTCACGTTAGTGAGAAACTGGTCTCACTCTCTACAATTTAGTGTACTAGGTACACTTTGTTATATTAGTAAGGGGGAGAAGTGGATTATGGGAGTTGGACCTCCCATAATTACCCACTTCCAATAATTGGGTCAACCCACTTCGATGACCTTGGACCGTGCCTATGGCCCGGGTCAAACCAAGAATGACAATTATCTTGGGACGGAGGGAATACTAGTTTTACTGTTGTATGATGGGAAACATACGACGGTTGTATGCTTTAGCACCGTGTGAAGGAAACAAATTATTTTAAGGAAATTGTGTCAGCACATGCCTCAATTTCCTTAATTTTTCAATATTCACAGCCATTTTATACATACACATTCCAATAATACATTGTGTTATGAGACGTAGCATGGAATATCTTAAGAACGACAAAAATTGTAATGATTGAGTTAAATTTTAAATTTTCTATTTACGTTTTATTCCAAAAGGCTGCATAAGGTCATGTTAGCCCAATGATGTAGGAGAATATATCCGAGGGAGACATGATAATAAATAGTAAAATGTAAGAGTTAGAAACTTACACCTATTTTCAATTTTTTTAAATTCTTGGGTGTTGCTAGAAATTGTTACAACTTTAGTTGCTTCCCATCTCTACAATCAGTGTTTGAGTGTCCTTAATGAGCAAGTTTTTCTTCTCACAAGCTGCTAGATGCTAAAATTCAATAGCTAAAGAAAGGTTGTCTGTAATTGATTGCCTATATTTCTAGTGTGAAAATATTTACTAAACACTTCAATACATAATTCTTGCAACTATCCATTTTTTAATTCAAACGTTACCCGCATTTACTATGAAACAATTCACACCATAATCACTACATCAAATCATTTAAAAAACATTGATTTTTTTCCAACACCAAAATCTTCTTAAGTTTAGAGATCTTCGAGTAGAAGTGGATGCAAATTACATTTTAACTTTTTAAAAGTAGAAATGACTTTAAAAAATCTCTTGTAAACAGTGTGAACAATGGTCTATTTCAAGTATGTATTGCTCGATGTTTCTACAAGATAATACAACATAAACAATTTTATAACTACGATTTCTATCCAATCCAAAATATTAGATATTGACAATCGGATACATCGTTGTACGATCGACCATAATATTATTTTAATGATTTATTAATTTATACAAGAAGGTTTTATGAAATACCTTTGTAGCATGCTTTATCAAATCTCGCTCCAAACCTCCAAGCCTTCTCCGGTGTTCTCATGAAGTGCACAAGAACTGCACTGCAATACACGATGTGTGAACATCTTCTAGGACTATAATATTGCGAGTTTAATAGTACTCGGGTACACCGAAGATGTATCTGATATATGTTAGAATTATCTCCTATAATTGACATAAGGCAATTAAAGAATTATCAATTTGGTAACTAATCAATATAAAGATAATTAAATATATTTTCCATATGTTTCTTAAATTGAGGAATAAATTAAGGTAAGTAATCCTCAATCGTATCAATTAAAGTTAATTAAAATCCCACTAATTTGGACGCGTGATTTTCTTTGATGGGCAAAAAATTCTACAAGAATGTATTCCCTAAGTTTACTTCTCATTAGTTTGATACACTATCTAGCATAGAGTAAAATAAATCTTAGAATTACTTTTCAACCTTGAGTCAAAATCACTTTTCGTGATTTTACAACCAATGTTGTTATAATCGCACCGGATCATCTGGTTCAACTTGTTCGACTGGGAACCGATCGCCAGTCCGGTCCAGTTAGGAGTATAAAATCGGGAATATTATATAACCGGATAAAACCGGTGAGGACCGCTAAAATCAGTTAAAAACAGCTATGCAAACAATCGGAAAAACCTTTCCACTGAGAAAAATCGAGAGAAAATCGTGAGAAATAACTACGAAGTCCAATCGATTCCCCAAATCCTCATCAAGTACTTTTCAGCATCCGCGTCATTTCTCTCCCAAGCACATCAACGCTAGATCTGAATATATCATATATTTTTTTTCTTTTTTGTAAAAAGCCAATTTTTTAATAGATCTATGCAGTATGATTTTGGCTTCCAAACCTATGAAAATTCGAGGGCCACCGTGAGGGAGAGTATGAAGACAAATAATGAACTAATCTCTTGATTCATTTCATTTTGTCCCATCTTCACATTGGAAGCTTTGTTCTGGAAGATGGTTCTGGGAGGAGGTGGAAGCTGGGTGGAGTTAAAAGTAAATTTGTGAAAAAGAGATAAAGTGGGTGAATTGTTCTCATATCTCGCTACAGGTACCGATGTAAAATGAGTCAATGAGTCAATATCTTTTACATAATATATTAAAATAAATAATTAATTTTCTAACGGTTGAACCACTGGTTTAACCAGTTCGACCAGTTGAACCTTGAACAGGTAGTAAAGCCGGTTCGTCAGCCAGTCCAGGTATAACAACACTGTCTACAACAATGGCTGGAGGTACATATTTCGATATATTTCCACTGCGTTGATTTAAAGCATGAATAAAGTATAAAATAAATTTCATGTTTATTTTATAAAAGCTCTATAATGTGTTATCAGGGCTTGTTTTGCCTCTGTCTTGCTATTTTTATTTGAATTCATGAACAATTCTGTCTTGAGTATATGACTTTTAATTCAATATATGAGATATATGTGTGTGTGTGTGTGTGTGTATGAATCAATATATATGGAAAATATTGACATGTTTGGTTGATCTTGTTTTTTAATTTCTTGGCTAAATAATGTTGATTTGTGGCCGATGGTTAGATATATGGAGATGAATGTACAAAATATATTCTTTTGGGAATTACATGTATTCATAGGTTTGTTATTTGGTTCTCATATTGCAAACCAATTATTGTATATTTCAAGTTGTTAATTACGATTAATTTATACAATTATATATGATTAGTTTGTGGAGGCTATTGATGCCTGAAATTTGGCCACTTGTTTGTTCATCAATCCGGACTTATGGAGTATTCCGCTCATTATTATATGATGGAGATTTTGATATGGTGATTAAATAAAAAAAAATTATTAAAGGAGCTAATGCTAGGTTGCGAACCTGGGTTAGTAGCATAAGCGCTCAATTTTCTAGAGTATTTAAGCTATTGGTCTGATTGAGATTTATTTGCCTTGACTGCATGTTGTTTCTTAAGAGTTCATAATTGTATGAACTGTAAAGTGTTTGATGTTATCTGAATCATATATAATTTTAATTTAATGATGGAGTAGTCACAACATCCTTTATTGATTAAAATTATATATTAAGGATCATCTATATTCACATTAAAAACAAATAAATACCATCGATTGTAATTAATTGTGTGGAGTGTGACAAAATTTATCCCACGGGAATTTTTATTCCATTTCACATGATTAATTAGGATATACTATCAAGTTATATTTCTAATTTACCCACAGGGATTAGCTAAATAGTTATTATATTAAAACAAAAGAAAATAAGGAGTAACAAAAAATGTCCAAAAAGAAAAACACAAGCAACGAGAAACTAGAAGGCTAACAAGCTTAGCAAAAACCACGCTACACAGAGCGGGAAAACTGTAAAATAAAAGGAGCCTCATATCCAGCCCGGGCAAGGGCCGTGCTGATCCGGAGGGTCTTCCAACTCAATGTCATCACTCCATCGTCCCGTAGCTGCTTTATACATGGCCCGAAGTGCGTCATTATTCGGTTGACTGACAACCCGAACATTAGGTTTCGATTTAACTTCCATCAGTGCTTTACTTTTGGTGTTGGGTTTCGTTGTCTTGAGTGCACCTCTACGTGCTGGAATAGATGAAGATCTAAAGTGGGATCGATTAGAATTCGAGCACCATTTACGAACTGCTTCCACCATTTCTGGTGGAGCCGTCGATATGGGTGCAATGTGCAAAGCCATGTCGTGGGTCCCAACGACCAATGCTGAACTCAAAGATTCTGTCAACGTGGAGATGTCATCAGGAAGCGGGACAGTGGAATCGTGCATGGAAGTGGGGCCCTGATTAAACAAAGGCACTTGAATTAATTTGATAGTTTGATAGTTTTATCATAAAGTACAATGAATATAACTGAATTAAGACTTTAGTCCACAAGTTTTATGTCACTAGATCAAAGTTGTTAAACTCGTGATTTTAGGTAGAATGGGTGGATTATCTGTAAATTCGAACCATAAAATCGTGAGATTCTACGACCTATACAGAATAACCATATATATATATAAATTATTGTATATATATATATATATATATTTTTTTTTTTAATTACAACAAATATTTAATTGATATCACAAATAAAATACACTTATTATATACACAAATAAGAAAAAAGAAAAACAAATACAATTATTGAGCAATGTTTTGGAATCATGATCCACACATACATTTAGTTAGGTATCCCTAAATTATAATCAACAATATTTTAAATTTTAAGAGAAAAATTAAAAAAGGACCATAGTGAAATAAGTACTAAAAAAAAACATACATTTATTATGAAGCTTAGTGTTTAATTTAGAATTTGATAGTTCGGAAAAAAAAAAAAAAAAAGATTTGCAGCAAAATTGGCTCTAGAAATTTTTAAAATCCTAAGATTAAGTTTGTATAAATTCTACAATTCGTATGATATGTTTTTATATGGTTAAAATAGGATAAAAACAATATTTAGTAAAACTATTAAGCTCGTACAAAAAATTGTAAAATTGTAAAATTCGTAATATCGCATGAGCAAACTCGAGAGTTTAATCCGATTTTATCAGATCTCGATTTTGTCACTACTCAACTCGTTTAAGGGAAATACCTTGTAAACTCATAGAAACGTAAGAGTTAACCCGAGATTTTGACAACATTGCACTTGATCTATATTATACATGTTTGCATTGGTATAACATGTTATACAGTTTGCAAATGATTTCAAATTTAATATATGTGCATGTTTATCTGTTAATGTAGCCATTCAACTTATTAATTTCTCTGCTATAAAATGTGATGTTCCTGAGCTCAATAGGGACAACTATAAGGTTTGGAAGGGAAGAATTCTCCTTCACTTGGGATGGATGGACATTGATTATGCTATTAGGAAAGACGAAGCCCCTGCTATAACTGAAAACAACAAACCAGATCAAGTTGATCATTATGAAAAGTGGGAGAGATCTAATCGTCTCTCCGTTATGTTCATAAAGACCAAATATCTGTTGGGATCAGGGGTTCTATCGAGCATTATGACAATGTCTGTACCTTACTAAAGGCCATCGATGATCAATTTGTGACATTTGGCAAAGCGTTGGCTAGCACCCTAATAATGCAGTTCTCATCCTTAAAGCTTACCAGGATAAGAGGCTTGCGTGAGCATATCATGCGCATGAGGGATATAGTAGCTCAACTGAAAACATTGGAAGTTGAAATGTCAGATTCTTTCCTGGTTCACTTTATTATGTGCACTCTACCTCCACAGTATGGTCCCTTCAAGATTTCCTACAACACACATAAGGACAAATGGTCTATCAATGAATTAATGACCATGTGCATTCAGAAAGAGGGAAGGTTAGCTATGAATGAGGGTGAGAAGGTGAATTTTGCTACAACATCAGGAAAGAACCAGCCAAATCATGCTAAGGACAATCATGAAAAAGTTCTTCCTCAGAAGGACATAAAGAAAGAGGGCAAGTGCTTCTTCTGCAAGAAGAAAGGACACAAAAAGAAAACTTGCTCCAAGAACATGAGTTGGCTTGAGAAGAAAGGTACTCAACTTTCATTTGTTTGTTATGCATCCAATATGGTTGATGTTAATCTTAACACATGGTAGATTGATTCTGGTTCTAAAATTCATGTTACCAATTCCTTCAGGGCTTGAAAAATCTACGGAAGCCGGTGGGAAGTGAGCAAAGCGTCAATTCTGGAAATATGATGCCCTCATATGTAGAGGAAATTGGAAAGTGCAAAATAGTTTTAAGTACTAGTTTTATTTTATTTTTGGAAAAGACATTATATATTCGTAGTTTTGCTAGGAATTTGATTTTTGTATTTAGACTTGTATCATCTGGTTTTTCCTTTAACTTTTCAGACACTGGTTTGAGTTTATTTAATAAAACTGATGTTATTGGTTATGGTACTTTTTCTGACGGTCTTTATCATCTTAATTTAGAAAATCTTAATCAGTATACTACTATGCACGCTCATGAAAATATTGGTATTAAACGTTGTGTTATGAATGACGATCCTCTAACTTGTGGCATAGGAGATTGGGACACATCTCCATCAATAGAATCAAAAGATTGATTAATGATAGAGTACTTAGTGCTCTTGATTTTTCCGATTTGAGACTTGCATAGCCTGCACTAAGAATAAGCAGACTAACATGTCAAATAAAGGTGCCAAGAGGAGTTCTGAAATATTGGAAATCATACATACATATATTTGTAGTCCTAATATGGATGCGTATCATAATAAGTACTTCATTTCCTTCATAGATGATTACTCACACTACATGTATCTCTATTTACTCAACAATAAAGATGAAGCATTAGGTGTTTTCAAGGTCTTTAATGCTGAGGTAGAGAAACAATGCGGAAAGCAAATTAAGATCGCGAGATTAGATAGAGATGGAGAGTACTAAGGTAGATACACTGAGAAATAGACAAGCAATTGGTCAATTCACAAAGTTTCTTCAAGAAAATGGGATTGTTACCCAATACACCATACCTGGTTCTCCGGACCAAAATGGTGTGTCTGAAAGAAGAAACCAAACATTATTAGACATGGTAATAAGTATGCAAGCAAGCTCCAAACTTCCTACACATTTGTGGACTGAAGCTCCTACGATGGTCGTCCGCATATTGAACTAAGTTCCAACCAAGGTTGTCTCAAAGACACCATTTGAGTTGTTCAAGGGTTGGAAACTGAGTTTGCGACATGTACGCATTTGGGGATGCCCGTTCGAAATAAAAGTTAATAATCCTCAAGAAAAGAAGTTGGGCCCAAAGACTAAAAGTGGGTATTTTGTTGGATATGTTGAAAAGTCTATGGGGTACAAATTTATTGTCCATCTCATACCACTAGGTTTATTGAGTCAAGAAATGCAAAATTTCTTGAAAATGACTTGATTAGTGGGAGATTCAAACTGATGAAGTTGGTCTTGGAAAAGACTATCTAGATGCTCAAATTTCTATTTCAAGTGCTATGTTGCTTGCTATATATAATGCACCTCAAGATCAAGTGCATATTGAGAAACCAATCTTAGATAATCCACAGAATGATGGTCCTAATTATTCAGATCATGAAATTCTACAAATAAATGAACCTGTTGAACAACCCATTGATCAACATATAGAGGAAAAAACTAATCAAATGTTAAGAAGATCTAACAAAACAAGGAAACCAACCATACCTAATGACTATGTTGTGTATCTGCAAGAATGTAACTACGATATTGGAGCTGAAAATGACACTGACATATTTTCACGGGCTATGAGTTCTAAGGAATCAAACTTGTGGTATACTGCCATGAAAGATGAGATGGATTCCATGGCATCTAATAAGGGTTGGGATCTTGTCGAGTTTCCCAATGGTGTAAAAACCGTCGGATATAAGTAGGTCTTTGAAACAAAGAAGGATTCACAGAGCAACACCGAGAGATACAAGGCTAGACTCGTTGCCAAATAATTCACTCAAAAGGAAGGAATCGATTACACAGAGACATTTTCTCTTGTCTCCAAGAAAGATTCACTTCGAATTTTTATGGCGTTAGTGGCCCATTTTAATTTTAATTTTGCATCAAATGGATGTAAAAATAGCCTTCCTAATTGGCGATCTAGTGGAAAATGTTTACATGAAACAACCAGAAGGAGTTTCCTCCAGTAAAGGTGAGCACTTAGTTTGCAAACTTAAAAAATCCATATATTGGTTAAAACAAACTTTACGTCAGTGGTATTTGAAATTCCATGAAATAATTACTTCATTTGGATTTAAAGAGAATGTCATGGATCAATGCATATACTAGAGGATCAGTGGGACCATAACTTATTTTTTAATTCTGTATGTGGATGATATATTGCTTGCAACTAGTGGTAAGGGTTGCTGTATGAGGTGAAACAATTTCTTTCTAAGAACTTTGATATGAAGGACATGGGTGAGACATTTTATGTCATTGTCATTAAGATCTATAGTGATAGATCTTGAGGCATTCTGGGCTTGTCTCAAGAGGCCTATATCAACAAAGTTTTAGAAAGATTCCGCATTAAGGATTGTTCATGACAGACTATAATCCCAACCCTTAATTACCGCAAGTGTACGGGTGTAGCTGTGTGTAATGGAAGTCAAGGTCGATCCACAGGGAATGAGTTTAGGTAGTTCGATACCCTAATTATCTAGGATTATCCTAACTAGACACTGGAATTGGGAAGGATTGTTTATTACTAAACTATATTGCATTTAGTTCTATTAAATGGATTAATTATCAAAAGTTTATTTCTAATCAAAGAGAATATGTCTTAGGGTGTTGATTTTTCAGGAATTACGCTAATGAATGATTAATCTCTAATTATAAACCTTTAAACCAGTTTTAATATCTATTAGGCGATACTTAATTAACCTAGTCCTTTCCTGAAGCGACTAAGTCGTAGATTAATTAGAACAATTTCTCTCCAAAGTCAATTAATCCTTACAACTTCCAAAAGCCCCTTAACCTTTGCCTACGCAGTCATAGACAACTACGCTACACGTCGCACGTCTATTAACAATTCCCTCCTTCCGAAGCGGAATTGTTAAACGATTAGACTATGCCTAATTGATCAAGTTATCCTCAATCATAAAATAATAAAAAACATGTAGATAGATACTAAACACAGGATTTTATAATCTAAATGATAAAATCAAACATAATTGTAAATCCCTACTTTCTAACCCTAGGACATGAGTAATTTAGCTACTCATGCATACTATCAAATCCAAACAATAATCCAAGGTTAACATTGCAATGAATCAAAATTAGACAAGAAATAAATAAACCCGAATGGTCGGCTCTTCGATCTTCGTCACGTCTTGTTCGTTGATCCTCGCTCTCAAGCCTCGTACTTGAAAGTATGTAAAATTATGAGATGCTCCCTCAAATCTCGAGCTTGGACCTCGTTTTATAAGATGGGGGACGAATTTGAAGAAAATAAGATCAAAATCCTATTTGAAAACAGATTTGGACTTGGGAATACTTTTCGGCGGAGAAAAATGCTGTTTTGGTCCCACAGGACACAGGGCAGTTACATTTTGGTCCCAAATGTTTCACATTTGATCCCACAAATACAAAACCGAGCTCATTTAGTCCCATGAGAAATTTCACAAGCATTTATAGTCCCAATTTTTTGCATTTTCAGTCCCACAATGTTTATCATTAACGTTTTTTATCACGTGCATAACACATGTCCGTTAAATGACGTAATAAATACGAGAAAAATGCACTTTTAGTCCCACAGGACACGGGGCAATTACATTTTGGTCCCAAAGTTTCATTTTTTATCCCACAAATTCAAAATCGAGTACTTTTAGTCCCATAAGAAATTTAACAAGCATTTATAATCCCAAGTTTTTTTATTTTCAGTCCCATCTTTTATTTTTTATTGCATATTGGTCCGATACTATTTTTTCGGGCATGTTTAAAGGGACTAAGGCATGTTGCTTCAACGCAGGGGTGATGGTGATGGATCTGGAGAGATAGAGAAGGAAAGATTATACAAAACAAATTAGGAAATAGATGGAGATACAGAGGGAGAGGAGGATATATGAGTTGGGGTGTTGCCCCCGTTTATGTTGGTTTTTGGAGGGGACGTAGAATGGATTGATGATAGGTGGAATCAACATAGTCTAGGTCGGTATAATATAGAGAATAGCTGTCGTGGTTTGCATGCGTGTTGCCAGTTTGATGCATTGGAGAGGGAAGGGGAAGCTATGGGTGAGGCTTGATGAAGGGCGACCTTGCCCCGTGGATCATTTGTGGGGCCCTCATGATCTAGACAAATTAATTTGCTAAAATATAGTAGATTAAAATAGAAGAGCCCGTTGATTCCATGTGCTAGGTATTTTTTTCGTTGGAATTCAAATGAATTTGGATTTGATAATGTGGAGACACGAGATGTTATAGACCATTTTTCATGCAGTTATACAAGTACAAATTACTAATAATGAAGACCTTTTCAGATCCTACAACTTATAATCAGATTTTCTAGATTTTCAAATGCTAATTAGAATGTTCTCATCTAAATGAAATTCATAGAGTAACAAATCTCTTGTTGTTTCGATGTTCATGGATTTAAAAACCGTTAATTTTTTTTTAGCTATGTTCCAATGTTTTGTTTGGCTGGGATAAAAAAAGAACTTTTCTTGCTGACATTTCTTATTTATATATGATATATGTACAATATAATCCACAAAAAGGGTTGTGGAGTATTGTACCATTATTTTGCTTTACATAATTTCCATGATATGTGTGTTTAAATTCTTGATATGTTGGTTGTAAGAGGTGGAAGCAAAATAACAGAAAGATTTTTTATTTCCTGTTACATCTTCAAAGCTTACTCACGGAGAATTAGTTTATATTTATACAATTTTTTTGGTTATCGGATGTATTAGTGTAGCAAAATCGAATATCAAGCAAAAATGAGAGGTGAGATTCAATTACTTTATATTGGTGATTAATATATTTGATCATATTCCTAAGTGTGTCATATATATTAATCAAAGCTCCAAATATTTAAGACATAGACATCCAAGTCTAAAGACGAAAATGCAAGTTGATGTAAAGAGGAGTATGGAAGGAGAGGAAAAGAGATCCAATTAGTTATCAATCGAAAAATTGATTTATGGAGGGAAAAAATGGTTGTGGTTTAGGACGAAAAATGCAAAAAATCTTGGGGCTAAAAGTGCTTGTTTGGTTGGGACTAAAACTGCACAAAAACTTTGGGACTAAAAGTGCTAGCAAAGTTAACAGAAAACGTGACGGTGGGACTAAATGTGCTCGGTTTTGTATTTGTGGGATTAAATGTGAAAACTTTGGGACCAAAATGCAACTGTTCTGTGTCATGTGGGACCAAAACTGGAATTTTCTCCTTTTCGGCGCGATCTCCTTGACTGTTCCATAAGTATTACTGAGGCTTCTTTTGGCGCGACCACGTTGCCCTTCGGCGTGGTAGCATCAACCATTCAAAAACTGCCATTTCCAGCTTGATTTTGACGCGGCCACGTCCAATCTTGGCGCGGTCGCGTTGGTTCATTGATGGGCTGGGATTGACTTTTAAGCCTAATGTGGCCCATTTAGTTCCTTCTAGACCTGTTTCTTCATGTAGCCTTAATAAAGTCTTCTTTTTATTTTGAAAAGCATTAAAATTCTACAAAATAAGCCACAAATACACGTCAAATGCCCTAATATATCATATATAATCAATTCTTGACCATTTATGCATGCAAATGTTATAAAATAAGTACTTAAATCGACCTAAATGCATGCATACACAATGTGTATCAAAATCTCTCAAACTTAAACTGTTGTTCCTCCCGAACAACAAACAAAGTAAATAAAAGAAGACCATACGTATTTAGAGCAATTAGATGATGAATCAAATTTCAGATTGATTTCCTCAAAAAGCCAAGCGACATAGTGTAATTGAGCATATGTGATAACAAAAAAATCAACTACTTTTGAATTTTCAAACTATTCGATCCTCACCGGGTAAGTGTTTCACTCATATCTCAAGTGTTTAGGTTAAGACATATTTTTGCTCGTATTGGACTATATGCTTACCAATCGTCTAACCTAGATTTCATACTTGACATGGGTGATAAAGATTCAAATATGTCTTTAGTTGGTTGTAATGTAGGCTTTAGGTAAGGTGGAACAATTTTTGGATAAAAGTGATATTTATTGGACTAATTAAGTTATTTCCTAACCTAACTACCCCTCGATCCAATCACTCAATCTCACTCTCCAAATCCCAATAAATCACCTCGCAAAATGACTTCTTCACCTCCCAAAAGTACTTACAACTTAAGTGCTTTTCATCGTTCGGGTACCACATCTTGGAACTACCCGATTCTTTTAATCAACTAGTCATCATGCACTTTTCTATTCCTAACCTCTCCTCAACAAAAAGCAGTAAAACTCATATATACATCCGAATCTTTCTTTAGTTTTCTGATTCTTCGATTTTTTTTTTTCAATAATAACATAAATTTACTTAAAAAAATACGAACATACTAGAAGAGGTCATACTTTCTCAAATTTTCACCTATACACATGTATTACTTTCACCCATCCATTTATCCATTAATCCACCCATTTATTCCCAAAATTTTCCCGAACTACCTTCCAATCCACCTCCCTCTTACTCAATTAGTCCAAATAAAAGCCAAAGGCTAAAATTGAAGGGTATTCGGCTTGTAATGTGGGGCTAGAAATAAAAAAATAAAAGCTCAAATGGGCTAACTAAGGATAATTTTTCAAATTTTTGGTAAAAAAGATCATTTTAGAGGGCTCAAACATAGGCTAAAATAAAGAATTGCCTAAATTATTTTCTAAGTCATAACACGCACTTGACATATTCTTATTAAAGTCTCAAGGCAAGTTCTAGAGACTAATACATATATCCAATAAAAAATCACACTGAAAGAAATTATATTACTCCAAAAGTAGGAGTGTAATTAGGCTTAAATCCTCACGAGGTTCATTTTGATCAAACATTCTAAGTTCAAGCTCAATTTCGTCTCAAATCACCTTTCATGCTCTACTATGTGTTTTATTCAAAATCGTCTCATCATCAACACATCATCATCTATCATTTCCCTAAATTTTTTCGTTTTCCAACGACTCAAACGACTAATACTTGGGTTTATGACTCCTAGACTCTAACAACGAAAGTAAATAAAACATAAAAAAAATATGACCAATATGACAACCAATTAAAGAAAAACAAACGGGCTCACAGACCCAATGACTCCACTAAAGTAACGCCAGCACGCAGCAAGCACACCTGCTCATCAAAGTAAAAATCAAAGAAATAAACAAGCAAAAAGAGACAAACCAAATAAAGTGCAAGATTGTAAATAGCTGCCAAGTCGTCCCACTATTCACCCCTTCCCCAAACTTTGTCGAAGGCTAATGTTTGTTGAAAAAGAGTGGTACATCTTGGTGCTTAACTCACAAATCATTGCAGCGGTGGTGGTGGTTGGAAGCCATGTTGGCTCCAACATTGGGCCAACGCATCCCAACGGACGTTTTGCTGCTGTCTCCAAGCTCGAGCTTTATTTCCTTGTGCATGAGTGTGTTGAACAAGGGATTAACCGCTTGCACCGCTCCTCGACTCTCTGTGCGATACCACTCAAAACGAGTGCTATAGGAAGATACATCGGCTTGGAGAGAAGTGATCAAACCCTCAATATCTTCATTCCTCTCCGAGGATGATGCAACGATGGTCGCCGATCTCTTTTTCCTTAATGGACGGGGAGCTTGAATACTTGTTTCGGTTGTTTGGTCCGACTGAAATACCGGTGCATCCAGCTTTTGGAAATCCGCTATATGCTCGTCAAAGGAGATGGTAAGGTTGATGGTATCGTCAAGACTCATAATCGCAGTAGCTTAGGGATTGGGGAGTCGGAAATAGGGCCCCACATTTTGGAAAACATACGAAACCTTTCTATCCTCTCCCATGACAAGAACCTACATACTCTCCAACAACTCCCATGTGAAATAGATGTCTCCCTTCACCGGTACCATATCTTCAAGTGGAATTTCGACGTAGTCGGCAATCGATGTGATGATACCTCCAATTGTGATGTTGTCCTTTTGCTCTTTGACGACGTTCTCAAATTGCTCCGCCAAAATTACCACATTGTTGAGTTTGCGGTCATGAAGTATGTTCCACATCATGCGGAGTTTGTTTTGTCGTATTGCACCCGTCTCCTTTCTTGCAAACAACGTATGGGCCAACATGTTTTGGAGGTATCTTATCACCGGGTATCAGATCCATAAAGCTTTGGTATTATTCGAAGCATAAGCTGGAGGCGGCACTATAGGAGGAGTTGCTATCAACCACCCCCAGAATTCATGTGGGTTAAAAACCTCGGGCGGTTCATCTTCAGTTGGCTTCGGGAAGTTGAATAATTCATCGATCTCCGAAAATGACAACTCCTATTGTTTACCCATGAATTGGAATGTGATTTTGTCCGATCTCTTCTGGTTAGGCTGGCTGGCTACGGTGATTGCAAAAGTGCTTAAGAATTCGATTGTGAGCCTTTTGTATGTGTGCTCTGCTTTCATGAACTCTTCCAACCCTGCAACCGTGAGCCTTGTACGTTCTCGTGTATCCCTATAGCCCTTGTCAAATTATGAGTTGTGAATCGAGTAGGCACAATTGTACGCCGACGAAGTAATTCAAATCTTTATCGATGCTCGACCCTTTCCAGCGCAAAACCGAATAGGATTCGACTATCATTCGGGTCTATCCCCACCCTTTCGGGATCCTAAACATGAGTTTCTTCAACAACCTTTCGCTTTCCCTTGCCTTTGCTAGTGCTAGCCTTTCTTGAAATCATCTTAATGAACCTACACACATAAATCAACAACTCCATCTGCAAAAACCAATAACGTTCTACAAATCATAAACTATCTTATAATACTAAATCACATTCCTTTAGAAAAAAACATGCAATCATAGCTCCTTTAGTGTTTCACTCAAACACAGATTTAGGGTTAACAAAATAATTCTTTTTTATTTATAAAACATAGTCACCACTTAAGAAACAATTAGCAATCTAGTGTGATCAATATTGGGGCAGTCACCAATGCTTTCTTCAAAGTCTCGAATGCTTTCACATAAGAATCATAGAACACAAAAGGAGTATCTTTTTCTAGTAAACGAGATAGAGGTTTAGATATTTTTGAAAAATATTTTATGAACCTTCTATAGAACTCTGCATATCCTAGAAAACTTCTAACCCCTTTTGCATTCTTCGAAGGTGGCAACTACCTTAGCTCAATCGACTTCTAAACCCGCAGACGAAATCCTATGACCAAGAAGTATGCCATCCCTTACCGTGAAATGACACTTTTCCCAATTTAGGACGAGATTGGTGTCTCCACACCTCTGCAAAACCTGAGCTAAGTTGTCTAAGCAGTGATCAAAAGATGACCCAAAGACCGAAAAGTCATCCATAAAGACTTCCATGATATTCTCTATCAAAGTCCCAAATATTTCCATCATGCAACACTGAAAGGTAGCAGGTGCATTACAAAGCCCAAATGGCATTCTACGAAAAGCAAAGACACCATAAGGATAATCAAATGCTGTCTTCTCTTGGTCCTTCAGGGCAATCGTGATCTGATTATAGCCCGAATACCCATCAAGGAAACAGTATTACTCATACCCAGCTAGCCTATCAAGCATTTGATCTAAGAAGGGAAGGGGGAAATGGTCTTTACGGGTAGCTGCATTTAATTTTCTATAGTCTATACATACTCGTCATTCGGTAATTACCCTAGTAGCAATGACCTCATCAGTATCACTCTTCAAAATAGTCATTCCCATTTTCTTAGGGACAACTTGTGTTGGACTTACCCACTTACTATCCGAAATTGGGAAGACAATCCCCACTTGGGGTTAAGCCTACGTTGATTTTGGACTGTGGGTTTATACTCATCCTCCATTAGAATTTTGTGTATGCATATCATGGGACTAATTCCCTTTAAATCAACAATTAACCAACCTATCACAGATTTATATCTTCTCAAAACCCTTAACAATATTTCAGTTTTAGACCCAGACAAAGAGGAAGAGATAATTACCTGATATCTTCTTTCATTATCAAAGGAACTCATACCGTAGATGATCTGGTAACGGCTTGAGGTCCGGGCAGCCTTCACCCCCTTTTGGTACGTCCTCAACACCTTTATTCCTTATATCCTCATTGGTTTACTTCCTTTTGGAGCTTCCTGCCAGGCATCTAGAGCACTAACACTTTCCATAAGATCAAGGTTAGTAAAGTTATGGTGATCAACATTAAAGATGGAGTCAACAAGGCAAACTTCAAGGGCATCACAATCATTAGGTGATATTAAGTTCCTACCTAATGTGGCATCTAAACACTGTATAGAGCTACATGTTTCAAATTGATTAACTTCCTCACTATCGTGTTGCTGTAGAGCTTTATATATAGAAAATTTAGCTTTCTCCTCATCTACCCTCAAAGTTAATTCCCCCTTTTGGACATCTGTAAGAGCCTTGCACGTTGCTAAAAATGGGCGACCTAATATCAAGGGGACTTCCTTGTCTTCTATCATGTCTAGGACTACAAGATCAGCGGGAATTATAAATTTACCAACTTTTAACAAAACATCCTCTACAATGCCCGTGGCAACTCATAGAGCGATCGACCATTTGTAGGGTGATTGTAGTAGGTTTCATCGTGCCTATTTATAGTTTTTCAAATATAGACAAAGGCATTCAATTGATACTAGCTCCTAGATCGCACAGTGCTTTATTAAGAGTTTCATTACCTATTTTGCATAAAAGAGTAAAACTACCTGGATCTTTATGCTTCAAGGGTAGTTTCCTTTGGATTACTGCACAACACTCTTCCGTCTAGTTCATCGTCTCATAGTCCTCCCACTTTCTCTTCTTTGCAATCACCTCCTTCAAGAATTTCTCATAGTTTGCCATTTGCTGTAGTGCTTAAAAAAACGGATTGTTGATTTGGATCCTCTTTAATACATCCAAAAACTTTGCGAACTGCTCATCGATCTTCCTCTTCCTTGGGACCCGTGGGAATGGAATAGGAGGGACATATGCTGGTATGTTGGCTTTGATGTCTCGCCTCTCACTCAGTTTCAAGGCATCTTTTTTACCCTTTTCCTTTCCTTGTGCCCCTCTTTCTTCCTCCAATTGCTCTTTCTCTACTACCTTCTCTTTATTAACCGGAAGTTTTGAACCCTCATACTCAGTGTTACTTCTCAGCCGAATCACTTGACACTGTTCTCTCGGATTCACCACTGTGTCACTCGGGAATTGCCCTTGCTTATGCTGAGCTCCAACAATCTTTATTAGCTGACTCATGTTGGTAGAAGTTTTGTTGATGATATTGTCGAGTCGCTTGATGTTTGCTCCCTGACTAATCATTTGCTTGTTTAGCTCAATAAATTTTTCGTCCATCTTTCTCTCCAATTGAGCTAGTTTTTCATCGTACTTAGTAAACTGTGACTGCACTATCTCCTCTTATGTCAGCTTCTGGCCATCATGGATCATTCCATTCGTGACGGGAAATCCTGGTGGCGGATTGAGTGAATTCTTTGCATTGCCATAGGAGAAGTTCTGGTGATTCGGGTTAGGTTGGTACTAATTGTACCTCGGCTAATTATTTTGGAAGGTATTGAAGTTCCTCTGATTCACAAAATTAACATCTTCAACATCTTCCTGGCCCGATAACTACTGTGATGGGGTATCAGTGTGTTGTGCTAATGTCAGCCTAGCTAGCAGACTTACTTGGTTTGTCAAAGCGGACAACTGAGAGGTAATACTATCACTCGGCTCGTCTTCTACAATGCTAGCCACTCTTCTTGGCTGATTCCTCTCATTCGGCCACTGATAACTGGTTCTGGCCATTGCATCCAAGATAGAGAATGCATACCTCACATTTTTCTCCATCAGACTACCTCCTGCGGCAGCATCCACATGATCCCGTGGTGAAGCAAGCAAACCATTATAGAATTTGCACACCTGCTGCTTCTCCGAGAATCCATGTTGGGGACAACTCTGGATAAGATCCCAAAATCTTTCCCAAGTTTCACCAAATGGTTCTTGATCCAATTTCTTGAACAAATTTATCTTATTCTGCAGATCTAGCATGTTGCTCGGTGGAAAGTACTTCAAAATAAATCTTGTGCTCAAGTCCTCCCATTATGTGACGTCATCTAGCGAATTATACCATTGGATGGCTTTGAATTTCAGTGAGAACGTGAACAACCTCATTTTTACTTGCTCGTGTGGCACATGATTCATCTTGATTGTTTCAGTCAACCTGCGGAGCTTATTCAGATGTACGTTTGGGTCTTCTAGCGCACTACCACCAAACTGGTTCTGCTGCACGACATTTATCAGCGTTGGCTTCAACTCGAAGTTATTGACATTTAATGGTGGTGGTTGCACTCCTCCGATCGGCTAATTTGACATGGAACGAAGACAATCACTTATGGGTATGATGTCCCAGTCTGCGTCATCTTGTGCAATCTGAGCTTGTGTCTGCAAACTGGTAGCTGCTATTGTTGTGGTGGTGGCTGTTGCTGCTGTAAATTAGTTACTCTATCGTCCAAATAGGCCAATCCCCCTAATATCCGATTCAGCACATCCTTTTGATTCTGATTTTGTGGAGCATTCTCCATCTCGAATGGGGAATTTCTTCTCGTTCGGTATCCTCAGGCAGTTGCCTCAATCTCAGGATCGAAAGGAACAACATGTTCTTTCCCTTTTGATCTATTTTACATGCGAAAACCTGTAAACACAAACAAAAAGAATATCACGTAACACAGAAATTAATAAAAAAAAAAAAATTAAATTACAAAAAATAAAATCTAATCTAGTGTCCTCCTATTACTTAGGATAAAAACTAAGGCGGTAAACCTATATCTGACAACGGCGCCAAAAACTTGACAGACTCTAATCTTAACCTTAAATATCGCAAGTGTATGGGTGTAGGTGTATATAGTGAAAGTCAAGGTCGATCCACAGGGAATGAGTTTAGTATTTCGATACCCTAATTATCTAGGATTATCCTAAGTAGACACAAGAATTAGGAAGGATTGTTTATTACTAAACTATATTGCATATAGTCCTATTAAACGAATTATCAAAAGTTGTTTTCCAATCAAAGAGAATATATCCTAGGGTGTTGATTTTAGGAATTACGCTAATGAATGATTAGTCTCTAAATTATAAACTTTTAAACAAGTTTTAATATCTATTAGGCGATACTTAATTGACCTTGCTCTTCTCCCGAAGCGACTAAGTTGTAGATTAATTATAACAATTACTCTCCGGAGTCAATAATACCTAACAACTTCCAAAAGCCCCTTAGCATTTGCCTACGGAGTCATAGAAAACTACGCTACACGTTGTATGTCTATTACCAATTCCCTCCTCCCGAAGCGGAATTGTTAAACGATTAGAATAAGCGTAATTGATCATGTTATGCTCAATCATAGAATAATAACAAACATGTAGAGAGATACTAAACATCAGAGTTTATAACTTAAATTATAAAATCAAATACAATTGTAAATCCTTACTTTCTAACCTTAGGACATGAGTAATATAGTTACTCATGACTACTATCAAATCCAAACAATAATCCAAAGAAAACATTGTAATGAATCAAAATTAGATGAGAAATAAATAAACCCGAATGGTCGGCTCTTTGATCTTCGTCACATCTTGCTCATCGATCCCCGCTTTCAAGCCTCGTACTTGAAAGTATGTAAAATTATGAGATACTCCCTCAAATCTTGAGCTTGGACCTCATTTTATAAGTTGGGGACGAATATGAAGAAAATAGGATCAAAATCCTATTTGAAAATGGATTTGGACTTGGGAATACTTTTCGGCACGAACGCACGACAAGCGATGCGGTTGCATTGGGCTTGATAGTTTCAAACTCATTACCGAGGCTACTTTTGGCGCGACAAGCGATGCAGTTGCATTGCCCTTTCCAGCTTGATTTTGACGTGGTCGCATTGGGTTCTTTGACGGATTAAGCTTGACTTTTGGGCCCAATGTGGTCCATTTCCTTCCTTCTTGACTTGTTTCTTCATGTAGCCTTCGTAAAATCTTCTTTTTAGCCTGAAAACATTGAAATTCTACAAAACAAGCTAATACACGTCAAATGGCCCAATATATCAAATATAATCAATTCTCGACCATTTACGAATGCAAATGTTATAAAATAAGTACTTAAATTGACCTAAATGCATGCATACACAATGTGTATCAGTTCACCAAGTGTTGCACCAATAGTGAAGGGTGACACATTCAGCTTGAACCAGTGTCCCAAAAATGAGCTTGAGCGGGAACAAGTGAAAACCATTCCGTATGCTTCATCAGTAGGAAGCCTTATGTATGCTCATGACTGTACAAGATCTGACATTGCATTTGATATTATTAGGAAGATATCAGAGTAATCCAGGTCTTGACCACCAGAGAGATGCTAAGAAGGTATTGAGATACCTTCAAGGAACGAAAGATTACATGCTCATGTATAAACAAACTGACAATTTAGAGGTGATTGGATACTCCAATTCAGGCTTTGTTGGCTACTTTGATTCTAGAAAATCAACATCTGGTTACATTTTTATTCTAGCCAGTGGAACTATATCATGGAGTAGTGCAAATCTCTACTATGGAAGCCGAGTTCGTATCTTTTTTTGAAGCCACCTGTCATGGTGTATGGTTGAAGAGTTTTATATCTGGTCTTAGAGTTCTGCATTTAATTTCTATGACATTGAGATTGTAGTGTGAGAATTCAGCTGCCGTGTTTATGGCTAAGAATAATAAAAGTTGTAGTCGAAGCAAGCACATCGACATCAAATACTTAGCCATAAGAGAACATGTTAAAGAGCAGAAAGTGATCATTGAACACTGATTTGATGATTATTGATCATTTAACTAAAGGCATGCCACCTAGGATCTTTAAGGATCATATAGTACGAAAGGGACTTGGTTTCATTATGTATTTTTTCTTACACTTACATTACATATTTGTGATAAAACTCTTATGCAGTTGATATTTTCTCTTATGATTTGTGCACAATTTGGTTTCGAGAAAATACCATTTATGTTTGGACCTTGAATAAACATATGGTTTATTCATTAAGTTGTGTGGATAGATATTTAGGGATTAAGATGCATTGTAATACATGGAAGATAATACTCGTTTTAGAGGACTTGTCACCATGATTCATGTGTCTTGATTCCAATGGTCATTGATATAGGAACATATGGACCAAGTGGGAGAATGTTACAACCTCGAGTCAAAATCACCTTTTCCTGATTCTATAACAATGGTTGGAGGTACATCTTTTGATCTATTTCCACTGCATTGATTTAAAGCATGAATTAAGTATATGATAATTTCATGTTTATTTTATAAAAACTCTAACAATATATATAATATATCACAAAAAATCATTCTCCCCAAGTAACATATCCTAATATGTGTAGAAGATACTTGATATCTCCATCTTCTATAATATCATAATCCAACTATTGCGTTATCCTTATAATTTATTCCAGTTCACATTGAGCCACTGAAGGAGCCTGATTGGCCGCAATTAAATTAAGATCCAATAAATTAATTATGACCGGATCAACTCTTGACTTATCATATTAATTTATTAATTATATTCTATTCCACTAAAATAATATAATTGCATTCTTAACTTAATCGGCATTATTGAAGCAACATATTAGTAATTATTCCTCTGATTAATCGTTCCAGCATATTACCCCCCTCGATCAACTAAAGTATTTGCAATAGCCTACCATGACCAATTAACCTATGTTCAAACACTTGACAATCTCTGTAGATATCAGTTCAATATCATCAAGTGATCATGGATTGTAGTAGAGGATTTGTGGAGTCCAGAATCGGGTTTAGTATGTGGAGAACCGGGCTATAAAACCGGGTTTGTAGATGGATCAGTTATAAGGTTAAAAAGAAAACCGGAGTCAAAGCGGTTATAACTGTCATTTGCAACGAATTAAAACCGTTGCATGTAAAACCGTTGTTGAAAGTCCGCCTAACAGTTTTGTGCAGTTGTGAACATAATTGGTTACAACTGCTTCTACTTGCTGATTCGAGCTCCGTCCTTTATATACATTGAAACCACTTGAAGATGCGAGTTGATACACGTTTCTTTCCCTCTGTAAACATTACTCAATCAATAGAGTTAGATAGCTAGGGTTCTTGAGCTCAATTCGATCTGTGAATTGGGGGTTTCTAGTTTTTTGGATTAATTCTTGTAATTGATTGATAAGTGGAGTGAATTGAGGTGTATGGAACCTCCGTGGATGTAGATCACATTGATCGAACCACGTAAAATCCCTGTGTTCATCATTTTCTATCTCTGTTTGGTGTTCGGTTTCTTGTGACCGTATTTCTTGTTGTTTTCATTTCTTTCTGGTTTGAGTATTGTTTGTGTGTGTGAGAAGACTTGATTCTTAACAAGTGGCGCCGTCTGTGGGAATACGTGAGCACACACTAGAAGAAGCAAGCTGAATGGTTGGAGTTAAGATGGATGTGGAGAAGTTTTCAGGTAAGAATGATTTCTCACTTTGGAAAATCAAGATGAATGCTGTATTGGTTCAAAATGGTTTAGACTCTGCACTTCTTCCTGTTGATCAATGGTCTGATGCTGAGAAACCAAAGTTTTCAGAAGTAGATAAGAAGGCTTTGAGCCTGATATTTCTGTGTTTGGGTGATAAACCCCTGAGGGAGATATCAAGGTGCAAGAATGCAGTAGAGGCATGGGGAAAATTGGAAGAACTGTATCAATCAAAGTCAATATCAAACAAATTATTTCTGAAGCAGAAATTGATGTCTTTCAAGATTACTGATGATAAGGCCATTTCTTATCAACTTGATGAATTTGTCAAGATGATTGAAGAACTAGAAGACCTGGGTGTGAACTTGGAGGATGATGACAAGGCTTTGGTGGTGTTGAGTGTTCTTTCAAAGTCCATGGAAAGCTTTAAGGATGCATTGATGTTTGGGAGGGATGGAAAGGTCAGTTATGAGTCTATCCTCTCAGCTTTGAAGACAAAGTGTTTCCAAAATCAGGGAGATAAGGGCTCTACTCAGGCTGGAGAAGGCTTGAACATAAAGTTAAAAAAGAATTACCAAAAGAAGAAGTTCCAGGGATCCAAGGATAGTAAGTCTGGAACTCAGAATTCAAAGAAGAATGGAGACTGGGTTGAAAATAGAAATGTTTTAAGTGTAAACAAACTGGACATCTGAAGAAGGATTGCCCACAAAAGAAGAAGAAACAGGAAAATCAAAGGGTAGAAGTGGCTGTGACTGAACATCAAGATGATGCCCCTGAAGTGTTAAACATCACAGATACAAGGATGGAAAATGAATGGGTTCTTGATATAGGCTGTTCATTCCACATGTGCCCAAATGAATCCTGGTTCAAGGACTTAAAGAAAGAAGATGGTGGGTGTGTACTACTGGGAAATGACCACTCCTGCAGAGTTAAAGGCACATGATCAATTCAGATCAAGATGCATGATGGAGTCATCAGAACCATTTCAAAGGTGAGGTATGTTCCTGGTCTTAAGAGAAACCTTCTATCTCTTGGTTCTCTTGTGGCAAATGGCTGTCAGTTCAACTCCACAGATGGGTATCTCCATATCACTAAACACAACAAGCTGGTAATCAAGGGAAGGCAACACAATGGCTTGTTTATCTTGATTGGTTCTCCTGTGATAGGTTGTGTTGAATCTGTGATAAGTAGAGAGGATTTCATGAAGTAGCATAAAAGACTAGGCCACATTGGAGAGAGAGGGTTGAAGGAGCTGTCCAAGAGGGGTATAATTGGTGAAATAGGAAATCAAACACTTGAGTTCTGTGATAAATGTGCTTTAGGAAAGGCCAAGAAGCTGCCTTATACTAAAGGGGTACATTCTACTAAAGAACCACTTGATTATGTACAGTCTGACATATGGGGGCCTTCAAGGACAGAGACACATGGAGGAGGAAGATATTTCATGTCCATCATTGATGATTACAGTAGAAAAATATGGGTATATGTCTTAAGGAACAAGAGTGATGCATTCCTTAAGTTTAAAACATGGTTGAGCCAGATGGAGAATCTAAGAGGGAAGAAAGTGAAACATCCTAGGACTGATAATGGCTTGGAATATCTATCTACTGAGTTCACAAGGTTTTGTGAAAATAAGGGCATCACAAGGCACATAACTGTCCCAATGAATCCCCAACAAAATGGTGTTGCTGAAAGGTTTAACAGGACTGTGCTTGAGAGAGTTAGATGTATGCTGATTGATGCTAGATTACGTAAATTTTTCTGGGGAGAAACATTGAACACAGCATGTTATTTGATAAATAGATCACCATCATCAACTCTAGGATTTAAGACTCCAGAAGAAGTTTGGAGTGGAAAGGTACCAAATTATGATGACTTGAGAGTGTTTGGTTGTCTGGTTTATGCTCACATCAGGCAAGACAAACTGGATGCAAGGGCACAGAGGTGTGTATTCCTAGGATACCCTGAGGGCATCAAAGGCTACAGGTTATGGTGTTTCGAACCAGGAAACCAGGAAACCAGAAACTCTTGATAAGTAGAGATGTGAGATTTAATGAGACTGTTATGGGATACAACTCTATTGGAAGTCAAGAAGAAGCTGATGGTGCTATAGAATCAGAAAGAATTTCCATCCAGGTGGAGCCTACTGATGAAGAGAAGATACTAGAGAAAACTGTTCAAACTCAACTAAGAAATTACAGTTCATCAGAAGAGGATGAAGACCAACCTGAGACCTCAAATCTCAGGACTTACAGTATTGGTAGAGATAGACCAAGGAGACAAATCCACAGGCCTGATTTCTATGGCCAAGCTGGGAGTGTTTACTATGCATTGAGTGTAGCAGAGGACCTGGAGTTTCAAGAGCCAAGCAGTTTCAAAGAAGCAATAAACTGCAGTGAAAGTGAACACTAGATAGGGGCCATGATGGAAGAAATGGAATCTCTGGAGAGAAACCAAACCTGGAAACTTGTAGACAAGCCAAAAGTGCAGAAGTTAGTCAGCTCAAAGTGGATATACAAGAAGAAGGTGGAGGCTGGAAAGGCTGATAGAATCAGATACAAGGCAAGGCTTGTGGCAAGGGGCTTTACACTAAGAGAAGGCATTGATTATAATGAGGTATTCTCTCCTGTTGTGAAGCATTGCTCTATTAGGTTACTATTATCAAAAGCTACACAAGCAGACATGGAACTACAACAGTTAGATGTTAAGACAGCATTCCTGCATGGTGATCTCATTGAAAGAATATACATGAAGCAACTTGAGGGCTTTGTGATTCCAGGAAATGAAGAGAAGGTCTGTTTTCTCAGGAAATCACTTTATGGTTTGAAGCAGAGTCCAAGGCAGTGGAACAAGAAGTTCAATGAGTTCATGATCAATGCAGGCTTCATAAGAAGCTTGTATGATAGCTGTGTATACTTTAACAAAGGTTCAAAGTTTGAACAAGTGTTTCTGTTATTATATGTGGATGACATGCTCATTGCCAGTAAGATTATGGACAAAATACAATAGTTGAAGAGAAGATTGAGCTCAGAATTTGACATGAAGGATCTTGGAGAAGCAAGGAAGATTCTGGGAATGGATATCATTAGAAGAAGGAAGTCTGGAACACTTTCGCTTCCACAGAAGCAGTATTTGCAGAAGGTGTGGAGAGATTTCACATGCATGAGTCAAGGCCACTAAGTATTCCAATTAACCAACAAACCAAGCTGTTCAAGGATCAGTGCCCAAAGACAGAAGTAGAGGAAATTCATATGAAGAAAGTTCCATATGCCAGTGGTGTTGGCAGTTTGATGTTTGGAATGATATGCAGCAGGCCGGATCTGGCCTATAGTGTTTCCTTGGTAAGCAGGTACATGTCAAATCCAGGAGAGGTTCATTGGGAAGCTTTAAAACAGGTCTTGAGATATTTGAAAGGCTCAGTCCGTGTAGGTCTGAAGTTTAAGAAACAAGAAGCTGGTGCTGTACCTCTTGTTGGGTATGCTGAAGCAGATTTTGCTGGGAACCTAGATACTAGGAAATCTGTTACAGGTTATGTTTTTACTTTGTATGGAACGGCTATAAGCTGGAGAAGTGTGCAACAACCTGTGGTTGCTTTGTCAACAACTGAGGCAGAATACATTGCCTTAACTGAGGCAATCAAGGAAGCTCTGTGGCTCAAGGGAATTCTCAAAGACTTAGGGATCAGACAAGGCTGTGTTACCATTCAGTGTGATAACCAGAGTGCACTTCACTTGGTTAAACATCAAGCTTTTCATGAGAGGTCTAAGCATATTGATGTTAGACTTCATTTTGCAAGGGATGTGATTGAGGCAGGATTTGTAGAGGTGAAGAAGGTTCATACTATGGATAATGCAGCTGATTTTCTAACCAAGGCAGTTCCTGGAAGTAAGATGATTCATTGCTCAAGCCTGATAAGGCTTGAACAGTGTGATTAAACCTGGAAGACAAGGCAGAATGAGGTGATGAAATACACTTGAGTTCATTGAGGTGGAGATTTGTAGATATCAGTTCAATATCATCAAGTGATCATGGATTATAGTAGAAGATTTGGGGAGTCCAGAATCGGATTTAGTATGTGGAGAACCGGGCTATAAAACCGGGTTTGTAGCTGGATCAGTTATAAGGTTAAAAAGAAAACCGGAGTCAAGGCGGTTATAACTGTCATTTGCAACTGATTAAAACCGTTGCATGTAAAACCGTTGTTGAAAGTCCGCCAAACAGTTTTGTGCAGTTGTGAACATAATTGGTTACAACTGCTTCTACTTGCTGATTCGAGCTCCGTCCTTTATATACATTGAAACCACTTGAAGATGCGAGTTGATACACGTTTCTTTCCCTCTGTAAACATTACTCAATCAATAGAATTAGATAGCTAGGGTTCTTGAGCTCAATTCGGTCTGTGAATTGGGGGTTTCTAGTTTTCTGGATTAATTCTTGTAATGGATTGATAAGTGGAGTGAATTGAGGTGTATGGAACCTCCGTTGATGTAGATCACATTGATCGAACCCCGTAAAATCCCTATGTTCATCATTTTCTATCTCTGTTTGGTGTTCGGTTTCTTGTGACCGTATTTCTTGTTGTTTTTCATTTCTTTCTGGTTTGAGTATTGTTTGTGTGTGTGAGAAGACTTGATTCTTAACAATCTCAACACTCATCTTCTATCTGATAGTCCTGTGTGATTACATCACACAATGTGATTCGACAACTAATGTCAAATACAAAGCTCAGATCTACTGTTCATAGAAGACCCCGTGGGATCATGATCATCCCTATTAAATAAGTGAAGGATTCCAATATTGTAAATATATGTTCTTAATTTATCAGTTCATTTTAATTCAAAAACACCAAGGTATTGATTAATATATTAATCTCACTCATTGGTGTCTCGAAGAATATCCGGTTTGTAATAAAGGTACATATTCACTCATGATTAATATAACATGTATGTCTATCAATGAATTTAAATTGTCTGGTCAAACCACAATCTAAATTTCATGTGGTCCGGTCCCAATACACCATACATGTATCTATAATTTCATTACCAAGTCAAAGAGAAACTTCAATGAAATTGAGACGATTTTATCAAAATAAATTGCCAAAATTTATTTACTTATTGACATAATACTTAGAATTGAATTATATATTCCATCTTTCCGTGTTTGACAACTTAAACACTCGATTTATAATATTTCTACAATCCAGGGACATATGCAAGTTCAACAAATTACCGTGCAAACAAATTATATGCTAGATTTAATTCCAAAATGTCTTTGCACAAATTAACATGTGAAACACCATATACTCTACTCAACATTTCTCCCATTTGTCCAAGAGTAAATGACCTTTGAGTAGTGTAAGCCTTACACTGATGTACTCATAGGACACCATACTTTTAACATTACTCCACATGTTTTGGAATCAATGATCTATGTATAATATAAGCCTTACTTTCAATACTGAGCTACAACATAAATTGCCACAATCTCCGCTTCCGTTGTGGAATCAGTAATCCGAGATCACTTGATATGTCTCTACACAAAACAACATAACAGTCCCAAAAACTGCATATGAAGCTTCGGTAAAAAATTTCTATCTAATTATTTTATCCTAATGGATCTAAGAATTAGAACATAGTTTATCTTTCAAGTCCTTTATATTTTAAGATGACACTAACTAGCACAAAAATGTTTACTCTTCTACATTTTTCTGAATATGTAAGACACCTATATTGCTTGCAATATGTAAGACTATAATTCCACATTATAAAAAATATCGAACATTTAAGGGCATAGACATTCAATTAAGTTTGTGAAACACATTATCAGTTTGCATATTACATGCACCTTTTCTAAAAAACCACCTGGTTTCATCTTACATAGATAAGGTCTGTGACTATCTTCCAATAGTCAATGTCTAAAAGCATCATAGCTACCAATATTAATTTGAGAAACTTTGTTATTTAGTGATGAGATCCAAAGACTCTTTACAAAAAAAAACAAGTCAAAAATTCTCCCTTCATCTTAGCTATGAAAAATTTCTAACTAACTAGAATTTAATATTATTCTCCCGCTACTTTATCAAAATCTTCTACTATCTCAGCTACTCGTTAATCAGTAAATGTACTACGTTGAATATTTTACATCTCCCACTGAATCTAACAAGTAAGAATTGTAGATTTTATAAATTCAACTGAGTATGTTCTGTGAGGAACTCTGGACTTGATAAACCAAGAAGCTATGTCGTTTATCTTGTCCAAAAGAACTATACTCTTGAATTCACATCCTTCTATACCTTGTCCTATAATAAGATCACATTTGTCTTCACAAAGCCTCCATTATCCAGGACTCTGTGGAAATAAAACGCATATTTTATGACAATGTATAACAATGTCTAGTTACTTCAACCCAAACCACAGCAGACCTTTGAGGGGTACCTGGTGAGTTTGAATACTGATTCCCATTACTAATCTAAACAAAACTACATGCATATAGAGATTACATCTTCAATCAATTTGAAGAACATCTCATTCTAGCATATAAACATTGCTTAGTTAGTAAACTAGACTAAGTTTCACAACTTATCAACCTCATAGTATTTCCCAAGATTGATATACAAAGACTTCTCAGACACATTACTATTTTAAACAAAAAAATTACATGCTTATAGAGATTCCATCTTCAAGCAATTGAAGAATGTCTCATTCTAGTATCTAAACTTTGTTTAATTAGTAACCTTGACTAAGTTCCAATAATCATCAAATCTTATTGGTAGAAAAAAATTGTACAACTTATTTGAAGAAATGTATTGCAAGTTGTTGATTAATGTTAAAATATTCAGGGCATTATCAGATCATTCATCACAAAACCACCATCATTTAAACGTAGTGTTCACACGTTTGTTGACATGATTATAACAACTTTGTTTAAATAAAATAGTAGAAATTAAATTTCTACCATGGTTAAGATGATAATAACAATATCCTAAAATTCTTTATTCTAAATAAAGAGAACACATCAATCAACTTTTACAAGCCCTACTGCATTAGTGTTAACCTTAGAAGTCTCTACCCTTTCATGAGTTTCCTTTGAAAAAAAGAATCCATGTAATCAAATTGCAACTATGATTAGTGGGCCGAATAATACTTAGTGATCATAGAATCAACCACTAAACATAACTCAATGAAATCACTTTGCATTTTTAGGTGCTAGGTAATCTTGGTAATTATTCTTCCAATTACCCTTCTTTCAACTAGGTAACAATTCTCCTTATTACTTCCTTCTGTCTTAACTCTCTTTGTACTTTGTTGATAACTTTTTGGATTTGACTTAGTCTTGTCTGCTGACTTAAACAATGTCAATCCAATAAAAACTAACAAGTAATGCATCCCTATATTTGGTATGATGAATATTCTCAGTACTTTTGAGCTTTATAAGTTCACTCAATGGCATATTCAGTTTAAAGCTAAATTTGAATTCCGAGAACATCTTTAAGAGTCTCTAATTCTATGTCGACCTGAATCTCCAACTAATTCAGACCCTAAAACCTCAACCACGTTAGTTCGGGTGATCATTGGAAGCATACGATCTCCCACAGGCGCCTAGGTTTCAAGTGCATGTTCATACTAGACCATATAGCAGTCAGACAGAAAATTGGCATCAAAACTTGAACATCTTATGAAGACTTTTCATGATTCTTGGTAATTTCCTTACTATAATGTTTTTGTTGCATCATATTTGAGATTAAGATTAATCCCAAATGTAGCAACAAATTAACACATCAGAATAAATTCACCTATCATATGCTTCCAAATGTTTAACATTGGACCCCTTAGCTAGTACAGTGAGAAATAGTTCAATTAACACAATATTTGATACATTTCAGCAATAGGAAAAATATTAAATAATATTCCAATCAATAAAAATTTCTCCTACTAGTTGGCCGTCAAACAAGTCTTTGGATGGTGAATTTTTAAGATGTTTTGTCAAAATTAAATGAATCCAGCATGAACATGTATGAATGACAAGTAACAAACGAATAAACATTTATTTATAGAATAGACCTAATAAAACTACCACATTATGCGACCACCTAAAACTCCAAAATCAGGCATACCCCTCTATAAGAGGAATAAATATTGATTTATGTCTAGGCTGTGACACTCCCACTAAATCCAATATAATCCGGATCTCATGCTATATTGATTTTGTATCATATTATTTTGACTATCAATAATATATTTTGGATATTCTATACGAAGTCCTCACAATATTTTTTCTTTAAGTGTATAACTCCAATATTAATAATTTTTAAGTCCGTAAATTGACTGTGATACCTATAGGGCACACATAATTAATTCACACGTACAAACTTACCACCACAAACTCAATCAAGTAGGTGAAACGATGATGTCCTCATGTAGGGAGACCGATTAAATTGGCACGAGACAAATGCATTTTCTACTTATGAGTTGTTCGTCTAATGAAATCAATTTAGTAACCGAAATAATACAACCCTCCTATGGGAAGACCAATTAAATTGGCACGTGGCATATACATTTTCTTACATATGAGTTTATTAAAATAACTCAATCGAGTAATCGAAACACTGCAATCCTCCCATGGGGAGGCTTACACATATTCTTAATAATGAGAAATTATATATACGGGCCCAATGTAGTAATCGAAACAGTGCAACTTTCCTTTAGGGAGACCATTTAGATTGGCACGAGGCATACAAATATTTTTACTAACGGGCTGATAGAGGAGGTCGTGAGTTCATTTGATAAAATGCACCCTCACACAATTAAAATTTAAGAAAAAATTGGGTTTTAAAACTTATTATTAATATCAAAGTCATCTTTAATGATTTTATTATTAACTGACATATTTGTTATCTATCTAATTTGAAATTAGAAAATAAATATATCAACTATGCATGACAATATAGTACCCAAAACTGTGTATATGCGATTCTATATGACATGTTTTATGAATGATATTTAATTCACAAATGATCAAAGCAGTAAAACGATCATTAAAAAAACTTTGAACAAATTTATGGTCACCCTAGACACAAATTAAAACAAAATTAAATTTCACAATTGAGCCAAAGGCCGGCTCAACTCTTCAACCTCCATATGCAATTTTCTTGGTCTAGGTAAATCTTTCTTTCGAATCTTGTGCCCAATTTGTCTGACTTTTGAGCCCAAATAAAAATATCTCAAGCCAAAAGTTAAAAACATTCGGACCCATCAAAATAATGAAATTGTTTGCCTCTAGCCAATATTGAAGTCCAAGTTTAATAAAATAGTTTTATATTCAAGTCAATCAATATTTCTAATCCATAAATAATTTTGTATCTAATTTTGATTATTCTGGCCCAAAAGTTAAATTTTCAACTCTCGTGCTCAAATTTATCCGGCCAATTTTTTCAAGCAATTGAAATTCATTTGACTTTTTAATTGATTTCCCGACCCATTTCTTGAGTCCAAATCAAAATCGCAAGGTAAAGATTCTTCACTGGTCCAATCAAAATAATAAATTATCTGTTTATATTTTTTACCAATATCAAAGTCTAACTTGAATAATTTAACATTCAAGTTTATTAGTATCGCCTATTAACAATTTTAAATCCAATTATAATTGTCTGGCCCAAATTTTAATTGGTCATCAATTCAATTTTATCCAGCCTTAACAAAAAAATTATTTTAGCTCATCGACAGAAACTTGCCAAATTGCTAAAACAAACTATTTGATAAAGCCTTAAAATTATACTCCCTCCATCCCAAGTTATTTTGCACACCGACTTTAGCACGTGGAATTAAAAAAAAAAAAATAAACTGCTTTTCACGTTTTAGTTGATTTTTTCAAAAGTGGAGATTGAGGATGGAGATTTTAAGGGTGGAGATTGTAAGATTTCTTTCTATTTCGGTGTGTAAAATAAGGTGAGACATCTCGAAAAAAAAGTGTGCAAAATAACTTGGGATAGAGGGAGTACTTGCCAATGAGGCAATGACCCTCAGTTGTGCATCTCTTCTCGTGAGCCGGCCAGCAACAATGTAGGAATCCTCTGCGAAATTAAGAGGCACAAACACGATGAAATAAATGTATAAGCAGAACATGTAAACAATGGCATTCACTAGATTATGAAATTTACTATTTTACCGCGACCATGAAATAGTGCGGCGCGACCTCGGTTTTCCAGAGTGATATATCGAAAAAAGGCTTCCAGCCATCAATGTAGTAACCCTCGTCATCGCTCATGATCTACAAGTTGTTAAGAGGCAACAATAAAATGAATATTACAAAGAATGACAAGGGAAACCAACAAAACATTAAAACTTTGATGTATTTCACACAAATCTCGTCAAAAATAACAAGGTCTAACCCCAAGATCTTCCGAACGTAATTAGAATACATACAATGAAGACATAAATATAAGTTTCTGCCAACTACAATGTCGATTAAGAAATAAACAAACAAATTTGCAGGACATCAGGTCCCAAATCATAAGCAATACACCAACTTCTTCGTGGGGCTTCAAAAAAACAAAACCGGCACTAGAAGTGGCAAGCCCGCGTATTCCAAAAATCCATTTCCAAGCGGAACCAGCCAAAACCCCATAATTTACATATTAAATGAACAACCAAACACGGTCCTTCTAGACATCGATAAACACTTGCGAATGGTGCCTATACCTCAAACTTCGGGAAGGGCCTCGTTAAGATTGATTCGATCCGCACCACGTAATGATCGCAAATATGTAGGACATCTAGGTGTAATATGACCCTTCTGTCTACATATGCTGCATCTCCTATCCTTCTTTGATACTGCGGCCGAATCCACTCCATCGCTCATTTTAGATGGTTCTAGCCGCACCTACTTATGTTATGCCCAGTCTGTTTGCATCGACCATACACCTGAGGCCTTCGTCTCGTACTCGACTCCGCCCCAGAGGGGTATCTCTTTTCTTTAGGGCGCCCTGCTTGTCTTGGCTTTTCTGGTGGGAGACACAACTTGTCCTTAACTTTCTGAGGAGGATTCCACTCAGTCGGGTCCAACACTGGATAGACTGTGCCGGACCATATCTGACGAAGGATATCAAGCTTTTAACATGGGTGCACACAAGCATGTTGGTCGTGCTTCAGCTTCCTAGTGTCAATTTAGTTAATTGAAATCGCTCATTAAACCTTTTAGACACAAATATTGATTATAATAGTATGAAAATATATACTTCCTTCGTTCAACTAACCTTATGGCTTTGGTTGCATGCGAACAAGGGAACATATGTTGTTGGAAGAATTTGCAGGTGCATGTATTTAGCCTGAGATTAACTACAAAAGCTCTCGTTTCTGATTCAACCCTGAAGATCAACGCGTCTATTTGCTCGGCAGTGAATCTCGATCCAACTTGGATGTTCTTAAGCAGTGTCGCAGCCGCGTTGTCCGTGAGAGGACCAAGCATTGTAGCAGCTGCGTTTTTCCTATCAACAAACCACTGCCTTATAATCCCTCTAATCATCTCAAGTATGGAGCAAATAGGAAGCTCTCGAGCCCGCAAAATTCTGTTATTAAAGCTCTCCACAATATTAGAACTCATTATGCCATACATTCTTATGGGACACAAAGCCCTTGCCCATCGCTTCGGAATTTTGGAAGTTAAAGACTCATGAGCTTTTGGGAAAGCAACTCTTATGGCATTAAAGGCCTTCACGAACTCTTCTTCAGTATACGTATACGATGTTTTTTCAAACAAACCCATGACATGCCGACCGAACGTGGCTAGGTTCTTTCTAATGTGATAAAAACACAACCCATGTGTCACTGTAGGAAACACTGTCTTAATTGCAACACTTATGCCCGGATGCCCGTCTGATACAATAAGGAGTTGGTGGTGGCATCCATACGCCTTTCTTAGTCTACTCAAAAGCCACTCCCAGGAGTCCTCTGATTCAACGACTCCAATTCCAACAGCCAGCGGAAAGATTTGGTTGTTCGAGTCCTTGCAAACAACAACAAACACTATACCCTTGTAGGGGCCCTTTAAGTGGGTACCGCGAACTACAATAACAGGCCGGCAAAATGTAAATCCATATCTGGGCACCCCAAATGCGTAGAACATAAATTGGAACTTTCCTTCCGCATCAGACACACATTTTGCCTTAGTACTAGGATTTGCTTTCTTCAGATAATGTACGTAGCCGGGCATCATCTTGAAGGACTCAAAGGCATCTCCGTACTTCGCAGCGTAAGCGACATTCCTACCCCTTAGTGCCAAGTCGTACCGTACTTCAACGGAATGGTCCGTAACGCAACTCAACCATCATCTGCCGTGGAATAAGTTTGGACCGCTCAAGCATTAGATCCTTTTGAAAGTAACTACCGAGCAGCTTCGCTGACACTCTACGAGGCGCACTAAGATTAGGATCTAAGATACAATCATGAGGTCAATTTCCAAACCCTCAAAACCCCTCCTTTTCCATCAGCGTTTAAAGTGAAAGAACACTTATCCATTTTGCAAATTGCAGCATAACGTGCCTTGCATGACCGAGTAACCCTGAACTCAGCTAAATTGTGCAGGTGGTACATCCCCACTAATGAGACAAACTCGCTCTTCGAATTGTAAATGGATCCCTCCATTAAGCCTTTTGATGATGCAATGGAAGGTTCATCGTTGAGTGTCGGTGAGTGTTCTTCACCAATGGCAGGAATTTCCCAAAATTTTGTGGGCTGGGGACCTGAACCATTACTCTCTCGATCGATGTCGTCTGCGTCTGGGTCATTTTCCATTTTGCATTCGATTCTCCTAATCCGTTCACGTCAACAAATCCTTCATAATTCGCTTGCGCATTGCAACGCCGAAAACCACAGTAATCACTGAAAGATTGAGAAATACTTCGAGATGCAACATCATACTCATTTTGACTCCCCCTCGGGCCAAAATCGAAACAATCTGCCTCAGCAACAGGACTTTCATTATTTCCTGTTTCACAACCCCCTCCTTCGTTATTTGCAAAATGGTAGGAATCTGGATCTCCTAGATTAACAGAAAAATCTTGGCTTCCAAAGGCAGTATTCGGTCTAATAGTACTTGTACTAGCCCCACCTCGTCTACGCGCTTAGTGTATAGCTGCTGAGTGAAATAAGGTAGACCATCTCCGTATCGAGAAACTCTGACTAATTCAAACACATATGATCTCGGGTTCGCTTTTAATGTAACAAATACCACAGGTTCCTCATTTGCTTGCAATAGAAAATTGACGTCCGTATCGTTCTTAATGATTCACTTGACTACTCTACTCCCAGTCGCATCAAGGGAGTAGAGCATCGGACAGGAATTGTTCAAATCTACCAGGAGAATGGACATTATATTGTCTACCAAGTTAGAATAGGTAAGACCCTCGGAAGAAACAGGCAAAACCCCTAAGTCGCCCCCCAAATATTCAAGGTTCTCCCAATGTCTTCCGAAATGAACAAAAATCTTCTTCCAATCCATCTGTAACTTCAGTGTAGCTTAAAACAACTACTTATTAATTCGTGTCTTTAAATGATTGATTGATACCTGAAGCATCATCACGGAACTTATTACTAAACAATAATTACCACTAAATAGTCGTGCATCAATTGGGATCCCAGACCATAAATTATGTATATGATGCACGACAAGGAAACATGCAACATTTGGGATCCACGAACCCAGGAATTCGTGGGAATAGTTGGTACACGTGGTAGTGCACACAATTTTAGGTCAATTTAAGTGTCTTTTTACGGACTTTTGTGTGCATATTCACATGTGTTTTGTGTGTTTATTTTTCATTGGCAATTTGACGTGTTTGGTTCATTTCCATGTCAAGACAGGTGAATTAAGGCCGAAAAACAGGTTTGAAGATCTCAAATTGACAATTCGAGTTCAAAGGAAAAAAAAAACAAAGAAAAACAGGGCATGCCCGAGGTGATGATGCCACGCCCGTGGCTCAGGCCACGGCCGAGGCTAACCAGCCCACGGCCATGGTAAATCCTCCAGAAGAGGGCAAAATTGCTGCATTACCTGCCACGACCGAGGCAGTCCAACGCCACGACCGTGGCGAGCCAAGCCCCACGACAGCGGTCAGAATCAGCCGCGGCCGTGGCCAAAGATCCAGAAGAAGGGCAAATCCAGCCCAACCAAGACCACGGCCAAGGCGGTTACTGGACCATGGCCGCGGTCCCAAATTGGGCCCAAACCTTTATTTTCACCACGTCCGCGGCCAGATTTGTATCATGACCGCGGCAGGGTTCCCTGTTTTAAAAATCCAAACACGTTTTTGCCTAAATTTAAGCTAACACTTTCTCCCCTATATATATATATCCTCTAATTCGAAATTGACGTATTCTAGAACACAATTCCAGCCACTTTGGAGCCTCCATCCTCCTCAAGAACACAGTGGGAGGAAGATTGAAGGCCAATTCATCCTCAACCCAAAGTTCTTGGTTTAATCTTCAAATTTATCATATTTTCTTATGTTTCTATTTATTTACTGATTATATTAGGTAAAATGGGTGGCTAGCACCCTTTAGTTCACCCTTGATCATTGTGGAACCTTGAGTTGAAGACATTGATGTGATTATTGCGGTTAATGTTATCGAAAATATTGTGTATTCAAGTGTTTTGTGTTATTTGCTGTTATTGAGCCACATTTATGAATTGATTATTGAATTGATCACCCTATAAGGGATTTGTGAATGTGTTGCTAGTAGTCGGGGTAGCTATCCGTAATGGTAGTGCTTTCGACTCATTTGTAGCAAACAATAAATATTTATTGGTGATAACACAAAGTTCAACCACTAAAACCGAGCTTGCGAGTTTTATGTTGAATTTATCTCGTTGTCTTAGTGTTTAATGCATTTGATTATTGAATCTAAGAGAGCTTGTTCGAGGATTCGATTAAATTGAATAGGGTTAGTCGAAGAGCTTATTTTGATTAACTAAGATTAAGGGACAACAAAGCTATTAGAGCTTGTTAATAGCCTTTATATAAGGGCTTGAATCACAATTTAATCGAGCATTAACATAGTTGCATGAATCGTCTAAGAACAAGGGGAAGCATGATCAAGAGTGGATCGTTTTATTACTTGAAAATAAAAAACCAAAAAAATATCTCTTTGTCTTTGATTATTTGTTTCTTTGAATTCGAATGTTAAATGCTTTTAATTCCGTTTACTTGCCTTTATTTGTTACTAGTAGATTGTTAGTCCATTATCAAGTCCCCCCAACCTTTGTTGCTTTCTTAAGTATTTATTTCTTGCATATTTAATTATAAATTGCTTGGCATCGGAATCAAAACTGTTCGGTCGTTCCCTATTGGATCGACCCTTATTTACCATTTTACTAGTTAGAATAGTTGATAAGGTTAGTATAATTTTATACTTTAATTTGGAGGTGACAACGAAACGTTCCAATAGTCTTACTACTCGATGTCGTGCATCGTGTTTGAAAAAACATAATGCACGACAACAACAAAATCGTGAAAGTTCATGCATGATGCATCAACTCGTGTATCTTATCGTGCATATATTCGTGCATCAAGTCAATTTTCAAGTCGTGCATCATGTCTTACACCAAGTCGTGCATTCTACTCATACGACAACTCGTCGTGCATCTTGCATCAAGTCGTGCATCAATTCGTGCATCTAGTTGTGCACAACTTATAATGAAATAATGTCATGCACGACCGGTCGTGCATAATGTCATGCACGACATTATGCACAAAATACAATTAACGCAGTATGATACACGACATTGTGTTTTCTTGTCTTGCATCATGTAGTGCATCATGTATTAATTTTGCACGACCAATATTTTCATGCCTTACATGATGCACGAAACCCTGGTGAATTCCTATTAATGTAAATTACATAATAACAGGATGCACGACATAATACATGATTTTTTTCCATCAATACAGTAATTCAAATTAGCATTATCATTCCTCAATGACCAATATCCACATTCAGATATGAAACACAAATATTCGGATAAATATTTGAAAAGTGTGATTCGGAGTTACTGACCGGTAATGTGATGGTTTGATGGACGAATAGAGGTCGTCGGAATGTCCCACAAAATTATCGCGGAGAGTGGATGCTCCAACGTCAGCCGCCGGTAATGAAACCTAAATGGGAAAATATGTGTACTTTGATTGTTTCTGATCAGTGTGGATGAGGAGTGGTGGGTGAGAACAATATAACATAACTGAGTTTATGTAACATCCAAAAAGTGTTACATGTATACTAAAATATGTTACTGTAAATTTTATGTAACACTTTATTGGTGTTATGTTTGCTGGTGCTACCTAAAGTCTAATGAAACACTTTTGATGATCTTTAGTAACATTTTTAATAGGTGTTACATTAGATTTAAAATTGTAACACTAAAAAAATGTTACATATAACCCCCCTTTATATAATACTTTTAATTGAAAGAAAAAGTTGAAAATTTGTCATTGCTGGGTTTCGAACCCAGGTTGCTAAATTGCAGGAGCTTAAGCGCAATGTCTTAAGAACTAGGGAACAATAACTTTTTAGTTATTTTAAAAAAAAAAAAAACAATATATACACAAGATTTTGTAGTAACATCAATAAAATACGCTCAAAATTAAGTTCCCATCAAACTACAACCTAACTTAATTTTATTTAGGTTATCCATATCAATTTGACACAAAGTTTACATTAATTGTAATTCCATTTTCATCCACTCATATATCTATATCTATATCTATATCTATCTATCTATCTAACTATCTATCTATCTATCTATCTATCTGTCTATCTATCTATCTGTCTGTCTGTCTGTCTGTCTGTCTATCTATCTATCTATCTATCTATCTATCTATCTATCTATCTATCTATCTATATCTTATTTTATATCACATTAATTTTATACATCTAATTATTGTATATAAATTTTAAGAAACTATCATTAATTTTAATTACAATAATTTTATGTATTTACTTATTATATATAATTTTGAGACACCTTAAAGTCACCTTTAAAGTAGTTAAGTGATTAATTACTTTTTTTGTGTTTTATAAATTTTAAATTAAAAAATAAAAAATAAAAAACTTATAAACATGAAGAGATATTACCAAAAGTCCCAAGTCTAGGTTCTCACACTTAAGAATTTGTATTCAAATTCTTAAAGTTTCAAGTCTATTTTGTTATTGTTTAGTAAAAATATAACGTGTGTATATTTATATACATACACACAAATAAGTTATAAATAACATTTAATTCATTCTTGATAACAAATAAGTAAATCTTTAGGTGCTCTAATAAATAGTTACTTTTGTAGGTCTGAGTCGATCGTTTTCACCACTTATGTTACAGATGTTCTATTATGATAATTAAGATGTAACACATGAGGCAAATAAAAATTAAAGTCACATGAGGAAAATAAACCCACAAATATTTAATTAGTTTAAAATAAAATAAATAATTTTATTAATTACAAGTGTTACTTATTTAGAATTGTTACATAAAAGTGTTACTTATTCAAAAGTGTTGCGTAAAAATTGTTACTTATATAAAAGTGTTACCTAAATGTGTTACAATTCAAAAGTGTTACGTTCAAAGCGTTACATATTCCAAAAGTGTTACACGAAAGTGTTACATATTCGCATATGTTACAAAAGTGTTACATAAAACTCAAAATTTTGAAAGTGAAAGTGTTACATAAAGTCATTTATGTCGTATTCGAATGAAATAAATGAGGAGTACTTTAGGGCATTCACTTCAAATGTGGACATTTTTGCAATTGGAAAATCAAAGTGGCTGGAAAGATTTCCCCACTTTCTACCGAGCTACAACAAATTTTTCCTTTTATTTTTCTCCCTTTCTGATTAGTGAGTACGTTAGAAGTAAGATATTTTGAGTCTTTGTCTTCGTTAATATGTCCACCGTATATACTTCAAAAATACCTATTTCTTTCCTTTTCTGGGGGAAAAAAGAAAAACTCTTATGCCCATTGAATAATGTATAGGACATATATTACTTGAGAATGTTTCTTTATCTATTTTAAGTAAATTAATAAATTAAATATTTGTCTTACAGTGTACCGTATTTTTCACCTAAACAAACCACGTACAACATGTGATCTAGATCACCAAGAAGATGTTCTCAATGAAAGTTACTTCAAAAAAAAAAAAAAAACAAATGGCGATACATTTACTTGCACTAAAACAAGAAACCCTGAAAAGCAAGAAAATGACTTAGTACAACAACAAAAAAATACTACCTCCATTTTTTCTAGTCGTCGTTCTATCTTTAGATAAGAAAATTAAGGGACTTAAGAAGTTGACAAATCAACCATCAACTAATTTCGTTAAATCCCCTAATTTTTTTAATCATTTTTATATGTTGTTAATACTTTCCACAACTATAGGTTTAGTATTGTAAAAAAAGTAGTATAAAAGTTAATTAGAATGAAAACTATTTAAAAACAAAACAAATAAGTTAGAATGACAACTAAAAAAACACGGGAATAATAGCTTAATTAAGTGCATAACAAATAGAATTAGGGAATATTTAGGCTAGCTTGGAGCTAATTAACTCAATTATCGTTCCATAATTTTTGGCTTGTTCGATTTTCTTTCCAAATTTATTTTTTAAAACGGTCCGACCCGACCCAGTTTACTGGGCCAACACTAGATGCCAAGTTAGGCCGGCCCGAAATTTTACCGGGCCAAAAATTATGGAGCGTGTCACAATCTATCCTCTTAATATACAAAGATTTTAGAACCAGCCCAGGGCTTATCGAGCTTGTTGGATCTGATTGTACTTCGAACCTATATTTTTATGGTCCAACCAATTTAAAAATATCGAACGGATTGTGCTGGCTCATTGAACCTGGTCGATTTTACCAGCTCAATCGGGTGGCGTAGTTATCCTCACAATTAATATTTTATTTTTTTATTCTAACTAATGTATTAATATCTATGATTGACCTACTGATTCATCTACTTCCTATATAAAACAATAAACCCTAAGGTAGCAAAAGAACAAGTTCATAGTCGAATTTGTTTACAGCCAAGTCATTGCCGCCAGCATGTCGATAGAGCAGAGCAATAGAAACATTAGAAGGAGAGGTTCTACAAACATTCCGCCGGAGATTCTGGAGCAGATACTACTCAATCTGTCCATCAAATCCTTGTTCCGCTTCCGTGTGGTTTCAAAATCATGGAGATCCATGATTGTGGAATCAGGGTTCGCAAAAAGATACCGGAGCGGCGCCACCCTGCACCACCGTGAAAGAATTTTCATAAGCTCGGGTATGGTAACCACCCGCCTTTGCAGAACTTATTTTAGCGGAGTTTGGTCATGCCACCCCTCTTCCATATCTTCAGATTCAGATGTATTGATTGAGGATATCGCAACGCCCATCTTCTGTCCCATACCAGGGCAGGAGCCATCTCTCCTTGCTTACTGCGACCAAGAATTATGGGTGGTCGAAGTGGAGGGTTCGTTATATTTATGGAACCCTTTCGTCAACTTATATAGAAAAATCCCTAGTCCAGTGGGTGGTGGAACAGCAGTCCATCGTTATTATTATGCATTGGGTTATGACTCTGTCAACGATGACTACAAAATCATAGCGAATCGCGCACCTAATGAACACCAACTGTATTCTTTAATAAGTGATTCCTGGAGGATGATTGCTCCGCCGTCGCCACAAACTAGTTCTGCCAAAAGTGTGTTAATGATTGTGTTTGTGAGTGGGACATTTTACTGGCTCACCAATCTACGTGCAGGCCGCATCTTCTCGTTTAATTTATGCAACGAAACGTTCGGGGAGGTGGCACCACCGAGTATATCACACTACGGGATCCGTACTCGTTACTATGCAATGAAGTTGATTGTTTTGAGGGGGAAGCTGTGTGTGTGCGTGAATGACATTCGTAATAGTAGATTTGTTATGTTGGTAATGGAGGAGAAGTCCTGGACTAAAAAGTGCGACATTCATTGGAGCAAAGAAACACTTCCGTACGCTCCATCAAAACCTTGCGGGCCTCCAGGAGGAAGAAGAAAAGAATATGCTCCTCTAATGCATCCTTTCTATGTGTACGAGACTGGTGAAATTCTATTTAGAGTATTTAGAGGAGGGATGAATGCACAGGTACTTTTGTACAAACGAGGAGAAGATGAGGAGAATCCATGGAGGGTTATTAGTCGTGAGATTTCACATATTGCTTTTGTCTGTGCACAAGGTATTTTCTCCCCTGTCGACAACAAATAACATGCATTCACCATCACTGTCGATTTTTATGTTTTTATTGTCCTATCTTTTAGTATGTTTTTATTGTCCTATCTTTTAGTTTATACATTGGTTTATGTTAACTTTGTCGATTTTTGTTTCCTCTTCCATTTCTACTGATGAGCACATATTGAAGTGATCATTCTGTGTACAATTTCAAGCTAAATGGTTTTTTTCCTTTGTTCTTCGGGAAAACAAAACAGCTTAAACTTTAATAATGTCTTTAATGATGTATCACTAAACAAAATCATAAATCATAAAAAACCTAGAGAAAAGTGTATCATTAACAACTTGACCAAATTATAAATAACAAAATCTTTTCAGAAAATCTAATTTCATTACCAGCTCATAAATAATAATTTTCAAATAAAAATATTTATAGATATTATAATTGGTTTAAAAGAGGTTTACAGCTTATCCCGATCTAAGTAGGGATAATGAGCTCAAACGAAGAAGCTATATATTTTGGGCCAATTTTAAATGTAAAAAAGGAGATTCAATACAAATAACCAAACCTAAAATTGGCAATACACATTATTCACTATTTATGAGAAATATGTTTTACCTTTTATTTTTCATTTTTGGTTCTTTTAAGTTTAATTCATTCTGTTAGTAGTTTTCACGTGGGTTATTTTCGTCATCTAACTTTGAATTTACACCGGTGTCGTCATAAATTGCTGACTTGGCAAGTAATTTGCTTAGTCATGTTCAAATTAGATGTTTTGTCTTCAATGCAGAAAACTTATCTACCTGTTTTTTTAGTTGGTAGATGTGTACCTGTCAAATAAAATATATTTTGTTAAACTAAGTAGTATATAATAGAATTATATTGTTGTTATAAAAGACTTAAATATATAAGTTTATAATAAAGGAAAATAACAAAGTAGTTATCAAATACTCCCTCCGTTCCGGCCTAATTGTCCAACTTGCCATATGTTTGTCCCAAGCTAATTGTCCAAGCTCATAAATAGCAAATTCTCTCACTATCTCCACCCTCAAAATCTCTACTTTTAATCTCCACCTTTAAAAAAGTCAAAGATTCCACAAAATCTGTTTTTTTCTTAGTCTGTCTTCGTGCCCCGCCAAGGTTGGACAATTAGGCCGGGACGGAGGGAGTACTAAATACTAAAGAATCTATCTTATCATAAATTATAGATTCTTAAATATTTCTCTATATACAACAGTATAATTAAATTACGAGGACTATATAATTATTAAGTGTAACATCTCAAAATCAAAAGTAGCAGACTTTTCTGTATGTCTTTTTAATTAATTTTCTAGTAAGAATTATTTAGAGTTTATTTTATATTAAAGATTTTCAAGTCAAATTAATTATTTATTCAAGTTTTGAGACTAATGATATTCTAGGAACAAAATATTTTTACTTAATTTTATAGGAGGAGCTATCAAGGGTACCGAGCTCACTAGTACACTCATTTGGTTTATGAAATAAGGTACCATAGACAAGAGATATTCAAAGGTATTTTAACTTCGTTAATGTACGGGTAGAATAACTTTAAGAATTACCAATAAACTTTTAATACGAATTATAGTCAATAATTTATATGCGTTCAAGTAAATTTTGTACATGTATAATATTATCCTTACCCTAAGTTTTAGAATATATAATCGAAACATACAAAGAAATGGATTGTACTAACTGGTTACCATTGTACTTTATACATTCTTCATATTACAATAAATAATTTTCTTGAGATAATGATAGTACGTGTTAATATTATATAGCCATATATATATACATGACAATGGTATTATATTAAAATAAAACTAATACGTAGACACTTTTTCCCTCGTCTCGTCCGGTCGTCATTCCCCAAAACAAAATAGAAGAACTTTTCTTAATTGTCCCACATCATTTTATTTGAAAAAAAATGGCTGCACGAGTTTACTATAAATAGAAGACTAGTTTACTTATTTACAAAATATATGAAGTACTCCCTCCATTCATAAATAAGTGTCGTTTTAAATATTCAGGTGTAATTTAAGAGTTTATAAAATGGTCAACAACATCCCTCCATTTTTCTTTCCATTAATTTTTTTATTACCATATATTTCTCCATCTTTCGACCAATACATTATTTATATAATATTATAATATTTATATGAAATTTTTTTTGAATTTAGCTAAGGATATTGTTGGAAGAAAAATGCAAAAAACGCTAGAATGACATTCTTTTGTGAAAAAATGACTTTTCCTAGAATGACACTTATTTGTGAACAGAGGGAGTACAACATATAGTTATATTTACGTAATGGGATTCCTTTAATTAGGAGACCCTAAATAGTTTCTTTTCGACGGTGCTCGGAGAATTAACACTCTAGGAGTTGTCGAGTAGTGTAACCTATTTTAAGGTATGGTGTCTTTAATAATTTCCTTTCTTATTTTATAATTTATATATATTTAGAAATTTAATTATTTGATTTAATTTATTTAGATGTTAGATATGATGCATATTAGTTAGTAGATATGACTTAGGGTTCTTCTACGGTTGATCGTCAATTTACAGATTTTTAGTGATGCAAAATCGAAATACACATGTTAGGTAAATGTGCTTTGTTACTTTTGGATATTTTGATTATTGATTAATTAATATTTCTATGCTTCTAGTAGTTTTATATAGGTAGAGATTATATTATGTAAATGTGTGAATTTTACTTAAATAAATTATTTGTCGAAATTCATGTTTTACATGCATTTTTAAAAATTTATATAAAACTATTTACTTTATGTTTTTTAAAACTATTAATACTATGTGGTACTTTATAGTGTTAGGAGTATATGATTAGAACATGAAGGTATTTCGTTTAGTTAATGAGTTTTAATGAATTTTACTAGATAAGGTAATTTTAGGTATAAAATAATCGAATTTAATCCTAGAAAAATGATTATAAAATTAGTGTCTTCAGATTTTTTAAAATTGTTTTTGTATTATAAAATACATGATATTAGAAGTCTATGATTAAAACTTGAGAAGCTTTTAATAAATATATGATTTGTAGTGAATTTTACAAGACATGCTGGTCTTAAAGCCTAAAAATTATAGTTTTTTAAAAAGATGTGTTTACCCTATATGAATCTAACTTCTTGTTATCATGTCAACTTGAGTATAACAATAAGTTAGTTACGTTACATATATGTTACTATGTTATTATGTTAATGTATTCTAAATGTGATTAAATATATAAATATAAGTATTCATGTGCCCTAGTTAAATATACAAGTTAAAACGATGATAGAATAAATTATGATAAAAAGAAGAATAACAAAGAAAGTTATAAGAATAAATGTCTCAAATCGGCGAGTGCAGTACGAGTTGGACCAGACAACCTTGGAGCCTCTCCAGAATAAATCAGTCAAAGCATATCTACATTAGTCCTAGAATGTCTTCATGAAAAGTGGGTAACTATGTAGCTTTTATACTATTGAATTTGTATTGTGATTTATATGTTCGCCTTCGGGCTTATGGTTACTCTTAAGTCATAAGATGGGCTTTTGGGTAAGACTTTTGAGTCGTAAGATTGACTCCTAAGTCCAATGCTCTCGAGTCGTAAGATTGGCTCTTAAGTGATCTTAATAATATAGCTTCGAGTCGTAAGTTTGACTCCTAGTTAGACTTTTGAGTCGTAAGATTGGCTCCTAAGTCACGCAATATGACTTATGAGCGTAAGATTGACTCCTAAGTTAAAGGCTTTTGTGTCGTAAGATTGACACCTAAGTCAATGATGTATTTATTATGGTGCATATTCATTTAGTATAACTGCAAAGTTTTCCCACTGGGTTACGCATAACTCATGATGCTATGCTTAAAATATTTTCAAGGCAAATAGATGGGAGGCGATCTAGCTGGCGCGGACTAGTTTCCATAAGAAAAATAAAAAAAATAAAGTAAATACATTTGAAGTTATCACGCTAGAAGCCTTAATTTTATATTAATTAGTTTTACAAGTGATTTAAAGTAGTAAAATTATTGGATTTTAAAATTATAAGTACTATATCTTCTAAAATATTTATAAGTTAAAAGTTTCTACTACTTATGATATTCTAAAATATATTTTATGATTTTGACTCAAAGCATGTGGATTTATACGAGTTGGTTTTATATTAAGAATAGTTTAATTAATTATTAATGATAAAATTTCTAACTCGTATTTTTTTTATATTAAAAGATCTTCCGCTTATAAATATTTTACTAGAAGTATGTTTTAGTGGCAACCCTTCACCTGCTTACGGGGCTAGAGTGTTACACTAAGTCGAAGTCAAATGAGGTAAATGATAAAGATTACTTTCAACCTAATGAAAATTATCATACATATCTTATAAACTAGATGTCCACCCATGCAATGCACGAGATGAGTACTTTTTCTATTATAATAATAATATAATAAAATTATCAGCCTATATATTATTTGAGAATATAAAATCGAGAGTTGATTTTTTTTTTTATCCAATTTTCTTTCTTCCTCCTTACATATTCTTTTCTACATGTAGGTTTTTTTTATATATCCAATACCTTCCATTATCAAAAATTGAAACTACCGGTTAAATTTTCATATATTTTGACTACTTAATTTTTTATATTTTTATTTTTAATACCTTTCATTATCACAAATTGAAACTACCAATTATATTTTCATAAGTTTTTTAATTCAAGTATTTGAATGCATGATCTGATGATGTTGAATATTTTAAGTAAAATTTTAAAATAAAACCATGAAATTTTATTCATTTCTCTCCCTATTATTTCAGTAGTGCATTTCACAGGTTGTAATAATTACATATGCATAAGGACAAAACAATGTCAAATATCTTGAATAATTATCGTTTGGAAGTCACATATATTAAATAACATAATATTAGTATAAGAAGCCACAAACATATTAGTTACTTAAGTACAAGAGCGGTATACTATATCATCATGTCATATTCAAATAAAAACTAATTGATTTATTATTTCCGTAGGTAACATAAATTTTCTTTTATGAAAATAGAAAGAAAAATAATAAGCAAACTAATTTAAGCAACAAATCACTTTAACATTTAAGTTTTCTTCTATTGTAAATTGTAAACCTAACAAATTTGTATTTTTTTATGATTTTTTTAAACCAAATAATTCAAAATTTCCAAAAATTATTAAGATAAAAAGGTGAAATTAAAGTAAATAATTTAATCTTTAAAAAAAAAATCCGTTCAAAAAAATATTAGGAATTATATCACATATTAATTTTATATAAAAATGGTTAAAAATCAAAATATATCATTAACATCCTAAAAATGTATTTTACACTTAACATCAATATTTTAATTATAATATATGCATTATGGACGTTAAATTGAAGATCGTCCAAAGATGAAAACATTAATATATTTCTTATGAAAAACCGAATTGAGACGAAAAAATTATAAGACCTTAAAATTTCGAATGGAGAAGATAAAAAAGAAAAGGAAACAAAATTGATTGGAGGAGAACCCATAAAAGAAGGTGGATGAGACACATATTTCTCCTTTTTTAGAGGCTCTCTTTTAATATATAGTAGGGATAAATAAAGAAAAAACAACATAATTTATTAGAAGACACGTATTTTCCCCTACTTTCTTGCAACCCTCTTTTAATATTAAAGGCGGATATAGAAGATTTGACCAATTAAATATTCTTGATTTATTTATGGCAAAAACTTGGGTGCATAAGATGCACCATAGTGTTATTGTACACCTTATGGACCCCACCGGTTCAGCCCAAAAAAATCGCGCGGTTTAGACCGGTCTGAACCGGCCAATTATTATTATATTAATATTTTTTGCGCGCGCATGTTATATACTTAATGGCCTGTTTGTTGAACACTAAAAATAAGTGGTCTGGTGGTATTTAATGCAGTCTTAAATATCTCAACCTTGAGGTCAAGGGTTCAATTCTGTTTGCATCTTTTTTCCTTCTTCCTTCATTTTTCTTTCCTTTTCCTTCTTTCTTTTTTTTTTGCCCTTTAATTTTTTTATCTTTTAACCTGTGAGTCTGGAAAAAATAATAAATTGTATTATTAAGTTTTTTTATAATGCAACAATAATTGTATTGTAAGTTCGAAACATAAATATTGTACAATATACAAGAAAAATTAATCTAACCAAACCTATACTGTCATACATCATAATATACACCGTATCGAAATATTAAATATACTGCGAGTATTGTAAGTTGAAAAAAATAAATATTTCGCAGTATGAAACAAAAATTAACTAAAACAACATATACTGCAAGCATCACAATGTATACTGTATCGAAATATTAAATATACCGTGAGTGTTGTAAGTTGAAAAAAAAAATTTCGCAGTGTAAAACAAAAATTAACTAAAACAACGTATATTGTCAGGCATCATAACGTATACTGTATCGAAATATTAAATATACTGTGAGTATTATAAGTTGGAAAAAATAAATATTTCACAGTATAAAACAAAACTTAACTAAAACAACGTATACTGTCATGCAACATAACGTATACTACATCGAAATATTAAATATACTGTTAGGCATCATAACATATATTATGCTCGAAATTTGAATATACTGCTGGTGAAAAATAAAACTGTCATGCAACATAACGTATACTACATCGAAATATTAAATATACTGTTAGGCATCATAACATATACTATGCTCGAAATTTGAATATACTGCTGGTGAAAAATAAAAAGGTGGTGTTCATATGCTCTCAGGCTTTATAACATATACTATGCTCGGAATTTGAATATACTGTTGGTGAAAAAAAAAAAGGTGCTGTTAAGATTTGAACCCGCGCACTGAAGGGTACAATGCCGCGCCTTTACCAACTAAGCTAGCGCCTATTTTGTGATTCCAAACACACCTTAATATATATATATATATATATATATATATATATATATATCACGTGCGCGAAAATCATAAGTGGGGCCCACAAGCTTGTAGACGGATTGTAGTGCTATCGATCATCTTAACTCTTTCGATGCATATTTACGTGTTTATGTAAGTACGTACTTATTTGCTAACAGTGGCATCAGACCCATTAGGGATCCTTCTCACCTGATTTGATTGATTATATATTTAATCTTGTGATATAATTAATTTTGTAAGCATCAAAATCAGTTGTGCTATACATACTAGTAATGCTCCCGTGCGATGCACTGGCATACAAAATTTAATATATTTTTATTACATACTAATGTGGAAAGTTATAATTTTTGTTATTTGAGATCAAATATAAGTTTCTATACATGATATTTTTTTTTTTTTAAATATTAGTAAGTCTTAGCTCGAAGTCAGGTCACCACCATGTCAGGTTGATCCAGAATTTCATTGGACCAAAAATTAGTGAATCCAGTCCAACCCTCTAAAAAATAATTTCCTCAAGGACTCATAGAGGTATGATACGATTAAATGACATATAAAGTTAATTTAAGAAAATTAATACGATATATGAATTAACCAAATACACTAAAAGAATAATTAAAAGGACACAATAGAAAAAATAAAATTCGATGTTTTACGATGTAAGAATCTTAAGAGTCCATTATTACCCGTAACACTCGACTACTTTTCACTTAATATGCTAATGATCATTGTTTATCCTATAAAGAAAGATGAAATTATTATTTTTTAGAATCAAAAGTACTATGAAAATGTTTCAACTATTCTTGACAGCTTATTTTGATATGAATATTAACTACATGTTTTTTTATTGTGGTTTCAAAGTTGGCTATAAAATATTTATTGTTACCCACAATTAGTGCATTAAAGGGTTAGATTTTCTTGCGCTTTTGTGGCGAGTTTTCCACCAATTTCTTGGGTTTTTCTAGATCTTTCCCTGTGATTTCTTTACGGATTTTGTTCTCGTTCATCTTTCTCGTGTTTTCGTTTGGACTGTTCTCTGACTATTTGTACTGAAGGATTTTGTTCACAGTGAAGAATAATGATGTTTCTTCCTTGGCTGCTAAGTGGTCTTCTCTTCAACTTTCCGAGGCGGAATCTGAAGAGGTGGTGGTTGTTCCGACGGAAGGGACTATCATCGATGGCTATTTGTATGGCCGTTTTATTTTCAAACGCCAGATGGCTTGCGGGATTTATCTATGGCTCTTCGTTGTATATGGCATTCGAAAACTTCTTTGGAGGTGAGTTCAGTCGGACATGATTTATTCGCGTTCAAATTTGGTAGTGTTGCCTAATGTAATAAAATCTTGAGGAATCAACCATGGAATCTGAATGGTTCTTTACTAAGCCTGTCTAAACTTAATGCTGATCAAAAGCCTGAAATACTCGTCATTTCTGAGGTTCCCTTTTGGGTTCAATTACATGGTCTGAGATTTCAGTACATGATAGAGGAAACCGACAGAGCTATTGGTCGGAGAATTGGGAGGGTTCTTGAGGTTCAAATGCCAAGGGTTCTAGAAAAGTATATTCGATTAAGGGTGATGTTGGACGTGTCGAAGCCTTTATGTCGTGGCAAGACTGTATCATTTCAAGGAGAGAAGGAAGTCGTTTTATGTAGATATGAGAAATCGTAATTTTTGTTACATTTGCGGAATGTTATCGCATGTGGAACATGATTGTTTGGTGGGAGAGCGAGAGGGGAATGGGGCTAGTCGAGCGGCAAGGCCGTATAGGCCGTGGCTACGAGCTGATGGGCAGGGGTTGTCTACTGTCATGATGATTTGAGTCGATGTTGGGTGTTTTGCTTGTTCCGTGGCTAGTGGTGGAAGTGTCGTGTGAGGGGGTAGTGATACTGTGACTCACTCACAGAATCTGACACGGAAGGAGGTGTCTGTGGGGTTGGTGGTTTTGGAGGTAGAATCTAAACAGAAGAGGGAGGTAATTTTCCTGGATGTACTGCTAGTGGGGGTTTGTCTGTGGTGAGGACAAAGATTCAAAGCATGCTAGTGAAGTGCATGATCAAGTGGGGGATGCTTTGCATGAGCAGAGTGGAGGTAGGGACGTGTATGGGTCGGTGCATGAACAGGTGGGAAGTGCTTTCCATGGCCCATTGCATAAAAAGTTCGGTGGTGGGGTGATTGGGCTGTTGGTTTTCTAGGCAAGCTCTGACAACACTAGACGTTCAAGTGGGACATCGACGGTGGTTCCGGTGAAGGTCGTTTTTACACGGTTGAAAGGAAGTGTGGGGTATGAAGGACATGGTGACATTGTTGCTCGCAAAAGAGGGCGACCGCGTGGCAGTGGGGGGTCAAGAAGAGGGTCTCGTGCTGTTGGAGAGGTTTCAGCTTCGAAGAAAAGTCGAAAATGTGAGCTTGAGGATGATGCAATGGTAGGGGGTTTGGAGAAACGATCGAAGCCTATTTCTTTGGATATTATTCCGATTTCTGATCGGGCAGTGACTGAGGACGCCCAGCACTGCCCATCGCCATGAGTTGTAACGTTTGGAATGCGCGAGGGCTTGGGAACCGGTGTGCATTCCGAAATCTAGCAGCTTGTTGCTGATAAAGATCCTCTTGTTCTTTTCATTTGTGAGTCTAAGTTATCTTCTAGTTCTTGTTCAAGATTTCGTGTTTTGCTTGATTTTGTGGTCATGTTTTGTGTTGACCCGGTGGTTCATAGTGGTGGTCTAATTGTTTTTTGGAAGCATAATGCCACTCTTGATATTTGTTCGTACTCAAAAGGGCATGTGGATTGTCATGTTGCTTATTTGAATCGTGTTTGATGTTTTACTGCTTTTTATGGTAATACGTGTAATATTTTGCGATTTTAGTTGTGGCTTTTGTTGAGTTGTTTATCTGAGACTGTTGAGTTTGGTAATTTGACGTGGTTAATTAGGGATGATTTTAATGAAATTATGTATGACTCGGAAAAACTAGGGGTGCAATTCGACCATTTTCTCAAATGAATATGTTTCGTGAGGTGCTTGCGGATATTGGGGCTCAAGATTTTGGGGTGTTATGATGAATTTTTCACTTGGTATTGTCCGAGGTAAGACGGGTCTGCAATTTTGGAGAGGTTGGATTGATTTGTGGCTTCTCTATCTTGGAGGCATTTAATCCCTATGGTGAGAATAAATAATTCGGATTTTTATGGGTCGGATCATAGACCAATTTGTTTGTCTTTGCGCATTATTGATTCGGTGTCTAGTATTCAACATCAGCCCCATTTTTTTTCTTTGAACATATATGGTTTTTAGAGGATGATTTTTAGGATCACTTGAGTCTGTTTGGATGAATTTTCCGTTGGGACTTTCTTTGTATTAGTAATTGATGTGTGTTCAGGTTTTTCGTCATAATTGGGCATATGATCATTTTGCCATGCAAAAAGTCACATTAAAAATACGACAAGGGATCTTAATTTAGCCTTATGTCCGAAATCTAGTGGGACTAATTCTGAGAGGGTTCACAAGTTACACAATCAGCGGGAAATGCTGAATACTAAGGAGGATGTTTATTGGCATCAACGGGCTAGAGTCAATCGGCTTAGTCAGGGGGATCGCAATACTGAATTTTTTTCATGCTAAAACTTCAGAGTGTAAGCGTCGAAATGTGATAACTAGTTTGGTCAATAGACATGGGGAAGTGTGTTCGTCTTTGGATATTATGACATAAATTATTGTCTCTTTTTATGAGGATTTATTCTGCACTTCTAGCTCTTCTACAGAGGGTATTCAGTGTATTGTGGAGGTTCTTATGCCTAGTGTGTTGGAGGTGCAAAGTGAGTTCATGGATAGACCTTTTCCGGCCGAGGAGGTAAAGAAAGCTCTATTTGATATGCATCCGTCAAAGGCCCCTGACGTTGATGGATTTACTGTATTATTCTTCCAAAAGACTTGGGCTCTGATGGGTGATGATCTGGTGGTCACTATTCTTGATAATCTAAATAATGAGGCTGGCTTATTTGATTGGAACCGCACATTGATCACTTTGATCCCAAAGACACAAGAACTCAAATGGTTAAAGGATTTCAGGCCTCTTAGGATTATGTAATAATGTGCAAAAATTATCTCTGGTGTGTTATCGAACAGATTGGGGCCAATGTTAGATAAGGTGGTGGACCCGCAGCAGAGTGCTTTCATCCCAGGGCGTATAATAACTGATAATGTGCTTATAGGCTTTGAGTGTATGCATTGGATCATATCCAATAAGAAGAAAAGATCTGGGTATTGTGCATTGAAGCTGGACATGGGCAAAGCTTATGACGGAGGGGAATGGGACTTTTTGTGTGAGATTATGTCAAGAATGGGTTTTAAATCGGTATTGGTTCAACTTATTCGACAGTGTATGCCCATGGTTTCTAATGCTTTCAATTTGAATGGTACTGTGGTTGGGGAGGTTAAACCATCGCGGGTCTTTGTCAGGGTGATCTATTGTCACCTCTCGTGTTCGCCTTATGTTCTAAGGGATTATCGGTCTTCCTACGGAAGACGCAAGAACATGTCTTGATTAAGGGCGTAAAAAATGCTCCTCCTTGTCCTACTATCTCACATTTAGTTTTTGCAGATGACAACTTATTATTTTTTTGGGCTACGAGGGCTGATGCAGAACATGTTCAGGATTGTCTCTTGCGGTATGAGAGGGTTTTCGTGATTTTATTTCGTTTAATAGAGCTTTGTTAGCGAAACAGGTGTGGAGAATGGTTGCTAATCCAGAGTCTCTTGTTGCTCGTTTATTTAAGGGGATATATTTTAAACATTGTGATATTATGGAGGCTGATATAGGTTCCAATTCTTCATACATTTGGCGATCCCCTGTACTGGAGTCGGGATATGTTGGTGACAGGCTCTAATCCTGACCCTTAATTACCGCAAGTGTACGGATGTAGGTGTATATAGTGGAAGTCAAGGTCGATCCACAGGGAATAAGTTTACGTAGTTTGATACTCTAATTATCTATGACTATCATACCTAGACACTGGAAATTTGGAAAGATTAATTAATTACTAAACTTAAATTGCTTATAAACTATTAAACGAATTAATTAACAAACAGGGATTTCAGTGAAAGAGAGTGTATTCTAAGGTGTCGATTTCAGGAATTATGGTAATGATGCTTAATCTCTAACTTATAAATTTTTAAACCTGTTTTAATATCTATTAGATGACATTCAATTAACTTAGCCCTTCTCTCGAAGCGACTAAGTCGTAGATAGATTAGAATAATTACTCTCTCGAGTTAATTAATCCTAACAACTCCTAAAAGTTCCTTAACTATAGTCTACACAATCATAGACAACTACGCTATAAGTTGTACGTCTATTAACAACTCCCTTCTCTCGAAGTGAAATTGTTCAATAGGTAGAATAAGCCTAATTGATAAAATTATGCTCAATCATAAAATAGGGACAAACACATAGATTTATGACAAAAAAATGGAGTCTTAAATTAAAAGATTAAATCAACATTGTTGTAAAATCATACTCTCTAACCCTAGGACACAAGTAGTTTAGCCACTCATGCGTAGTATCAACTTAATACAAGAATTCAAAAGAAATATTGTAATGAAATTAAAGACTCGACAAGAAATAATTAAACCCTAGTAGTCGGCTCTTCGATCTTCATCTCGTCTTGCTCGTCAACAGAATGTATGTGTAAGTATGAGATCTTCCTTCAAAAGTCGAGCTTAGGCCTCTATTTATAAGTTTGGGTTTGAAATCCTCAAGAGATTAGGAAAAAAATCCCATTAAAATCCGGATTCATTTTGGAACACAAATTGGCGCGATCGCACAAGGAGTGACGCAGTCATGTTGAGCTTTCCAGCTTCAAACGCATTAAGCAGGCCTCTTTTGGCGCGACCACATTGCCTTTCGGCGCGGTAGCGTCAGCTTTGCACTATTTAGCCTCATTTTGACGCTGCCATAGAACATATATATAGTACCATATAACCCTAGGTTTACGGTCCTAATACCCATGTCAGTTTAAATTAATTAGTCTAACTTTATTAATTAATAAAGCTCAATTATCCTAATCTAGTCCATATCTTTCAAGTTAGTCTCTACAAACTTCATAGTATTTGATTTCGCGCGCCTTTTTTGAAAATTAGTTCTACGGCCCTTACCCATGTGCCTTCTTTTTAAGTGTTTGCCCTCCTTGTTCAAGGAAAAATCAATTATGTACCATTTCACATTTTATCTTTGTTATTATTTATTTGATTATTATTAGTTTTTGGTATGTGTGTTCTGTTTTCAGCAACATCGTTTGGTCTGAGTGCGTGTTGGGTGGTTTGCGTTTGCCTTGAAATGAATCGATTTGTTGTTGTTATGCTATTGTTACTAGGGCAATATGTTCTTCACTCTTATGGGCTAAAATAAGTCAAAACCAAGGTAGTGAAACAAACCGTCTTGGAAGGTGATACAACTTAAGACCTATAGTTTCATTGGAAGTGTCTCAAGTATGGTATGAGATCCATAATAAGCTTATTTTGATAAGCTTATGACTCTTGGATTTCTTGTTTCTTTATTTGTTAGAGTATTTTTGTTATTCTCTCATTTTGATGTTGTCTTTTAAAGGTCAAAAGTGAATGCAGAAAATCTTTACTCTTCATGCCAACTTAAGTTGTTCTTCGGTTGTCACTGAACTGTGATGATTATCTATTCATGTCAAATATATTTATTGTTCACCCGGTTAAGAATGTGCAGATATTACCATACAAGTGCTACTATATGTTTTGGTTATTGTTTTACATTTGTTTGTCATGATTTTTTCATGGAAGTCAAAGTTTACAAAAATTGTTGCTTTTATTTACTTTATTTTCGATTTTTGAAGGAATACTGAATGCTTTGAAAGTCATATGTAACTTCCCTTTCTTAGTGGTTGGCCTTGTACTTTGTTACTATGGGAACTACTTTAAGTTAAGGTACAAAAATGTATGTTTCACAACTTAAGATCTGATGCTCATTCACATCAATTGTTTCTAGGTAATAGCTTTACTAGTTTAATGAGATTGGTTCGTTAAATAGTGTTGACAAAATATATTGGTATCATGCACCGCGAAGTGGTCATACAAGTATTGTGATTCTTGAAGTGATTGTGTTTCTTTTGGGTAGTCGGCTGCTTGAGCTCCTTTTATTCATTAGGGAATTTAATATTAGGTTTTGCATTTGAGACATTTTGTGCAACTTATTTTGGGCTTTTCTATAGGCGTTGCGTCACATTTGAGAATTCTAGTCTTTAGTACAAGTTTCGTGATTTTTTATATTGCTCACAATTTTTAATCTTTAATGCAATATCTTTTATGTTATTTTAATTTGTGAGTGCGAGATAAATGTGAAACATAAATTTGAGTTGTATGAAATGTATCTTTAATTGATTGCACCTATTCCTTGAGGAATAATAATAATAATAATAATAATAATAATAATAATAATAATAATAATAATAATAATAATAATAATAATAATAATAATAATAATAATAATAATAATAATGCATTACTTATTGCCTTCTCATTTACAGTAACAAGCATTTAAAATATGTTTTTAGGCCCTTTATATATTATAAGTTAACAAATTAGTAATGTGTAGAACAACCTATCATATCATGACATTGAAAAATGTCCCAAAAGGTGACAACGTATTGTTACGTTTGAAGAGATGACACTTTTTCTAAATGTCTCCACGAGTCAATTTGGGATGCCTGGTCCGATTGAGTCAAGTTCATCAGATTAACGCTATATTTCAAGTTGGATCAGGCTAAAATTTGATCGGGCTTAAAATTAGTCAGGTCAGTCAGTTTATTTTTTTATAATATACTGATATTATTGGGTCGGGTCTGTCAGACCAAATAGTACTACGAATCAAGATTTCTATGGTCCAACCCACTTAAAATATCAGGGCAACTGAGTCGGTCCATCAACCGAACTAATTTTGCCACATCTATCCATAGGTCAAGTGTATTAACAAGTGGGTATCAAAGTTCTTTAATGTCTAGAAAAAGCAATCTCTCTTGTAGTTACGATAATATTAATATCTATCTAGAGTGTTGTAAATACTTCAGTTCTATATGTTTTTCTTTAAGTCTGTACCAAAAAAAAAAAAAAAAAATTATGGGTTCATTTGAAAAACTCTTTATTTATTTATTTCCTATGATAAAATAAATCTATAGAGTGTTGTAAATATTTCAATTTTTTATATTTTTTTTTAAGTGTGTACACTAGAGAAAAAATTATAGGCCCATTTAGTAAACTCGACACGAGTCTAAATATTTTTAGATACGACTTTGATGAGGATTGAGGATGGAGATGTGATGCTCAATACGAGCTCCGACCCGTCTACTATTGCTAATATATATATATATGAAGTGAGAATGTTTAAAAACACAAATTTTCTACAAAATAAGAATCTTATATTTCAAAAGTTAGCGACTCGTATTATTAATTTAAATAGAAAACTAAGAAGTTTAATTTCACAACATATGGTTTTTAGAGAGAGGAGAGGGGGTTGAAACTTTGATTGGAGAAAAACCACCTGTAAACTAAACGAAAAAGAAGAGAGGAGAAAGATCCCGGCAGGGACATTATTTTTTCGTGAACGTAGATCTCCGTATCGAACCACGTATACCTTGTGTCTTATTATCTGTTTACCTTTGTTATTTTTTGACTGGTACCTCCTTGATAACGGGTTGCGCTTTATCAATTGGCGCCGTCTGTGGGAATCGACTGGATTTTAATATTGATACCGCACTTGTTATACCATGGTAACCACTCGCTTAACTCAATCTCGCCAAGGTGATCAGATCAATCAAGATCCACCCATGGATCAAACTTTGCCACCGAGGCAACCACTGATGCGAGATACATCTCATTATCAGGGCAACCAAGGCCCGGTCGTGAATCCGGACGACCAATTCTTACCTCTACCTCCACAAGATATACAAAATCCTAATCCCGCTGCTACACAGCCGCATGTTAATATTCAGATGACTCCGGAACTACTCCAGGCTTTCCTGCAAGAACATGCTCATGTTCTCCAAGACTGGGCAGCCAATCGTTTAAACCCTGATGGACCTGCTGGACATGCTACCAACCCCGTAGCGCATCCACCTCGTCGAAACCCGCTCAACCAACAAGATCCTGTGCACCATGGGCGTCAGGACCGACGACGAGAATGACCCGGTTCTCCCGAGGACCATGGCAGTTCTAATGGGTCAAGACAACGCAATGAAGAACTTGCCGACGCTGATCGTCGCCGTCCACTTAACGCGACTAAGAGAGCTCGTTATGCCAATCCCCATACTTTAGATCTTCAGGAGTATGAGCGAGTACAACGCAATGTTGAACTAGATAGAATTCTAGGCCTTGACGCTAATGGAGACATTATCACCCCATTCTCCCAAGAAATACTGGCTACGCCCCTTCCCGAAGGGTTCAAGAGACCTGCCATATCACCTTATGACGACACTGGAGATCCGGCCAATTTTCTTGGGGCTTTTAGGCACAACATGCTCAGTCGAGATCATACCGCATCTCTTCACTATTGTAAGATCTTCCCCGAGTATCTTTAGGATGAGGCTCGAGTTTGGTTTGACTCACTCCCCCGTAATAGTATATCCTCTTTTAGAGAACTTGCTGAACACTTTTGGGCACGTTTCGAAGCACGTGCAAAGCCCATGTCCACTTTGGCCGATCTGATGAACGTGGAACAAAAAGGAGAAACCATCTCTCAGTTCCTGGAACTTTTTACGACTGAAAGTTTGAAAGTAGGAAATCAGCCAGATAGCATCATTATCACAGCCTTCATGAATGGATTACGAGCCGGACCACTGTGCACCGAGCTAGCTCGTAATACTCCCGTTACTACCCGAGCTCTCTATCATGTGGTTGGGAGGTTCGCTAAGGCAGACGAGCAAACCCGGCGTAAGAGGGAAAAATCTATTGCTAAGAGACAGTCAAATAAAGGACAATCCGGGTCTAATACTCGTACCAGCGCCTTCAACCGACTAGGCAGAGAGCGACCAGACACTCGTCACGATCTACCTCAACTAACACCTTTGAATCGGTCCCGAACCGAAATACATGCCATCCACAAGGCCGATCTAAGATCTTGTCCTTGCATGACTGCGCCGGCTGACAAACGAAACCGCACCAAGTGGTGTGAATATCACTATGACCACGGACACGATACTGAAGAATGCTGAGAACTCAGCAAAGAAATTGAAGAGTGCATAAAGCAGGGATATTTTCGCCGGTATATTGCTCAATCAGATAATCGACAACAGCACCGAAGTGGAAACCAGCAACAAAGTCGAGCTGGCTATAATAATCGTAGCTTACAACAAGGTCGGTCACAATGGCCGAATAATCGATCCGGGAACAGCCACTACCCAAAACAAGATCAGGGAAGTAGATACAGTACTCAGCAGCAACAACCTCGCTTATTGCCAGCTCCCCCTCCTCAAGAAGAAGGGACTAACCCTCCAGCTCGTGTTGTTAATAGCGTCATTCATATGATCTATGGTATGCAGCCAGCAGGAGTGTCCCGCAAAGCTCTTATCGCAGAAGCTCGCAGACCCTGTACCCGAGCGCACACCCCACACTGATGCTATAATCATTGATATGACCGTGGCAAATATTATAATCAAACGGGTGTACGTTGATAATGGTGCGGCCGTGAGTGTTATCTTCTCAGATTGTTTCCAAAAAATGGGCATATCTCGGGATCTGCTTCGGCCTGCTCCAGGACCTCCGCAGACATTTACACAGGGAGAAGTTCGGGCAGAAGGGATTATTAATCTCCCAGCCTCGGTAGGTACTCATCCCGCCATCAAAATAGTTTTTGTTGATTTTTACGTGGTGTCATCTACATCTCCATATAATATGATTCTTGGACGTGATTGGCTTACTCCTGCTCAAGCCGTATGTTCCACGTTTCATCTGACGATGAAGTGCCCCTCACCTTACGGAACAATAGCCATCCGTGGCGATCAGAAGATGGCTAAGCAGTGTATGCTTGTTGCACTCAAACCGCGAACTACGCAGGCTGCTCGACTCCAGTTTCAAATAGATACCCCTGGACTTGCATCAATCCCGATTCAACCCCTTGGCGATGAGGTAGTAGAAGTACCTCTCGATCCAAACATACCCGAGCGAACTGTTAAGGTCAGTGCTATACATTTACCTCTACTTCACAGCGCCATTGTTCAGATACTGCGTGAATATTCCGAGGTCTTCGCCTGGTCACCCTTGGACATGCCCGGTGTCTCACCGGACTTGATTACCCACAAATTGAACATTGACCCAACAGTCAAACCGGTACAGCAGAAGCACAGACAATTTGCTGCCGACAGAAAAGCTGCTATTCGCATAGAGGTTGAAGCATTGGTGAAGGCAGATATCCTTTTCGAGGTCCATTATCCGACCTGGTTGGCGAATCCTGTTTTAGTTCAGAAGGTTGATAATACGTGGAGAATGTGTGTGGATTTTACCGATCTGAATAAATACTGCCCGAAGGACTGCTATCCACTACCTCCTATCGACCAAAAGGCCGAAGCCATTACCGGACATCCCGCACTCTGTTTCCTGGACCTCTATAAGGGATACCACCAAATTCACATGGATAGGAAGGATGCTATTAAGACAGCATTCATAACGGACTTCGGCATCTTTGCGTACAAAAAGATGCCCTTCGGGCTTAAGAATGCCGGAGCCACTTATCAACGGTTGATGGACCATGTCTTCCAGGACTAAATTGGCCGAAATGTAGAGGTCTATGTCGATGACCTAGTCATCAAAAGTCGAACTTTCGATGCATGTGTTCGGTACATTGCTGAAACATTGGACATACTTCGACGCCATAATCTCCGATTAAATCCGGCTAAATGCATCTTTGGGGTCGGTTCAGGGAAATTTTTAGGATACATGGTCTCCCCTCAGGGACTACAAGCTAATCCAAATTCGGGATATACTCAACCTCAAGACACCTCAGATTGAAAAAGATGTTCAGCGCCTTACCGGACGATTGGCTGCACTGAACAGGTTCCTATCTAAAGCGGCTGAACGACAACTTCCTTTCTTTAAGATTCTAAGGCAGGCTAAGAAATTTGAGTGGACTCCCCAATGTGAAGAAGCTTTGACAGCCGTAAAACAGCACATCAGCCAACTTCCCATTATTTCCGCCCCGATCGCTGGAGAACCCCTATACAAATATTTGTCCACCTCTGATGAAGCCATCAGTGCAGCTCTTGTCCGCGACGACCACGGGACTCAGAAGGTTGTGTATTTTGCTAGCCGGGCCTTGCAAGGAGCGGGAACCCGATACTCAGTCATCGAAAAGACCGTATTGGCACTAGTTATGGCGGCCCGCCGCCTCCGTCCCTATTTTCAAGGACATGTTATAAACGTCCTCACAAACCAACCAATCCGTCAAATCCTGAGTAAGCCAGACCACTCCAGCCGACTCGTTAAATGGGCAATAGAGCTGGGAGAGCATGATATTCAATTTCTTCCCCGTCGCGCTATTAAGGGCCAAGCCCTGGCCGATTTTCTAGCCGAAGCTACCTTTGAGGGTCCTGACTCCAACTCGCGTCCTGAAGACATTCCCCCTACTGACCTCAGTATCGAAACCAAACGATGGCATATCCATGTAGATGGTGCATCCGCTACCCGGGGAAGTGGTGTCGGGGTCATCGTCAATGGGCCCGACGACGTTGAAGTCAAGTATGTTTTACGCTTTAACTTTAAAGTCACGAATAATGAAGCTGAATACGAGGCGATTCTTGCGGGTCTTCGCCTTGCAAAGACTTTAGGAGCTTTACACATTCGGGTATATACCGACTCTGAAGTGGTTTCTAGTCAAATCAATGGCTCATATACAGCAAAGGAGGAAACCATGAAACGGTACTTAGCTTTAACTTAAAGTCTCCTGCTCACATTTGCCTCTGCCGACATTCACAAGATTCCCCGAGAAGAGAACACAAAGGCTGACACTCTCAGCAAACTGGCCTCCGCGGTCCCTTCGAGCATACCTTCCGATATACTTGTAGAAGAGGCATCTCATCAGTCTATCTATGAACAGACTGTCTCGGTAATCACTGACTCTAAAACTACTTGGATGACACCCATTGTCCAATACCTACAGGACGGCACCCTACCCGATGACAAGTTACAAGCTCGCCAGGTAATCTTGAAAGCACCAAAATACATTTTACATGATGGGGTCTTGTATAGACAATCTTACCTCCAGCCCAGTCTTCGGTGTCTCGACCCGGTTCAGGCCAACTACATCCTCAAGGAATTACACGAAGGCTCATGCGCAAACCATATTGGGTCCCGGACACTCGCTAAAAAGGCACTCCGGTGGGGGTATTATTGGCCTACTCCTTTTAATGATGCACATGACCTAGTGTCAAAATGCGAGAATTGTCAGCGGCACTCACGGATTAAACACTTACCTCAAACAGAGCTGACAGGCATACAGAGCGCATGGCCTTTTATTCAATGGGGCATAGACATCGTGGGTCCTTTCCCTGTAGCTCCAGGTGGTTTTAAATTCCTAGTGGTCGCTGTGGATTACTTTACCAAGTGGGTTGAGGCCGAACCACTCACTACCATCACTGGAAGGAAAATCCTTAATTTTGTTTGGAAGCATATTGTTTGCCAATTCGGTATCCCTAGCACCATCGTTTTTGACAATGGGAAGGAGTTCGCGAATGATCCTTTCCGCTCTTGGTGCGAAGAGTTACACATTAAACAGGCATTCACTTCGGTGGCTCACCCCCAGGCTAATGGCCAGGTCGAGGTGACAAATCGAACACTTGTTGAAGGCATCAAAAAACGCTTAGGCGAATCTAAAGGACTTTGGGCTGATGCTCTACCTCAGGTATTATGGGCTTATCGCACTACGCCACATTCTTCTACAGGCGAAACTCATTTTAGCGTAACTTATGGCTCCGAAGCCGTCATCCTGGCAGAAATCGGAGTAGCCAGTCCTAGGGTGTTGACTTTCAACCCGGAACAGAACGAGGACGCTCTCCGTACCAACCTTGACGAAGTAGAATATCGCCAGGAACAAGCCCTTATTCGACAAGCCAAGTATAAACAGCAAACAGCAAAGTACTACAATGCTCGAGTTCGGTGCACACAGTTTAAGGTCGGTGATCTTGTGCTCCGGCGCAATTCTGCCAGTAAGGCCAGTCCCGAAGGCAAGCTCCATGCAGCATGGGAAGGACCCTATCGTGTGGTTACTGTCCATCCCCTCGGGAGTTATCAGCTTGCACGCGTTGATGGCACCCCAGTGCCTCGGACTTGGCATGTGACTAACTTTCGAATTTTTTTTCTCTAAACACTGTTAGTTTTACTTCTGCTTTCTATTTCTGGAATAATTAGTTTTTATTCTGACATGGTTCTGACAAGTTTTGCTCGATAAAAAATACTATTTTCATCTTTATATTGTTTGTTTATGATACCGTGGGGACGCCCCGATATCCTTATATTACATGTTTCCGAACATTTGTTTTCGATCCGTCGGGTATATAGAACATGTCTCCGGACTCCATTACTCACCTCCTTAACCCAATCAAGGTACATGATCAAACCTCAGGGTTTTGTTTAAATTCCATCCCACTCGATCAAAGAATACAAGGCGTTATTAATCTGTCTCCGGACTTCAGCTCGTTTCCTTTACATGTCCTTGGTGATATGTTTGAGTGTTTTTATTTCAAACATAATAAAATAATAGTAAAAAACAATATTTTTTCTTAAACACCATAATATGTATATATTCCGTATGACTGTTACAACAAATTAATTTTTTTTCACTCCATTATTTTGGTTGGTTTCTGGCTACCCTATTCCCTACTGACGCTGTTCGGAGTCCTCTCCGAACCAAAATGCAAAACCTCGTCGCCTTGTCTCTGATCGACCACTTCTAGTCCTCCGGGAAATCTCTTGCGCGTTCCGATGTCGCCCTAATTCGCCTCGGTCAAGGACCCCGGTCCCAGGCCTATCACCTGTCCCTTGAGGACCCCGGTCTGTTGCAGGATGCCCGGACCTTCTACTTGGGCCTGACATATTGATCCACTCCGTATGACCCCACTCTAATGGTGCCAAGGGATCCATCTCCTCGGGGGTTTGAGTTATGTATTCCTCGGTCTTATGTTGTTGGGGCTCTGTTGTTTTCCGCAACACTGGGTTTGCTCTCCGTCTCCTCCCCGGAGTGTTTGCCCATTCTACAGCATCCCACTCTTCTACAGGCATCTCATCAATTTCCTTTGCCAAGGCTATAACTGTTGCTCCACTGGCCTCCGGCTCATCCACACGTGTTTCTTTCGGTTCTTGGGGGAGACCCGACATCGCCTCGGGCATGTTCTTGGCTTTCCCTGCAACCAGGGTGTGGTCTTCGGACAACATATTCTCTCGAGTACCAGCCTTTGTTTTCTTGCCCCGATGTTTTTTCACGTCGCTGTGTTCTTGTTCCTCCTGATCTGCAACGTTTAAAGCTTCGTTCCGGGCCTCTACTTTCTTTTGCAGCTCCACAAGAAATCCTAACACCAATCGGTTCCTTATGACTTCAGGATTATTGGCATCGCCTTGCTTGCTCCGCTGCTGGACGTCTCCCCGGATTTCTGCTCTCCGAGCACGAATCTCTTGGATTGATAGTCGCCCGCCATCAATAAGCAAGTGTTCACACTCTTGTTGGTTTATGCGGAGTTGCTCCAACTCCATATCTTTTAGCACGCACTCTGCTTTATACTGCCGCATTTGTTGTGCAGCTTTTGTCCACGAGTTTTCCGCTTCTGCGCACCTCTTTTCTACTGACACTAACTTCTTCGATAACCGCGGGACTTCTTGCAACATCCAGATATCTCGGTCTTTCTGTAACCAGGCTATTGATGATTGAAGCTGCTTTATTACCTCATATGGGTTTTCTATGTTTTCCTGGCAAAGGAGACACCTCGGTATTTAGACCGTACAGATACATGTACATTGTTACGAATAAAAGACATTGCGACATTTGATAGCCCTAAAACTAATTCAACATTGTTTATTTCTCTGGAAATACAAAGTTGTTCATTACAAAGCAAGAAATTACAACGGAATTTTTTTTTACAGATCATCTACTCTACATTCTGCTCATGAGTCGGAGGGTCACTGACCTCTCCAGGGGTAGAGGTGGTCCTTATTACACCCGAGAGCTCTGCAACGTCCCCGGTTACCTCTATCGCCTTGCCAGAGCCTCCAGCCACGTCGGTAGGCATTACGGCTCCTTTATGGGGAATGGGAGCTCGGTTCCTTAACTCCCGTACATAAAAACCGTTGCGGAAACCCAAGAAGTCTTTATCCTGGTCTTCATTACACCGTTTGATCACTTCGGGAGTCAAAAGCGTGTTCTTTTTAGCTAAGGCCTCGATCAGCGGCCACCTCTGTGCTTTCGTCAACGCATCGAAATATGCCCCATCTTCATTTCCCACCGCATCATTGTTATACCCGAAGTCTTCGTCATAAACATTGACCTCCGGGTATTTATCATATATGGCCTCCAACAGCTCGCTTTTTGTAGCTGTGTCACCCGCGGCCACAAAGGTGCTTAGAAACTTCAAGAACGTCTCTGTTTGCATCAATTTTTCGGTGAAGGCTTCTAACACAGCCCCCTGGCCCTCGATCGCCTTGTTCAGCTCTTCCCGCGCCGACGTTAGGTCACCCCAGATCACGGCAACCTCAAAAGCTTGTTCGTGCAGTCTTGCTGTCTCTCTCTCAGCAAGTACTGCTCTGTCTCGGGCCACTCTGGCACTCTTCTGGGCCTCCACGAATCCGGCACGTAATTTGGTGACCTCGGCCTCCAGTTCGGCTATTCTGTCTCGAGAAGATTCTTTTTCCAACCTTCCCACCATCCCGCGGATTGGCTCCAGCAGTTGTTCCAGCTCGGGCCCGGCCGCAGTTATTTCCATCCTTTGTTCCTGCATTATCTCACTATCATGATGGGCTTGTGCAATACGTAATAGCACACTATTCATGTAGATACCTCGTGAGACGGGGTCATGTGCGCCTTTTTGGGAGGTGGTGGTGTTGTTGGAGAGGTGATCCTCCTCTTAGCGCTCGGAGTCAGCCCCGAGAGCGGAATATTGTCCTCGTGGTCATCTCCGTGACCACCCCCCGCCGTCGTTTTCTGTAGCTCCGGGGTCTTAGATCTATCATCTCGCCCACCGGAGCTGGCTTCGGTACCCTTCTTCGCTGCACTCTTGAACTTACCCACTACACATGACGTGTCATATGTTCAGAGAAATTACAATTTTATCTTACACAATTTGTACAGAAATAAAAGTCCTACCCTCTAATTCTGCCCCGGCTCTCGACCTTTCTCTCTCAGCTACGCTTGGCGTCTCGTCAGAGTCAGTCCCCGTTGGGGTGTCCTTGTCTTGGGAATCCGAAGTCCCAGCAGCCCATCTGGAATAATAGGTGCTCAACCCAGCTCCGTCCAGGACTTCTTCTGAAAATCTGGACCCCAGAACACCGGCTTTTTTCAGTATATCCACACCTCTAGGTTCCCCCGCCGGGGCACTATCTACTACCTCTAACATCTGCCACTTCGGCAGAACTCTCTCCTGCCTAACGTATATAAATTTACCTCTCCATCCTTCAATCTTGCTCGGATTCTTTACTTTGAATCTCTTACCTGGCCTAGGGTTAAGGTAATACCAACCTTTATTTCTCCCCATCGTTTTCAGCTGAAAGAAATGCCTAAATAAACTAACACTGGGTACTAACCCCCCCTTACTACACCACTAAAAATCCTACCACCTGCCTCATGGCATTGGGCCCTAATTGCCCCAGAGCTAGCCCATAATACTCCAACAACTTTACTAAAAAGTCCCACAGAGGAAACCTCAACCCTACGACCAGTTGATCTATGTATACGGATATGAATCCTTTAGGAGGGCAACAGGCTTTATCCTTATCTTCGGGAATAATAAATTCAAGGTCAAAGGGCAAGAAAAAATTTGGAATCCATCGCCTAATTTGAGTCTCGGTTACAGTGGGTCTCACCCCTGCCACTTCGAACCCTTCAACTTCCTCCTCACAGTGGGGGAAACTCACTGCCTCCACTCTAATTTCACTAAGATCACCCCGGTGAATTTGCCTAGTTTCACTATTCAAGGGGAAGATCACCCGTATAGGAGGTGCTCTAAAAGGCTCCCCCTCTTTGCCTACCTCCTCCACCCTAGATGAAGACGAAGATGAGATAGACATACTTACTTGTTTTCTTTGGTCGGTGTGGTGTTTTATCTTCACAGTTGGCACAATTGTGGATTTCTCTGATGCGTGATTCAGTTAACTGCAAGAGAAGAAGGTGAAGGGTTTCGATTTCCCTCCTTTTCTTATAAATTCAGCAACGATGCAGATTCAATGGTTTAAAATCGACGATTCTGATCTTCACGTGCCATGCACGCGCCTCGAAACCCGCAATATGCGCCGTTTCACACGCGCTTACTCGAATATTGTGTACATCTGTCAGTCACGCGCCTCAGCTTTATCCAACACTCGTGTTGAAGAAGCTTCTCAACTCCGGTTGAGGGACCTCGGGGTTTTTACTTTTTCTCAATTCCGGTTGAGGGACCTCGGGGGTTTCGCACCTTCTCAATTCCGGCTTAGGGACTCTGGTGTTTTTGCCTTCTCTCAAATTCCGATCCATGGACTCCGAGAATCAGATCTTCTATTTCACATCACTTCTTGCCCACTTTATCTACTTTACAAGCCGAATCCGTCTGCTCCGGCTTATTTGGGGGAGGGGCATCTGGTAGGTATGGCCCAGTTGCCTAAGGTTACAACACCAATACTCGGCCCAAGTTGTCTAGAGCTGCAGGCCCAGTAATTGGTCCAAATACAGATTTGATAATTAGGTCGCGGTAGCAGCGCATGGGGGATTGGAAGATTTCGCCCACGATCTTCTCTCAATTACGAAGGCAGATTTGGCGGCCATAATTTTAGAAATATAGTTAGGGTTGTGATTTGTATGATATAAATAGTAGAATTAGAGAGAGGAGAGGGGTTGGAACTTTGATTGGAGAAAAACCACCTGTAAATTAAACGAAAAAGAAGAGAGGAGAAAGATCCCGGCAGGGACATTATTTTCCCGTGGATGTAGATCTCCGGATCGAACCACGTATACCTTGTGTCTTATTATCTGTTTACCTTTCAATTTGTTATTTTTTGACTGGTACCTCCTTGATAACGGGTTGCGCTTTATCAATGTGTAATTGTGTGATGGACAATAAACCGAAAAAGTGCATTCCACGTCAAATAGAATTTACCAAGCACTCCACACTATGGTTGTTTGTGTAGCCCGAATACACCAGCTCCATATGAGATCCTCTATCTTACTTTTATCTTTTTCTAATCGTGTTTCATTTTAAAATTGCGAGTTAATTATAATTATTTTTTGGTGATTTGTGAATTTAAAGTTCATGATATAGGTTCATGATTCATAATTCATGTTTAGATTCCATATCTAAGGCCTATGGTTCGAATTTTTTGAATCAGGGTATATTTTATATTCTACGCTTACAATTTCACGATTCATGGTTCATAGTTCAATGGTTCAGTGTTTATAATTCAATAGTTCATAATTTAGGATTCATGATTCATGTGTTTTTGATTCACGATTCATATTGTATTGACTCAACTTTGAAGTGGAACACGATTGTGATAAGATAAATGTGAGATATAGAATCCGAACTGACCCCAGCCCACCTACTCATATGTATACATACGCGCAGACATGCTCAAACAGAAAGGTCAATGTAAAAGTAATTAAGAGAAAACAACCCACTAATATTTTGATTCTCCAAGACTTGTTGCATTTCCTCCCAATTTTGGCTTTGTGAAGCTCAAAGTACTGTATATTTTTACGCCCATATATTTAATTTGCATTTACTGGGAAGTTGAGCAAGGGTTAGTAGCTGCAAAATGCTCAAAGGCACTCTACACGGCCAAAATTTATTTTTAGTCCCGCCAGTATTTATTTTTTTCTTTTTGTTTTAATTTTAGTGCCATAAGTATCTGTTTTTTTTTTTTTAATTTAGTTCCGTAAGTTTTAAAGTTGTTCAATTTAAGGACAATTTTCATCCAAAAACACAAAATCGGCTGAAAGTAGCCACGTAACCTAAACAATTAGTAATATCCGACGACTTATACTGATGTAACAAAAATTATCTGAGTTGAACTTTTTTTATTAAATTTAAATTCAAAATAAAAAAAATCAATAGAAAACATTCCCTTAATATCTATCTCTCCACCACATAGTTTATTTCTATAAAAATTTCATATATACAAACATAAGTAAGGAGAAAATTAAGAAAACTTAGATTGGAACAACCCAATTCTAGCTTCGTGAAGGTCAAAGTACTGTATATTTATATAGAGACTTGTATGCCCATATATTTTGCATTACTGGAAAGTTGAGCGAAGGCTAGAGTGTTTGTCCTTACTTCTATTTTAAAATAATTGATTAAACTTAGAGATTATGACAAGTTACTTTTAAATAAAAATATGCAAGAATAAGTGATGTATAAAAAAGTAAAAATTGAATTGTATGAAAAAAATTTGATTTTAAATAGAAATTAGATGTATAAGCAGAAAAAAATATGTGATGACCTGGTTGCAACTTCTGCTTAAAACAAATTATTTTTAACCACTTTTAAAGCAGAAATAAGTATTTAAAAACATTCATCTTATGAATCTTGACCGCTCAATTAGCAATAACTTTCAGATGTGCCATTTTTCCTCCAAAACCATCAACTGCGTGTAGATTATGAGTGGATAAGAGCGTTGTCGAATAATTCATCAATAATGGTTGCGAAGAATTAAAATTATTTGTAGTTACGATCTAGGTTATTAATTGGTAACTGGTGTTCTGTTATTTTATTTATACACTGTACTTTTAAGATTTAAATATGAACACTTGTTGTCAGATTTCTCAAGGGGACATTATGTTTCTTTAGCACCGTTGATCTTGTTTTCTTTGTAACAAACTTTATCACATTTTAGGCATGAAAAGCTCGGTGCTACTTTGAATATACGGTATCATGTACTCCTTTATATATAATTATCTTATAAATTAAATGGATTAGTTTTTCTCTTTATTCTAAACACCACCAACAATTAAAACAACAAAAATAATAATAACATAGCATTAATAATAATAAAGATGCAATTTATAAAAAAGACCACAACATATATTGAAAAGTTTAAAACAATATAAATGGAAACGAAGCACAGGAGTAAGCTTCCATCATCCTACAGTACTTGAAAAAAACATAAAAACAAAAGCAAACATCGATCATCCTACTGCCTAAAATAGATATAATGATAAACATACTGGAATAAGCTTTCTCCATTTAGGGCCATGATTTTCTTCCCCCAAGCTGACGCTTCCACCCTTGCCAATTTCCCAAGGGATCAGAATTGGACCTCTGATGCCCAGGGGCATCATTGTCTCCATCCTCGGCGTCCACTCCACCATCTCCATCTTGGTCGCCAGCACCATCATCTTCCTCAACATCACCATTATCTTCCTCAACATCACCATCACCATCACCATCGTCTTCCTCAACATCACCATCACCATCGTCTTCCTCATCCTCATTAAGTTTACGTCTTTTCGCCTCTTTCGTTTCCTCGTCTTCAGACTCATCATCATCTTCTTCAGCATGGCCCTCAGCTCCATCTACGCCCTCGTGCTCATCATGCTCATCGCCTGATGAGGAAGGAGTTGAGGGATAGTCCATTTCTTCACCATCTGTAAGTTCTTCATTTAAATTTTCTTCATTATCATTATTTATGTTTTCTTCATCATCACTGGAATCCATTTATTATATTATTTTATTTTCTTATATATAAAATGTGAAAAAGAATCTATAAGTCTACATCAACTGTTTTGTAGATATGTTGGTTACAGCAAACACTCCACATTTATACAAATCACACACTTACATGGAGGACGGAGATTGATTTTCTAAAATTTTACGAGTTGTCCTAAAGTAATAATTGATTTTCTAAACTCCTCCCAAGGTATTATAAGTTATAACTAGGCGCTCCTCTTTAAAAAAAGCACTTCATGAAATGTTTTACATACTATTTCTTAAGCAATTTCTAGAATTTGAAAATGAATTCATGAATTCATAGCACAAATCCCTCCATTCAAGGGGCCTTATTTTATTTCAGAATAAGTTGGTTTAGAAAAGTAAGGAGTCTAACTTATTTTTCAATAAGATCTTATTTTAGTTTTCTACTTTAATTTTTATTATTTTAATTACAAAAATGTCATCACTAACATCTTATAAGCTCTATTGTCTTATTATGACCAAACACTTCAATAACTTATTTTTTAAATAAAATTTAATATCTTATAAGCTCTAAAAATATTTTATAAGATGTTAAAAATTTTAAGATGTTTTGAATAAGTTTAGCCAAATAGCCTCTAAATATGACAATATGATCACTCTCCTCTTACCTTGTCTTTATATGTATTTTGTTTCTAAGTGAAAAATGATAGTCAAGCAGGCTTCCTTTTTTTTGTATACTCGCATGAACATTTGAGCAGGAATTCCTACGGTAATTCACGGACAATCTACACATAATGTCAAGACAAGATTTGCAACTATTGTTGAAAAATATTTTTTCGGGTAATTTTACTTTGGGCAAATTTAAAGTGGAATTCAGTAACGTAGAATTGAAGTTTGAGATGGATTCCTATAAAAGAAATTAATTCGAATACCATTTGTCCAATTTGATGATCGGAGGAATTTGAAATTGAAGAATTAAAATGGAGTACTGAAGTAAAGTGTGGATATATCTCCCATTGAAAATATGCAGAAAAGTTGGCTAGTATATATAATTAGGCAAAATTTCATGTGCACCAGTTGCACAGTACAATTTTGATTGTGATATTTTTTATCCTTCATATATAAAATTTTAGGCATAAATTGTAATATTTTTTTATCTATGACTCGAATCATACGAATCTTGAAATACGTATTACTGGTGCATAAGAGGACATCTCCATAATTTTATTGCTATGAAATGTACGAGTACACTAGGAAAGAAATTTTCTTTTGCACATGTTGACTCATGGGTTCAAATCATGGGCTCGTCAACAGATATTTTCACTCATTAATATGTATATTCTATATGCTTTAAATAAAGGAAAAAATTCATTTTTAGTCCAATATATTAGGTTTTGTCTAGTAAAAGTCCTGTACGTTAGAAAATTTTAATTTTAATCCTGTATGTTCCAAAAGTTGTCCAATTTAAGGACACTGACCATCATCGAAGACCAATTTAGCCGGAGTTAGAACAATAAATTTAGGACTTTCGAGTGTTAATGCCTATATGTCAAGTATTTGTCCAGATAACATGTCAAATCATTAAATAAATTACTTTAGCAACTCGCCCAAAAAAGAAAAGAAAAAGGTAAACCCTAATTTTCGTATGAGGTCCATTTCATTTTATTTTTCTTTCTTTCTTTCTTCATCTTTCTCAAATTTATTAGTCACGTGCGGCGTACGTGATTAATTGTGGCCAAATTAGCCGTTTCTGATGGTCAGTGTCCTTAAATTGAACAACTTTTGAAACATACAGGACTAAAATTAAAATTTTCTAACATATAGGATTTTTAAAACAAAACCTAATATACATGACTAAAAATGATTTTTTCCCTTTAAATAAATATACCTATCTTTCCTCTCGCTGAAAAAAGTAAACTCTATATGCCTGTTAAATATTATATAAGACATATATTATCTGAGCATCGGCTTTTTTTTTTTTTTTTTTCTTCAGTAAATTAATAAATTAAATATGGCAAAAATTTGTGAACTATAAGGGTCCATTTACTTTGGATTGTGGATAATAAACTGTATAAGATTATGGTGTATTAGAATAAGAGATTGAGATAAATTGGACTATCTCATCCAATGTTTATTACAACTGATTATGTTCTATTATTTATACAAGACAACTTGAACGTATTCTTCGGCTTCTGAATTTTAAGACTTGAAGAGGCTACTTTTCTTTAGTTTTGAAGGGTTTCATATATAGAGTGAGATAAAGATCTGAATATTTTAAAAAAGTAGGTCTTATTTTGAGTATATAGCGTGTTCTAAAACTCGGCCTAGGCGACAGCCTAGGTGCTAGGCGCCCCTAGGCCGAGCCGATTAACCTAAAATCGACCAAGAAACTCGGTCCCCGTATTAGGCTACAACTAGGACGATTAGTGGGCGCCTAACTACCCAAATTTTTATTTTTAAATTTTTTTAATTTTTTTTTTTATATTTCTTATTTATTTATTCTTTTACCTTGTTAATGTGTTTGACTTTAAATGAGCCCTTTAAAATTTTAATTTCTTCTCACACCCCAAATTTAGTAATTTTTCCTCCAGCCACTGTAAATTATTTTAAAGTTTGAAGGTGGTGGTGGTTATTTTATTATTTTTAATAATTTTTTATGTATTATTTTTTTATTAAATAATTAAATTATTCGTGTAAGGTGGTGCCGCCTAAGTGCTAGGCATCAGTGAACCGACCGACTAACGACTAGCGATTTTTAGAAAACTGGTATATAGAGCAACTGAACTCAATCCTGAACATGGGATTAATAAACCCACATCAATAGGTGGGATAAGCAATGGGGGTAAAAATACCTTGAAAAGTGTGTTATCGCGGATATTCAGGATAACCCGACTTTAAAAGACCAATAAAATAAACGTTGGACTATCCTGAATTATTTATCCGTATTCAACCTAATCCATGAAGTAAAGGGGCGCTAAGTGCACATAAGAGAGGTAATTAGTTCGAATCTTGCATAAGCAAATTTTTCGTTAGATTTTTTTAATATTATAAATCTATTCGTATCTTGCACAACCAAATTTATGTTAGAATTTTTTGTTTATTATAATAAATATATCAATGCCCCATTTGTAACAACTAGGTGGTGGCCGCCTGTTGCTCAGTGCTCTCAGTGCAAGGTGAATCTCGCAACCGACGTGTTTTTGTTGTTTTCTTTTAAATTTTATTAATAAAATATATTATTTATATATTAACTTATATAAATTAATATTAAATTACTATATAAATCATCATTCAATTAAATAATTACTATAAATTAATATTGAAAAATAGATTAATAATTAATTATAATTTTAAATTTTTTATTATAGTTTTACTTTATTTGTTATATTTACTTGTTTCAAATATTAGTTAATTCAATCATAAAAGATAAATGAATAATTAATTATAGTTTTTTTTTATTGTTAAATTCTTCATTTTTTAATTATTTTATTTTTTTTATTACATTTATTATATTTGTTTGTTTCATACTCCCCCTATTCCATATTAATTGACGTTTTAGGATGTTCTTTCATTTCCAATTAATTGATGTTTTACATATTTTTCACCAATTCTACCAATTTTCTCCCTGATTGAATCCTAAAATCTCTCTTCTTTTCAATATATCGGAGATATTTTGTTTTGGTCAAAACTTTAGCTAAAGGTATATCTGTCAAAATATTTCATCTTTAGTTCTTCCCTTTCATCCTAAAATAATAATTAATATGGAACGGAGGGAGTATATTAATTACTTCCTCCGTCCCAAGCTAATTGTCCTACCTTGACCTGACACGGAGACTAAGAAAAAACAGATTTTGTGGAATCTTTTACTTTTCCAAAGGTGGAGATTGAATGTGGAGATTTTGATGGTGGAGATTGTGAGAGAATTTGTCATTTATGGGGAAGGACATTTAGCTTGGGACAAACAAATAAGGTAAGTAGGACAATTAGGCCGGACGGAGGGAATATGATATAGTATCACTTATTTAACCATAAAATATAATTTATTTCCTGATTTTATTTGTTATATTTATTTGTTTCAAATAATACTTAAATTAATAATGAAAAATAAATTAGTAATTAAATATAGTTTTAATTTTTTTATTGTTGATTTTGTTCTTAATTTTTTTAATTTAAATTTTATTTATTATAGTTTTATTTTATTTGTTATATTTACTTGTTTCAAATATTAGTTAATTCAATAATAAAGATAAATGAATAATTAATTATAGTTTTTTTTTTATTGTTGAATTCTTTATTTTTTAAATTAAATTTTATTTATTAATTAAAGTTTTTTTTATTGTTGAATTCTTTATTTTTTAATTTAAATTTTATTTATTATAGTTTTATGTTATTTCCACGATTCCTCCCCGACTAACACCATCTATTCCCCGCTTACTACCGACTAAACCCCATCTAGATGCTAGGTCCTAGTTGTTCCCCTGACTAGCACCTAACAACTTTTACAACATAAAAAAACCTATATATTACAAATTTTATCGAGTAAATTTCAAGACAACATAAAGCAATTTCAACAAAACAATATTCCATTATAGACAAACAGAGCAACATTTGTGAGCTTTGATAGAATTGCTTTACAGAACAATATACCACTATAACTACTTTGGCAATATATTTGACAAAACAGATAGACAAAAAACCAACTGTGAGCTTCCTATACATTTACGAGCAGTTGGATACACTAATAAAAGCCAAATTGATCACATTCTACTATATATCACTCGTCCCCCCCAAAATGAAAAGAATTCTAATATTGAGTACAGGGCCTGGATATATCTTCACCAGAGTTCATTGTTTCGACATCGAGCGGCGCCTACAATAAATAAGAACACAAATTACAACTAAGTCAATATAAAAAGCAAAAATACCTTTTACATATAAAGAGAAAAAATAATACCATCAAGAATTCAGTGAAACTGAATTGATTTCCAATTGCTAGATGAGATGCATGAGATATTGGAGGAGCAGGAACAAGATACATGCACTTTATTCTCTGCTCCAAGTTCCTACAATGTTGTATCAAATAATCACATAAACAACAACACGACTTATTTCCAGAGTCAGTAGAAGAAAGCCTATGTACCTTAAATTTAGAATTTGTTTTTCTTCTACTTTTTTAGTGTTCTACCCAACTCTTCGGTTGTCTTGACCTTTTTGCACCAGCTCTATTCTTGAATTCCTTTGGCTACAACATGAAAGGTCATAATGATGAAGTCCTGGAACTGACATTGTTGTCTTAGCCCTTTTCTGTTAAACACATATCCGTAACTTGCTTACTTAGACTGCACACTGTCTTATGCACCAAAGAAAATATTGATGGGAGAACGAATGCTTCAAATGCTAGTCTTATAAACATCATGCATGGATTTATGTACCGTTCTATAATTTGCAGCTTAGGATCTCCTCAACTTCATTACCCTTATAATCATGAACAACACCGCTTCCAGCTTTTCTAGTTGTAACACCCCGAATTATTCTGTTTTGGGCTATATTAATGACTATTAATAATTCTATTATTTATTAGGCCCAACATGCATCATACACATTTTATGTGGGTCAAATCAAGTTATTTGGGCCCAGTTGAGCCCAAATCATAATTTATAATTATCCATAAGGATTGTCAGGTAATTACGTATCTTGACCAGATTAATGCCTATCTATTAAATACTTTTCTACCGGATATCTATTAGAAAAGCACTTTTTCTATGGAGCTTCTGATTAATACCCAGTAGGAAATAACCTAGTATAAATACTAGGCAATAGAATAGGAAACCACTTTCATAATACGCTCACCGCCGAAAAAAAGAAAAACCCTTCCTCTTCACATACAGCCGCCAGTTCAAATCCACCTCCAGTAGACAGTTGATTCTTCCGGAGGTAAATCCAAAATCCCTCTTCTTCATTTGATTTAACGAAATTGTTCGTTGATTTATTAAATTCCCTTCTTCGTTTTAATTTACTAAATCAATAGGTGATTAGGGTTTAATTGATTTGAGTTAGGGTGATTTAGGGATTAATTTACTTTGTTATTGTATTCGTGCGTGTTCCAGTAGAGCGAATGCGTGAGTTTACGTATAATTGGTTGTGTGTTGTTGTGTGCGCGTACGACATATATATGTATATATATATATATATATATATATATATATATAGGGTTATAGTGTGTTTGTGTGTATGCGAATGTGGTTGTGTTAATTTCTGTGTGTGTGCGCGCTGCATGACATATATATATATATATATATATATAAAATAAATGTGTGTGCAAGTATGTATATAGATAGTCATGTATACAGAAGTGTATTACTATATGAATCATATATATATATATTTATATCTTAGTATACGTGTGTGTTTGTATGGAGTTTTATATAATATAAGCAAAGTGTGTGTTAAGATATAAGTATGTGAATAGTAGTGTGCGTGTGTTTTGTGATGTGTTTGTGTGATAGGACTTGTCAGGTTGGTACGGAATGTATGGATTATGCTATTGAGTATGTAAGTTAGGGGGACCATATGTAGGGTAGTAAATGTAGAAAAATTTGATTTATTTTCCCCTTGTCCAATTCGAACCTTTACACCTTTTACCAAACTTAGAAAATTTCAACTATACAAGCTCATACCCTTTCCTACCAAAAATTATCTAGCTTCGATTTACCTAATTAGGATTTCTTCCTTTATTAATTAAAAATGTACTACGTATTGATTAGGTCATTCTGGTCAGGAGTACGTGACTAAGCTTTAATTGCACAACATTCACGCATTCAACAGAAAAGGTGGGGTTTTCTTTCCTTGTTATCTTTAATTAAATATTTGCTTGTTTTTGATGATATGATGATATGGTGATATGATGAAATGAGATGCAAATTTATTTGATCTTATTATCGTGATATGATGTGATGGTGATATTTGATGAAGTGATACGGTGATATCTGATACGGTGATATTATGGTGATTTAATTATATTGATTTATTCGCTTATATTTAATTTTAGCAAACTGAACCCCACGAGCTGGATGTAGCTCACCCCATACTCTGAAATTAACTTTCAGGTTAAGGAGCCGGCGGAAGGAGTGGATGGAAAATGGGGCTAGTAAATTACGTTATTTTGAACATTGTTATTTTACTTATGATGACTTTTATTGGGTTAAGTTATTAGGAGTATTTAAGTTTCTTTTAATCTCTTGGTAAAACTGGTTGGATTCGTTTGAAGTGTATTTGGATATTAGTCTTGTTGGCATTCCTGATTTTTTTTTAAATTAAATGTTGGATTAAAGTGGATAGATTGGTTGTTTTGCTATTTCCGTATGGATAGAAAATTTATTTCTTCTATGGCCTATTAGCCAAAAAATATAGGAGTTTACTTGAATTACTATATTATTAGTATTCTATTTAGGTATTTGGTTTATTAAAAAAAAAAAAAAAACTTTGATAAAATAAATAAAAATTTATTTAGGATGTTATACTAGTCCACCTCTTTAAGATATAATGCTCAGAAAGTGTTTTTACATCCATCACATCATAAATCTTTACAGCATGACAACATAATAATCTCGTCATCTCGAATTTTCAGTAGCTACCAGAAATCCTCTTGGTATTGGCATCTTTGTCCTCTAGTCCCACAACATATTCAAAGCATGTTTGAATTTCACTTCTATGTCGTATGTGGGCAGCCAGGAACAAAACAAACTCCTTTTGAATGTGGGAGTATAAATCTCAGAAAGTTAGCGCAACATAGGTGAACTTTCTAGCTTCAAGCTCGATAACTTCTAGCAGGCATCAAATTCACACTTGAGCTCATTGTAGCGCTTGTCCTCCAACACTTGTTCGAAGTGCTTAAGAAATTAAGCTATATCAAAGTCAAGTTTCATATAATTCTTGATATCCAAATTGATGTTCTCACTAAGTTGTGTGCTTCTCATACCAAGTGTGAAAGCATGCTTCATATAGTGGTAACACATTTCCCTTGACATTGTAAGTTGATTGTAACCATGTGTTCTCATGAACATTATACTGTGCTAATAAGATGCTCCATGACTCCTGAAATTAGGTCTCATCATAAATACCATACATACACCTCTTAAAATAACTTAGAAAGTGTGACCCGTCCTTCATTAGGTTTCCAAGGTGTTTGATGCCATTTTTTATTAAGTGCCACGTGCACAATTCCTGGAATACATCAGGCATCACTTCACGCAAGGCCTTTGCCATTGCTTGATCCTAGTCAGTGAAGCTAGTAAGAGGCTTTTTTTGGTTGTGTGCGTCTACAAACGTTCCAAAAAACCACTTAAATGATGTTGCAGTCTCATCATACAAAAGTGCTGCACCAAAAATCACCGCTCCTTTATGATGATTGAAACCTGAGAAGATAGCAAGTGGTCGGTGTGCACGGTTCGTACAGTAAGTGGTATCGAGTAATACTACATCGCCAAAATACTCGTAATCATTAAACATTCTTGGATCGGCCCATAAAATATTGGTTATTTGTTCTTCCATATCCATCTAATTAGCATGGTAGAATGACGGATTTCTAGAAAACTGTTGTTGAAAGTATCTCATTAGACAACCGACTTCCCCATACACCATGTTTCTTTGTCTCCTTGATCTAAGATATTTTTTGGCATCCAACAAGGTATAACTAATAGCATCTCTCCACCAGCCTATCTGCTCATCAATTGAAAAGTCGATTTTTGTTTAAGCCCGACATCATCAGCTAAATCAATCTCATACGACTGAACTTCGGAAACTTTACGTTGTGAAGTCAACATGTGAATCGTCTCCCGAAGTTGGAAAGGGTGATTGTGATCTTCAATAAAATCATTAACTTTTTATTACCATCCACAAATGTGATCCCCGTTCTTACTTTACAACTTGTGCGAGTCTCAAGGCACAGTTTCAGCAGCACATAATCTTGTTTCTTTTCTTTGCAAATAGCCTCTTTGGCAACAAATATATTTGTAAGATGTTATAATGCTGGTGTTCTTTTTCTAGTTAAAATGTGCTTCCTGATTCCAAATCTTGGTTTGCCAACACATTTAATCCAAAACTTCCATACCTCATCTAAGCTATTAAATTTCATACCAATTTCAGGCATCAACCCGATATCTAAATTATGAACTATCAAGATAAATAAAGATTGATCTAGGTAGTAACTCCAACTTATTCACAACCAAGAAGTTCATCCTACCAAAAATCTGTTTCAAGTACAACAAAGAAATATATTATTTAAATTCTAACTGAAGTAGCCATAGAAAAAAGTAATAAAACCATTATATGCATTTATAAGTTCAGAAACAAAAATTCATAAACATTTGATAGCTTCCTAGAAGTAAGTTTTAAAGAAATGTAACTCAGTTCTTGACAGGGTTAAGGCTTCTCACAAGGCCCTCAACATATTTTTCTAGCTTGAATTACTATATTAAACTCTACGCATGTATGTTCGAAGATAGTTTGGCAATATTCCATCCACACCCCTATTCTAAAAGTCCCCGTCTAGTCCCTATTCTTGCCCGTCCATTTTTCCCGACTCCTTCCCGTATAACCCGACTTAGACCTAATTAATCCCATCTAAACCCCAATTATGTGTTGTTCCTAAGCCTGCCGCCCGACTAGCATCCACACCAAGATCAAGTACATGTGTACAGACATTTATATACAATATATTTTTGTACAATAGTTAACTTAATAGTTACATTCATCATCAAGGATTTCAAGCAATTGAAAATTGAAACATAGTAAATGAGTGTACCTTGATATTCCGCTGCCAAATTTCTGAGGCATAAAACAATCTTAATTTAAATCTCCTCAACCTGTAACGCTGATCACAAGCAGTCCTTACTGGCACTTTAAAAACAATAGATTGAAACCATGTCCATAAAAATATTAATGAACGATGGTGATGTAGAATAGTAGATTACCATTCTGATTATTAAATTTATACCAAATAAGTGATTTTGCACTGTAGATTATAACATTTATTGGGAAAAGAAAAAAAAACATTTATGAGTAGTAAATAACCTCTTCATGGTGATTTCGATGTTTTTGGCATCCAAGTCGACCCATTCTGCGGCTAGTATCCAGATGCTCCATTAATCAGTATATGCATTTGAGTCTTGCATATGAAGGAAAAAAGAAAACAAAAAATTGAGTGTTCTGATGTATTTTGCGGGAAAAGGGGAAAAGGAGATATAAAAAGACCCAAACTACAGCGTTCAGTTTAGTGGGTTAAAAAAAAAAAGTAAATCAGCACAAAAAATGACGTTTTCTTAAAATTGTGAAATATATTGTGTTAAGGCTCATAGTACCTGATCCGCTTCCCTCAACGTGGTCATCGCTATTCTTGCTACCCTTGCCACCTCCATCCGCATCGGATGTCAACGGTGATCTCCCTCTTCGGACGCCCACTACCTCTCAACGGTGATCTCGCTGATGCCGCTCGTCGTTGAAGCTATAGAAATTGAGCGGAGGGAGTCGACAACACCATTACCATTAATTATGCCAGCCGCTTTCATATTTGTGGTGGAAGATGATAGGGTTGATCCTACTTGCAACTGGGAGGTGGAGCGGGGCGTCTTTGAGCAAGTTGTCTTGGTTGTCGAGGATAGTAAAGATTTATCCGAAAAGGCATTATTCGGTGAGGGGTTGGTTCCGGAGAGTATTTTCTTTCTTAGGGTTCCAAGTTTCACTCGTAATTCTTTAGAAATTCACCTAATTTTCTATGTTCCTATTGTGTAGTATGGTTCTCAGTCAAGGGTCTAATGTCCCAGGACTTCACTCCAAAATAAACCCTTGCGAATGGCCTCTGGTTCGTGGAAACTTGCATAATAGAGGGGCAGAGGCAAGAGCCAGAGAGAGAGAGAGAGAGAATTGTGAGGCAAAGGAATCCTAAACCGTTGAATTTATTGTTGAAAATTATCTGTGAATTAGCAATTGCGAAGCGAGAGATTTCCAGTACTTTGAAGAACTCAAAGGTACGAGAACAAATGGTTCATTGAAATTTCTTGTCTCTTGCTCACAGAAACCCTACATTTTCAAGTGAATACAACAGTGTCTAGTTTTAGTTAGTGTGTATTATTTGCTCGATTATATTTCTGTGTATTTTTCTAATAATTTAAAATAAATAGATTTTTTAGGACCTAAGAGCTCAACCTTCATGTTCTCTGTTCTGAAATGTTCTTCTGTTTAGTTTATGCAGCAAATAGTAGCTCAGAACGATGAGAAACCTAAGAAAGAAGAATAGCTCATTCCCTCAGGAGATTTCCCCGTCTCAATCCCTGTAAAAAATGGTATCCCTATATTACCCATTATTGTACATTATTTCACTAGTAAATTTACTTTCTGATTGAATTTGTTGAATATATGTTGTTGCGAGTTTCCATTGAATTCTATTTGATATCTTCTTATATAATGACTAGCAAAAAAGGAACATAAAAAGGATCAAAATTATCTTTTATGTGGTCTTATCTTGTATTCCTATTCATCAGAAAAAATGTGAGAAAATAGTACAACTTTTGAATGTACTGTATTTTCTTATTTATCATTAGTTAGTTGATACTTCTCTATTGAGTGTTTAGATGGTTTTTTTTTTTCTTGTAAGAGTATGGCGACTCTATGGAGATTGATTAATATGACGTTAACTATGGGGTGACATACACGAATTGATAGTAAACTGTTTTAGCTTTCACAACATTATTTCTATATGATGTAATAGAACTATCTCAGCCCTTTTTAAAATGAGGTGCTAACGTTGAAGCTTGGGAGTTTGGGAACTTATGTAATAAAGAAGCAAACACCAAATAGACAGATTTGAATGTCATCTCCAGTAAGGTATGGATTCCCTAAACATAATCAGACTTTTACAATTTCATGACCATTTTATATACGACCGGAGTGATAGTTTTGTTATTCACTCTGTAATTTTTATTTCCAACAAGTTCATGGCTTGGGACATGATCCATGCTTTCCTAAGAATGGTAACTTGTATAAATAGGTTAATATCAAGTAATTTTATTCAATTTATTAAGGATATTACTTTTTCAAGAAGTTGTACATTTTTAGCTTACTTTTCTTGAGTGACTAGGACTTTGAACTTGAACTCGATCTCAACTGCCTCATTCATGCATCATCTTTTGTGATATTTTGTGTTCTAGTTTTAGGCTAGAGCAATAAATGGGTTGGAAAAAGGACGGGATCTAATCAGGACCCCAGAATCTACTGATGCTAATGATATGATCTCATCAGAAGCCGCTTCCAGGATCTATCTTGATATCAGTTCATACTAAAGTTCCACGATGATATCAGATAAAATTTCAAGTTAGTTTTCATGCATACAAATTTATTAGTTCGTGTTATTTATCAAAATAAATGGATATGTAATGTATAAAGTCATTAAAACATCAGATTATTGTCGAAGCGCTTGCATTTATGGGTCCTTACTCTATTTAAGACTCCTCCCTCCATAATGTATGACAGACACGTAACATTAAGTCAACTGTTTTGACAACAAACAGACCATTACTGGAGGTGATTCGGCATTCTTCTCTTGCCTTGTGGATATCTTGATGATATATGAACTTGATCTGCAGAAGAAAGCCGCTTCCATCCTCATGTTCATTGTGGTGACCGAGATTTTCACTATCGAAAAACTAATAGATGTTGCATCTGGCTTGGAAGCAGCCTTTCAACAGAAACCTTTAATAGGTAGAAACAAGATTGACCTCTCACTTGGTTATTATTTTAATTGTACTCCAAATAATTGTAGAAATTATTGTCATTGTAAATGATACAATGCTTTTGGCTTTATTATGTTGATAAATTGATAAAATAGAATACAAGATAAATTAGCGAACACGGCCAAAAGCCCAAACTAATTTGCTTGTATATACTGCATATGTTTACCAATGAACGCAAATAGAAGAATGAAAGCAATCACCAAGGAAATTTAATCCTTGCTAATGGATATAATTAACCAGCATGAGAAGGAACAACTGGAAGAAATAACCAATGATGACTTATTAGGCGTATTAATGGAATCCAATGTCAAGGAAATTCAAGAACAAGGTGGCAAGGATACGAGATTAAGTATTGAAGATATAATTGAAGAGTGCAAGCTATTCTACTTTGTTGGTTCGTAAAGAACCTCAACTTTGCTGGTATGGACAATGTTTATTTTTTTTTTTGTTTTTTTTTTTGTTTATATATTTGTTTATTTATATTTAAGTTACAACGTATATGCTAGATCTCAGACTAAGGTAGACAAACTGAAGGTTGAAATAATTATATAGTTACATTATCTTTAATAATTTGTCATTTGAAGAATATGTTTAGTTAAAATCACTTATCAATGTGGATATTTTTTTTATATATTCAACATTGTTGATTTGATTAATTGCAGGATGCAGTATCAAGGACTTGATGTCCCTTTTGGAGATAACGAGAAAATGTATTTAGCCAAAAGTGCTAGTTAATTATAGTTGAATTTATGTTCTCTCGATTGTACTTGCTAGTTAATATGGGTAACCATTTTTTTGGTTTTTGGTTTTTGGTTTTGGACTATCTTATATGCAAGATGTTGATAAGTTCGACTTCTAGAATACAAAGGACACATGTTAGCTAAAAAATAGACAACTTGGATGTAATTCTAGAGTTGAACTTGTATTGGTGTGTTGTATTTTAGAATGGTGATGGAGTTCGTTAATTAAGAAGTATTGCTTGGTTACAAATTACTTGGCTTTCTATAATCTCAATTTTTGTATTGTTTACAACAGAAAAATAGACAGCAAATCGTTGTCTTTCCTATAAAACATCGGGGGGTTTTTTTTTTTTTCCTAAAAAAAGGACCTCGGTTTAAAACCGATGTCTATATATGAATAGACCTCGATTTTTTTGAAACAAACTTTGGTTTTTGTCTATTAGAAAATGAGTAAAAGACATCATCCAAGAACCGTTTTAAAATTGAAGTCTATATATCAATATACCTTGGTTCTTTAAAAAATAGCTCGGTTTTTTTTAGAGCAAAAAATAGACAATTTAAGAAAGTCAACATTAAAAACCGATGTCTATTATAGCACGGTATATTCTGGCATAGACCTCGTTTTTTAACCAAGGTCTATTACTGGGAATAGAATACACCACCTCTAACCGTAGTTTTTTTTATTCATGGACCTCGGTTATACGCGGACTATAATTGAAATTGTTGTAGAGTCAAGTATTCTCGGTTTTATTGTACTCTAATTTTCCCAACAGGTGCCAGTTAGGAGTATGGAGGTTTACAATTATATTTTGGCCTAAATCAGTCAAATCATTTCCTTATTTACTGCTTCTCAAACCTGGGCCACTCATTAAAGAACGCAGGGAGTAACCATGCAATACAATCCATACTTGAATAGTTAGTAGAAATTAAAAATAAAAAAATAAATCCATAAATTTCTATTAATAAGCCCTAAATCGACAATCAAGGACTTTGGAGGCCCCTAATAAGCCCTAAACCAGAAAGGTATGAATGAATTGATTCACCATGTAGGTAGAGAAAGTCGACGAGGAGGGGGGGAGGGAGAGAGAGAGAGAGAGAGAGAGAGAGAGGGTGTGATTTGTGAATGAGGAGTGATTTGCAAATGACAACATTTGCCTAAGGATTTGAAATCCACTAAAACATAGTATAAAATAGTCCATCTCAAATCTTAAATTTTTAATTAGACTGATTTAAAAATCCACTAATTTAATAATTTATCCAAACACATGGAGTGCATTTGAAAATGTATTTATAAATCCATAACACAAATTCCTCTATCGAATAGGCCCTAGAGTAATTCGTAGACAATCATTTACACATAATGTCAAAACAAGAATTTAACTATTGTTGGAAAATATCTCTTTTTGGTAAAGCCCGTTTGGGAAAATTTGAAGCGGGATCCATAATGGAAAATTAATGTTTCAGATGGTATCGTATTCTCCTCGGGGAAAGGTTCGAGATGATATATCATTTTGCCCAAATTTAGTGGCCGAGAAAATGTGGAATTGAAGCATTAAAGTGGGGTGTTGGAAGTAAAGTTGGGATGCTATCTCACATTGAAAATATGGAAGAAAGGGCCAAAATCATTTTTGATCCCGTAAATATTTATTTTTTCGATTTTAGTCCCACAAGTATTTACTTTTTCAATTTAGTCCCGTAAGTGCTAAACTTGTCCAATTCAAGGACAATTTTCGTCGAAAAAATACTAAATTGGTCGGAAATAATCACGTACAACTCACGTGACCCTAATATTTGGGAAAGTTCAACGAAACTAAGCGACGTGGGATTAAATAGCTGAGTCGGACTTCTGTCAAATTTTAATTTAAAAAAAAAAAAAGAAGAATATTCGTACTTGAGAAGGCCCCGATCCAAAATCCTGCTTCTGCATAAAAACCATGGCAAAACTGCTCTCTTGCCTCGTCGAAGATAACTCCTAATTCTCGGGTTTTGTTTTGGGAAATTTTTGAAATTTTTTTGTACATGTTCTTCAAATAAATTTGGCTCTATGTTTTAGGGTTTGTGGCTTTTGGGATGTGTCAAGATACGGTATTCGACGCTGATGATCAAACTTAAGTGTAGTTTTGATATTCTTTTAACTTTTAACATTACTAATAATGTTGTTTCTTGCAAATAATAATACGATCCTTATATGTGAATTAATGATGTGGATATTCTCTTGTTTTAAATTAAAATTTAATAAAAATTTAAGTCTTACTCAACTATTTTATGCCACGTCACTTAGTATAGTCGGATTCTCTCAAATATTAGGGTCATATGAGTTGCACGTGACTATTTCCGGCCAATTTAGTGTTTTTTTCAACGAATTGAAAAAGTAAATACTTGTGGGACTAAACTCGAAAAAGCAAATACTTACGGGACCAAAAATGATTTTTGGCTTGGAAGAAAGTTATAATTTACTCCTAACACTATGAAAACAATGGGCTTTCGAGACAATAAAAGGTGATCTCAAATAATGAGTATTTATCACAACTTTATTATTTGAGACAACAAGTCGTCACTAATTTGTTGTTTCAATAAACCGAACACAAATAATATATTTGTGCAGACAAAAGTGGTCTCAAATGCGCCTAAAATATTTTTTGCAGTAACTCGTTGTCTCTAAAAGTAATCTTAAAGTAGTCTTAAATAATTTGTAGAGAGATTCGTGAAAACAAGTGGTCACAAATAACTTATTATTAGTGACCACAATTGTTGCCTAAAAAATGTTATACAAAATACATATTTTATTGTTGTGGTGTAAGGTTTGTAAAAATGCGCAGCAAACAGGTTCTCTCGTGCATACTGGTGCATGGGTGTAAATCAAGTGTCGTTTCAAGCCTTTATTACAGCCATTAATAATTTACGTCAGTCAAATATGGATGGTGTTTAAATTACTAGTAATATACCCGTGCGATGGACGATTTCTGATGTATATAATTGGAAAACTAATTCATACCTATGATTGAAAATATACAAAATTAGAAATTAGTACATGACAATATAAACTTTACACAAAAGCTTATACATGATTATGAACAGTATCAGATATGATAATTATACATGATTTGTTATAAAAAAATAATATTAAATTAAAATAAAATAAAGTATACGAAAACTAAATAGTCACAAATTATGAATTTAACATGGTAAAAACTTGTGTGCACCCAACACATAATAGGCTTATTGTACATTTTCTTATTTAATTTGGAATTAAAGATACATATAAGGGCCTTGTTTGGATGAATTTATAACAAGAATATGTGGTGTAGTGGTGAAGCATGTGGACTGTAGGGTTTGATGCACGTGGAGGTCAAGGGTTTGAACCCTGCTCTCGCGCTATTTTTACCTCTTTTTATGTTGTTCAATTGTATATGTTATATCGCGTAATAGTATATATTTTTACCTCTTTTTATGTTGTTCAATAGTATATGTTATATCGCGTAATAGTATATAATATAATTACATGTATAATTTTTTTACCTCTTTTTATGTTGTAGTATATGTTATATCGTGTAATAGTATATAATATAGTTACATGTATACTTTTTTTACCTCTTTTTATGTTGTTCAATAATATATGTTATATTGCGTAATAGTATATGTTATATCGCGTAATAGTATATATTATAGTTACATGTATAATTTTTTAATAATATATTATGTTTTTTGATAGTATATGTTATATTTGCGTAATAGTATGTGTTATGTTGTGTAATAGTATATACTACAGTTACAGGTATAATTTCTTAATAAATATATGATTTTGTTTAAAAAATTATCAGAAGTGTTTAATAGGACTTGAACCTAGGCCACTATAAGCAGAAGCAAATGTTTATCCACTAGGCCACCACCTCATATTGTTATCTTAAACGTGGCGCAATATATTATTATTATTAATAATAATAATAATAATACATGCAAATATATAGAAAAACATTGAGAAGAATAAGGGCAAGAGTAAGTTTCAAACTCAGGCCCTAAAGAAGAACAGCCCACACTTTTACCACCTTGGTCAATATCTCTTATGTGCCATCAAACATGCCTTAATATATATATATATATATATATATATATATATATATAGACATTATTTATTTTACAGAATAATAAAAAAAAATTCTAAGTTGCGCGTTGCACGAGGCTCGAACACAAGACCTCAGCGTGCGCGCAACAACACTACACCACTACACTACCATTAGTTTGTTGACATCCAAACACAACCGTTATTATATATGTAATTTCGAAATTAAATTGGGGAATGCAAAATAAGCTTATTGTGTGTTGGGTGCACCCAAAACCTACTCATTTAACATAATCTCAAAGTCCATTGAGGTTAAAAGTACTCGGTGAATTTAGAGGGGTTGTTTCAAAAGTACCCAAGGACGAAAATATCGGTGATTACGGAGATATCGGTATTTCAATTTAGAGAGATTTCGGTGAAATCTCGATTAATATCGAAATATATGTGCAACTTTTTTAAAAATACCGGAAAATGTATTAAAATAGTAATTTATCACAATATTTTATAGATTGTTATAAACCTACTTAAATTCAAATATTTAATCTAAATATTGAGTGAAATTCACATATTTACAACTAGTTGACAAATAATAAACAATAGAAACATTATCAGGCCACACAAGATACATTATGAACTCTTATTATCATTAAGGATGTTCAAGAATTTTACAATAATATTCTAATTTATTAAATCTTTGGGTTGCATTACGAAAATTTAGTAGATTGCGAATAATTTAGAAATTTTACAACTAAGGATCTTGAAATTTCACCGATATTAACCAAAATTTTACCGAAATTCACCGAAATTTCACCGATATTAATCGAAATTCCACCGATATTAATCAAAATCTCACCAAAATTAATCGAATTTTACCGAAATTCACCGATATTAACCAAAATTTCACCGATATTAATCGAAATCTCACCGAAATTAATCGAAATTTACCGAAATTCACCGATATTAACCGATATTAATTGAAATCTCACCGAAATTAATCGAATTTAACCGAAATTCACCGAAATTATGATAAAAAATTCCACGAAATTACAACAAATTATACCTGGAGATAGCCCAAATCGAAATTTTCGGAGATTTTGGAGATATTTCGGAGATTTCGGAGAAATTTCGGAGATTTCGGAAATATATCGAAGATATTCTGACATAAATTTATTACATCCGAATATCGTTTCGGTATCGCCAAAAAAGAGAGATATCGGAGAGATATCGGTGAATATCGGAGATATTTTAATCCTTGAAAGTACCTAAAAATTGTGTGTGCTTTTTTTACATATACTCCCTTCATTCCAAAAAAAAAAAAAAAAATTATCACTTTAGAGAAGATAGAATTATTTAAATAAAGTGTCATTTTAGGGAAAAAAACAACAATTCTTCCAATGTTATCACTTAAACATATCCCAAAATTTTCTCTTTAAAATCTTATAATTTTAGCATCACCTTAATAAAGAATCCCCTCTAAGAGAATCTACTTAATTAGTTTACTATATTTTTTCTTATTATAAAAAAATATATTTCAAATAAATGTATTGTGTATGGGATATATTTGTCCTTTTCACACATCCTTAATTTTTTTAAAAGTCTTAAAGGAACAGTTTTTAAACCGATGGAGTATAACTTCCATAAAAATATTTTCATACTTGACAACTACTATCCTCAAACAAAATTAAAAAGTCGTACAAAAAAATTATAACTTTGGGATATGAAAAGATCTAATAATTAAAATAGTTGAATAACACTATTTTTGCATAAATACTGATTATATATTCAAGCAATTTAATATTTGTGTTTTTTCGTAAAAATATTTCAAATAACCAAAATGACACAATCAACCCACTAAAAAAGTGTACCTTATATTTCGAATCTGACAATTAATATTTGTAAATGTAACATAACTATTAGAATGAATATCATGAAAATATGATTAATTTAAGTTTTATTGTGAAAAAATAGATTTGAAATAGAAAAAACTATAGGTATTTGAAAAATTGAAATGAAACCGAAAATAGCATGTTTTTTCATAACTTAGCAGGTGCATTTGGGAGCACTTCAGTCAGGGCATGTTTGGTTGGGGTTGGCCCAACCACTCATCAGTTTGGCCAACCCAACCTCATGTTTGTTTGGGCTGGTTTGGCCAAGCCGGGGTATTAGGATTTAGTGAGGGACATCAATCACAAATCCAAACACTATTTTAATCATTCTCCCCATCATTAATAACTATCTCCTACCCATATCACATCACATTTTACAATTAATAATTAAATTTCACACTCAAACCACAACCCCAGCCACCCAACCAAACATCACTCTTTAACACCCCCAGCCACTTCCCCCAGCCACTTGCCCCAGTCCAGCCACCCCAACCCCAACCAAACATTGCCTCAGTTTTTCTATTTTTGTTATTTACTTGCTTTTGAATTAAGCATCAATATTGATATAGATAATTTTGTGGGTATCCTCTCGTCTATTGATATTCTAGATCTCTTCCTTCTTTTTTCTCTATCCTCCAATCATAAGAGGACGGAGGAATACCTCTAATATGTTACTTCTAATATGTTGTTTATTATTTAGATTCATTTTTTTGTCTTGTTTTGTTTGTTTCCTCATATCCTAGGTTTGCTTTTATGAGATTTTTCTTCGTCATGTTGTTGCGTCCATGACTTGTGTGGCCTCCATGCCATATGGGCCTTCCATATTTTGTGCGGTCTCTGATTTTCGTTTTCTAATGGATTTATCAAGCCTTCCATGCATTGTCCCGTCTCAGATCTCTATTTTTCAGTGGATCTTCCGGGCCTTCAATGCATTGTGCAATTTCCATTTATGTTCTCCGATTTTCAATGGATCTTCGGTTTTTTTGTGGTGTTGTTCGACTCTCCCTATCTGCAGGATAAATTTGATTCATTGAGCACGCACAATAATAGTTTACAACTACTCAGTTAGGATTTTGTTTTGGCCTTCATATGTTTAAAACTGCAAGCAGCGTGATTTTTTTTTCTTTGTCCATTTTCTCCATTTATAATTGGGTTGAGATTGGTTTTCCTAGATTGATAGAGTTCTTTATAATTTACAGATATAAATATTTTGTTTTCACCTCCAAAGAAAACAAATTGTAATAATACTATTCATTTTATTATGTTTAGTGACTTTCACTACTACAAAAAAGGTTTAAGACTACGGTCAAAAATCGTAGTTAAAGGCATTCAGCGACCGTGGTAGTACATACCGTAGTGGTAGACCTACCACCAATAACTACGGTTAATAAACCGTAGTAATTAACAATAAAGACTACGGTTGATAACCGTTGTCATAATAGCAGTATCTACGACTACGGTATGTATAACCACGGTTGATGATTTTCTTCGATTACGGTCAGAACCGTAGTAATTAACGATAGAGACTACGCTCAAAGACCGTTGTCTTTTCTTTTTCATAAACCGTTGTTGTAAATGATGCTCTTTTATAGTTTTTTTTTTATATATTTTTATTTACTTTTATAATTTATATATTATATATATATATAAAACATAAATTAATATTTATGTGTGTTGTAACATATCACATAAGAAAGAGTAAATATTAGATTAAAAAAAATCCATTTATTTCTAAATATCAAAGTTACATTACATCACAAAGCTAGAAAATAAAAAAATAAAAAAATAATTTCTCTATACTTAAATCCATTAAAGCAGCGCATCTTTTCTTTTGAATCATCTTTCATTATCCTGCAAAAAAAACAAAACACCAAAAAAGATAGAATTAAACACAAAAATTTATTTATTAATCCAGATATCTACAACACAAAATAGAAAAAAAAACATTAAATATAAGGTCAAAATCAAATATATCTAGAGTATATAAAACACAAATAAAAAAAAAAACATGAATCAAGTACTTTTCAGCAGACTCTAAAATTGAGCAAACATGTAGATGCAAATGGACTGAGAGGAAGCGTGGAATCTGAGCACAAGAGAACATCAATTTTACCGGAACACATCAGAATCTTCAGCAGGATTGTGAGCGTCGAATAAACCATATAAAACAGAGCAAAAGCACAAATCAAATGGACTGAGGGGGTAGGTAAACATCTTAAACACACACACATAACCAATGTATAATTTGTGGACAAACTCAACTCATATAAAAAACTTTGAAATCTCATGTTCCAATTTAATCAAGATAATAATTAGATAAAGAACAAAAAAAGCTGATATCGATCACCAAACAGCCAAATAAGCAATAATAATTAGCCTCATTCATACCAAACTACTACTACCCTTGAAATAAAGGACTTGTATTTCTCTTTACAAAGGGAAAGGGGGGAATGGCAAAATGTTCTCACCTATAGCTATTGTATCAGCAACTATTAGCGGACGCATCAGATTCTAGAGCACACAGATAAAAAGTATCAATACAGCTATTTAGAATAAGCTTATTCATCAGAAATTGGAGTCATAACTCAATCCAATGTAAACTCAAATTTATAGAAACCTTCAAGCTCAAATTTACAGAAAACTTCAAGTATAAGCTGAAACTACTAAAAGTAGAATAAACTATAGTCTGAGCGCCATTGACAGAAAATCAAATAACTCTCAAAAGTTATATTCATTTCAGTTTATTCCCTAGTGAAATGAAATAAGACAAAATATGTCTCTAAATGATCAATTGAAGGAACAATTTGGGCACCAGTACAACAGGCAATTCGCTCCAGAAGTGGTCTTTTAATATTAAGAGCAAGTGATATCACTTTTGCTAGAAGATAATCTTGTGCATGTCGTGAAACAGATTTCTCTAGCAGAAGAATATCAGGATTATGTGCATCTATCTTAGCAACAACCATCTTAAGATGATCCATTCCCTCAGAAAATTAAAATATGTAATTGTAAAGACGGCGGTACGTGAGAATTTCTACAAACAGTTGGTAAGCATTGCAGAGGTGATGTGAGGAGAGACGAGGAAGAAGAATAAAAGAACCAACCTTAATGGAGGTGACACGGAGGGCGGAAGCCTTGACGATAAGACCGATGCTACTGGCGGTGACACCTTTGCCTAGGCCGCTCACCACACCTCCCGTCACCAGCTCGTACTTCATTTCTCTGCTCCGCCGCCGCGCTGCACTCAATTTGATTATCACAGACACAGACAGAGAGAAGCTGGATTTTGTAGAGAGAGAGAGAAAGGAGATAGAAGTAAGGAAGAAGAAGAGAGGCACATGAGGGGGAGGCTGGAGCCCTAGATATTTGGTTGGCCGCTGGTTTGGGGGGGAAAGAAGGGCAATTATCAGCGATTTGGCGAGAGAGATGGGGTAAGCGAAAAAGAGATTGAGAAAAGGGGTAGAGAGAAATTGAGAAGTTACAGAGGAGAGAGGAGTGAACGTGTTGGGGATGTGGTGAGAGAATCCGGATATTTAATTCTTTTATATTATCTATTAGAAAATTATATTTAACAACGGTCTTTCAACAACATAATTTCTGACCGTTGTCTTTAGGCAAAAATAAGAATTCAACTACAGTTAAACAACAACGGTTTTGCAAAACCGTTGTCTTTGAGCGAAAACAATTTCAAATACACTACGGTTCCTACAAAGACAACGGTTGAACGCTAAAAGACAACGGCTTTTGCGTAAAACCGTAGTCGTTTAGGCGTTGTGATTGACAGTTTTTATAGTAGTGTAATTCGTTATATTCAATTGAAGTTTGGTGGATAATTTGTTACCTTAAACAAGTTTTTGGGAGTTTTCTTATATTTTATGCTACCCTAATATATAGTCCCTTCAAGTGGGTATTTGGCTACACTTATTTTTTATGAGCACTTACAATTTGTAAGATGTTTGGGCTTATACGATTTAATGCTTCAAGAGCTTATAAGTTATCAAAATGTTTATATAACTAAGCATATAAGTACATTTAAAATATTATAAGAAGATGTGTTTGACATTATAAGCTCTCTATACTGTGTAATGACAAAAATGACATCATTGTTTTCAATGGTTTTCCCACCCACCCACCCCTATCTCTCAACTCGCTGCCCCAAGGCCCTTACTTCCCAACACTAGGGTCCTTGATACACGTCATGTCTACATGCATATAGGTCGATTTAGATTAGTATATTATATCATTTGCATGTATTATTCGCCGGTTTATACTTATATTCATTATATTGTGTTGTATGTCGTATGTGTGCTTATTTTGCATATAATTAGATGGTTTTTAAGCAAAAAAATTCCTTTGGATGAAGTTTGAGTAGCATATGAGCAAAACGAGTGGTGAAACAATGAAATTTAAAGTGCGAAAACTCAAAAGAACAACTCGGTTGAGTTGAAGGATGAGAAACAATCGGAAGATAATTCGAAGATTCAACTCGGTCGAGTTAAACGTGTGAACTCGGTCGAGTAGCAATGTTAAGAGATCAACTCGGTCAAATTGCAAGTTCGAATAGAAGATGAGTTTGGTTAACGAGGGAAACTTGGTCGAGTTGGTTTAACTGACTCGGTCGAGTTGGAAAGGCGGTACACGCGTTTTGTATACATTTTGGCCTATTTTCGATCTGCTTCAACCCCAATTCTTCCCAACTTATAAGTAGAGGCTCTCAAGTCCGAAAATACGCATCATACAACATTGGAAGCACCTTAGAGGCTTGGATTGATGAGCGAGGAACTCGAAGCAACGTAGATCAAGATCCAAGATTTTATCGCTTTATTTATTTTTATTGTCTAAGAATGTTTGTCTATGCATGTTTTGGATATTAATTGCGAACATGAGTAGCTAATGCCCTTGTGTTCTAAGGCTGGAGATTAGATTACAATCGAATATGTTTTGGTTTCATTTATATATTTTAGCCTTCGTTTTTATTGTTTATTTGTATGCTTGTGATTATTTTATGAATTTATCAAATTGATCACTTAATATTATTCTACATGGTTAGCAATTCGACGTCCGAAAGGAGAGGGTTATTAATGGTTTTACAACATATAACATAGGTATCGATGATCGTCAGAGAGGAGCGAGATATCCGTGTAGGCGTAGGTTTAGCATCTTTATAGAGTCGCACATGTGACAGTTGGTCCGAGAGGGTAATTGTTCATAAGTGATCTACACGTTAGCATCATCCGAGATGAGGGATAATTAAGAATAGCATCGTCTGATAAACAATAGAAATTTGTCTAAAAGTCTAGAATAATAAGATAATCAAACATAGGAGATTGTAATTAAAATCAAAATCCTAGAATATGCATTTTATCTGATCAAATCGTTTGTGATTACGTGCTTTCTTTACTTTAAGTGTCTGTTTTACTTTGTTATTATTTTCTTGGACTTTAGTTTTAGGATAAATCAAACAATCAATCACCTTTTCGAGAGTCTAAATAGGGTTGGATCGTTATAATCGAGGTACTAAGTTGACATAGGTACACAATCCTTGTTGGATAAACCTTGCTTACTATTAGGTGCATTAGCACCGTTCATTTGCGGTATACTAGGTTAGAAAAAGTGTTGTCAAATTTTCAACATTGTTGCCAAGGACTGGTAACTCTATTCAATTTTTATTCTGATAATAATTCGGCGTTAGACTAGATATTTATTTTCTGCACTTTATTTTTCAGTTTTATTTTATTTTTGGTTTTACGCTGTTCTTTTTTGTGTGATCTTAGGTAGAGTATGCAACCCAGTCTGAAGGAAAAGACAAGCTAGTCCCTTTTGACCTGAAAATTGAAGCAACTGCCTGAAGATACAGAACAAGGAGAAATCTACTGGACAAGATGACTGAATCACTAGAAAACATGAGCCAAGAAGAAATGATTAGGAGATTGTTCGGGGTAGTAACTAATTTACATAATTGAATAGATAATATACCTCAACAGCCGCAAATTCCATAACTTCCACATGCTGAACCAAAAGGAGATCAGACGCCTATACGGGACTGTCTTTATCTCATGCCGAATTAGAACTATGGGGGAATCGAATTGCCACCAATCCATGCTAATAGCTTTGAACTCAAGCCGGCATTGATATCTATAGTCGAGCAGAACCAGTTTGGTGGGGACCACTTGAAGACCCTAATGTCCACTTAGGCTGGTTTAAGAGAGTTTCGGAGACCTTAAAGGTAAACCAAGTACCACATGAATAGGTCAAGCTGAGGCTTTTCCCATTCTCTCTTAGAGATAAAGCACTACAATGGTTTACTTCACTCGGGAGTGTCACCACATGGGAAGAGTTGAGTACTAGATTCTTATTAAAGTACTTCCCACCGAGCAAGATGCTCCAATTGTAGGCTGAAATCACCCAATTCAAACAGGTTGATAGAGAACTGTTGGGTGAAGCATGGGAGCATTTTCGGGATCTTCTTCGAAACTTTCCTCAACACGGGTTCACAAAGAAGCAGCAAATCTGCAAATTTTAAAATAGGCTACTTGGGCCCACAAGAATCCTCGTTGATGTAGCATCTGGTGGATCTATATTGGCACAACATACAAGGGCTCACCATTCTAGATGAGATGACCACAACTAGTTAACAATGGCCAAATGAGAGAAATCAGCCGAGTAGAGCAGCCAGTATCACTGAGACTGAGCCGAGCGCATCAATTACGACTTAGATGGCAGCTCTTATCAATCACATATGCTTTCTCACTGATGCAACAATTTCTAACCTAGTAAACCGCAAGTGTACGGTGCTAGTGTAGCCAGTGGCAATCAAGGTCAATCCCACAAGGATTGTTCCTATGTATAGCTTAGTACCCTAGTTTTAATACCTCTACCCTATCTAGACTCGCGAATAAGTGAATGAGTTTTATATAACCTAAACTGCATAAATTAGCCAATGAAATAAGAATCACTTGGCAATCAAGAAATCAAATAACAAGGGAAATTCAGATAAGATTAAGACGTATTCTAGAGATTTGATTTCATTTATTATTTCCTATGTTTGATTATCCTATTAATCTAGACTTTTAGACCGATTCTTATTGTTATAGGCTGCACTACTCTTATTTAGTCCCCCTCTCGGACGATGCTAACATGTGAATTCATCAAGGACAATCACCTTCTCGGGCTAACTATTATATAAAGACTCCCAAGGGTTCCCTGAGCCGATGCCTACGCAAGACCTCACTCCTCTCGGATGATTATTAGTGCCTATGCGATATGTTTGTAAGACTATTAACAAAACTCTCCTCTCAAACATCGAATTGTTATGCAAGTAGACAAATATCAAGTGATCATGTTGATACAATCTATAAATAAAATAAGCATATAGATAATAAAATAACAATGGTGTCTAGAATTAAACGGAAGTAATCATAACATAGTCGATAAATAACCTACTTTCTAACCCTAGAACACAATAAGATTAGTTATCCATAATCATAATTAAAATACAAGATGATTCATGGACGAACATCTTGTACGAATTAAAAACAAAAATAGAATAACAAAATCCAAATCTTGAATCTTGATCTTCTTCTCCACCGTTCTTTGCTCTTCAATTCAAGCCTCCAAGTGCTCTCCCATGATGTATGATGTCTCTAACTTGTCTATAAACTTAGGGTATTTATAGGAGTACATCCCTAGGATAAAGAGGAAGAAAATATGATGTGGGATGGGAAAATCTTGCCAAAAATGCGTTTATGGACTTGGGAGCCAAGTAATTGGACGAATCTGCACTGATTATCCAAATTCAAAGTGGTTTTTGAAGGTCTTCCGGTCCGAATTGGGCTTTGCCCCTTTGGGACAAAGTTTTAGCCCTGTGAATTAGCTTTCTAATGCCTCTAATGTTACCTCAATCAGACTTGTAAATCTCAAGATATGGGTGAAATATTGAGGATGTGTCAGGATAGGATTTGACGTTGCATTTCGCTCTTTTCACCATTTCACCTCTTTTCTTGCTCGTTTCTTCTTCAAACTTCATGTAATTTTGACCTTAAAATCATACTTTTTTCTACAAAACAAGAAAACACATCATTCGACTCAAGATAATCAAATATAACACAAAATCACCGAATTTATATGCAAACACTACCAAAATACTTGTATAAATCGGCCTAAATGTATGCATACACAACGTGTATCAAAATCCCTCAAACTTAGACTATTGTTCATCGCCAATCAATAAAAGTAGATAAGAACAAGAACTCAAGCATTAGTGCGATTTAAGCAATGAATCTAGACTCATAATATTTTCGAAAACAAACAACATAGATTCATTAAAATATTCGACATAGGATATGTTAACTACTTTGGAGACAAGACATGACACTTCAAATAGATGATCCTCACTAGATAAGTGTATCGCTCATTTATCAAGTGTATAATATGGGATGTGTTTAAGCTCAAGTTGAATCATATGCACAATCTACCATAAGCTTGCTTATTGTCTAACCTATACTTCGTACTTGACACGTGTGAACAGAGAATTAGAAAGGATTTCTTTTTTCTTTTTTGTAGTATATGCTTAAGGTAAGGTGGATAGATTTGGATAAAAGTGATTTATTCTCAGACTAATCAAGTTATTCCTAACCCAACTACCCCTCGAGCAACATTCACTCAATCCTCACTCTTCAATTCTTAGAAACCATAATTCATGGTTCTTCACCCCACGAAAGCACATTTTATCTTGCTTCAACAACCAATTATTCTTAATGCCATAATATTCGAGTACAACATTGGGACTACTCGATTCCATTCAATTACTTATCATATTAGACATTTTTCATATTTAACCCCTCTTAAACACAAAAATTAAACTAACACGTTTTTTTTTTCTTTTTTTTTTGTCTTTTTTCTTTTCTTTTTCTCTCCTTTTTTTTTTTTGTGTGTTTTTTAAAACAAAAACAAAAACAATAGCATAAAACCTAGGAGGGCTAATTTCTTTACTCTTTCACCTATCACAACTCATTTTCTTCCACCAATTTGATCCCAACTATCAATGCAACTCTAAATTCTTGATTTTCATCTCATTCTACCTTCTAATTCTCCTCCATAATACTCAATTAGTCCAATTTAAAGGTCAAGGGATTAAGAGGAAGGAATTAAAACTCGTAACGTTTTGGCTATGAAAAACAAAGCTTATGACACAAAGTGGCTGACAAGGGATTATTTCATCAAAACTTAGTGAAAAGGACAATTAAGGCTAAAGAAAAAGGCTCAAATAAAAAAAATGCCTAAAATCATTTTCTAAGTCCACAATGTGTACTTGACGACTCTTAAACAGACGCAATGCAAGTTCTAGAGACATACATGCATTATGACTAACAAACCACACCGAAAAAAGCTATTTATAACTCCGAAAATGGGAGTTCAATCTAAAGCTCAAAATCTCACATGCTACTATCATCATAATTCTACATGCATGCTCGATTTCATATCAAATATTCCTATCATGCTCGTCTACGTGTCATAAAAGATTTTAAAAACTTAACTCATCATTGGCACATCATCATCAATCAACCCTTTTATTCACCAAGACTCACAATTCTAGGTTTTTGGACTCAAATGCCTCTTAAAAGTAATAAATAACAACTAAATGAAAAAATAAAAACGTAAAAGCAACATACTACCTAACATGATGCAACTAAATAACAATATGAATAGTATGAAAGTCAACAAAATAAAAAATAGCCGCCAAGACGACGTACTCTACCCCCTCCCCCAAGCTTGGTCTAAGACCAATGTTTGTGGGAAAGAAGTGGTACGCTTTGGTGACACTCACCTGAAATTAGGGACAAGTTGAAAACATAAAAACTGTAAATTGGAGACAATATAAATCCATCGCTTCGTTCACCCGCTTCTAGTCGATACTCGCCCTATGAGCTATATCATTTTTTGTGCTTTTATGACTCGTTTAATCGCTTCTTCACTCATATCATGTCAGTGTTCAAAAAATCACAAATAACTAAACTAAAAATATTAAATGAAAAGAAAACCAATAAACACCGAGTTGCCTCCCGACAAGCGCTAAGTTTTATGTCTCCAGCCAGATGGCTCGTTAAACAACTTAACCGAATTCCAAACAACTAGAGTCAGGGCATTATCATCAATTAAAAACTCATACCTTTTCTCAGGTTGCTATAACAGTTCTACAGTTGGGTTTCACTGTATAGACAACACAACACTTGTGTTTTCTTCTTAGCCTCGACCTAATGTATATCAGGAAAGTGACTTTATCGTTTTGAACACGAAATGTTAACTCTCTTTTTTGGTACATCGATCATCGCTTGGCTAGTTGCCAAGAAAGGTCGACATAAGATGGAACGAACATCAACATTCCCTTGCATATAAAAAATAAAGAAATCACCAGAGAACTCGAAATTTACACTCTAACCAACACGTCCTCTACTACTCCATATAATGTTATTAAGGATCCATCTATCAGTTGGTTAGTAGTAAAGGCTTGTTTTACCATTCCCAGTCCTAATTGCCTATATGTTTTAAGAGGCATCAAATTAATGTTGGACCCTAAGTCACACAACACATTTCGAAACTTATGATAACCAATAGCAAGGGATAGAAAAACTCCCTGGATTATTCACTGTGTTGCTCTTCTTGATTGAGTGTTTGTATTGATGCTCTTTTTAGGACTTGCTACCTTTTTCTTACTTGCCCCTTTTTCTTTGCACTTCTTCTTCTTTTCTTCTCATCCACAACCAGATTTCTCAACTAGTGGATCCATCATCTTCATTACCCCCTCACAATTAGTGCAATTAGGCGCAGTATTAGTTAAAAGATAAGATAATTCATGGAAAAGTATCTTGTATGAACTAAAAATGAAAAAGGAATAAAAACACCTGGATCTTGAATCTTGATCTTCGTCTCTAGCGTTCCTTGCTCTTCGATTCAAGCCTCCAAGTGCTCTCCAATGATGAATGGTGTATCTAACATGTCTATGACATTAGGGTATTTATAGGAGTACATCCCTAGGATAAAGAGGAAGAAAATATGATGTGGCATAGGAAAATCTCGCCAAAAATGCGTTTATGGACTTGGAGGCCAAGTAATGGGCCTAATCTACAGCGATTGTCAAACTTCAAAGTGGTGTTTTAGGTCTTCTGGTCCTAATTGGACTTTGCCTCTTTCTAACAAATTGTATTTGTTTGAATTAGCTTTCTAATGCTGCCAATTTCACCTCAATCGGACTTGCAAATCTCAAGATATGGGTGAAATACTGAAGACGTATCAGAATAGGATTTGATGTTGCATTTCGCTCTTTTCACCATTTCATCTCTTTTCTTGCTCATTTCTTCTTCAAACTTCATCCTAATGTACTTTTGACCTTTAAGTCAAATTTTCGCTAAAAAACAAGCAAGCACGTCATTCGGCTCAAGATAATCAAATATAACACAAAACCACCGAATTTATATGCAAACACTACCAAAATACTCGTATAAATAGGCCTAAATGTATGCATACACAACGTGTATCAATGACTAGTGCCAATTTAGCCTAGCATCCACAACAACCACACATGCAAGAGGTAGTTGAAGATGCTAGTTATGTTGATTAAAGAAACTTTAACAACTTCCGAGGGAACCAGAAGCAATACAATCAGTATTAACAAAGTGCGATGAATCATCCTAATTTTTCGTACATCAATCCAAATAATTCACTTCAACCGCCACCGAGATTCGCAGTAACCTCCCCAAGAAGAGTTGATGCAGTCTCAGTTTACCAAATATGATGAGAAGATGGCAAAGATGGATAGCATGGGCGTAGAAATACATAAATCCATCGCCAGCCAAGGGATGGAGATGAAACAGATGATGACTCACCTGAGTCAAATTGCATAAGCCATAGTGTCCACATACCGAAAATGGTAATTCCCAAGTGATATTGTGGTTAACTAAGAGAAAGTTTTAGAGAGTAAGCACTTGGAAGAAGAGAGTACACCCGAAGAGAAAGAAAAAGAGAAAGTTGTAGAGAGTGAGCACTTGGAATAAGAGAGTACACCCGAAGAGAAAGAAAAAGAGAAAGAGTCGAATATAAAAGGGAATGTGAAGCCAAAATCTATTATTATCTCTGACGCTCCTAAATATATCCCTTCTCTTCCTTTTCCTCTATCTTTTTTTAGGAAGAAAGTACACGAACAATTTTCTAATTTTTTTGGAAATATTTAAGCAAATCCAAATTAACATTCCATTTGTTGATGCATCACCGCAAATTAGAAGACTACGAGACAGTTAATCTGACGGAAGAGTGTAGTGCGGTGATTCAAAGGAAGTTGCCTCAAAAGCGTAAGGATCCAAGTAGTTTAACAATTACTTGTATGATTGGTAATGAGGGTATTTGAGTGAGCACTGTGTGACTTAGTAGAAAGTATCAACCTTATGCCCTTGTCTATATTTGAAAAATTAAGAATAGGCTCAATAAAACCCACTACAATTGAACTACAAATGGTTGATGTCTTTGAGTTATCTATGAGATATTGTAGATGATGTTTTATTGAAGGTTGTCAATTATATAATTTTAGCATATTTTGTGGTCTTAGATCTGTTAGAGAATAAGGAGGTCTCCTTAATTCTAGGTCGCCTATTTCTAGCAATGGGGGCGTTAGTTGATGTACAAAAGGGTGAATTGGGTGTAAAGGGTAAATGATGTGAAGCTAACATTTTCTATATATAGAGCGCTAAATTCAAAGGAAGTAAACCAAATAGAAGCATGTAGTTCTATTCCGTGTTTAGATTATACATTGCATAGGGAACTTATTTCTCCTATTGATGATGATCCCTTAGGATTTTGTCTATGTGATTTTGTTTTTGCAATAAATGACTTTGACTCTACTAATCTTGATCTTGTAGAAAGTGTTAGTGCCATGAATTCTCTGTTGGAGGCATCGAAAGAAAGCTCTACGAGTGAGGACATCAGTAAAGAAGCAGCGTGTGAAGAGACAAAAGATGGCGTGCCCAGACCCGAATTAAGCTGTCACTAGATCATCTATAGTGTGTGTTTCTTGATGATGAGAAGAAAAATCTGATAATATTGTTTACTTATTTGTCTATCACTGAGATTGACAAACTATTGAGAATTTTGAGGAAATATAAGTCTGTTTTAAGATGGTCCATTTCTGATTTAAAAGGGATTAGCCCAAATATTTGCATGAGTAAGACCCTAATGGAGGATAAGTATAAGCCTTGTGTTCAAAATCAACATAGACTTAACCCCATGATGCAAGAAGTGGTTAGGGAAAAAGAACTTAAGTGGTTAGACGTGGGTATTGTTTTTCCTTTATCTAATAATAAATGGGTAAGTCCGACTCAAGTGGTCCCTAAGAAGGGATGGATGAGTATAGTGACGAGTGATACAGATGAGATCATATCTACTAGGCTAGTTCCGGGTTGGCAGCTATGTATTGACTATAAAAAATTAAATGCACCCACTCATAAATACCACTTCACCACCCCGTTTTAGATAAAATGCTTGATAGGCTAGGGGGGTATGAGTATTATTGTTTTCCTGACCGTTATTCGGGGTACAACCAAATTATGATTGCACCGGAGTACCAAGAGAAGACAACCTTGTCTGTCCTTATGGTGTTTTTGCTTTTCGTAGAATGCCATTCGGCTTGTGTAATGCCCCTGCTATCTTTCAGCGTTGTATGATGGATATTTTTAGTGGGTTGATTGAGAATATAATGGAGGTTTTTGTGGAATATTATTTTGTGTTTGGATCATCTTTTGACCACTGTTTACATAACCTAGCTTAATTTTTACAGGGTATGAAGACACCAATTTCGTGCTTAACTCGGAAAAATGTCATTTCATGGTAAGGGATGGCATCATTCTCGGTCACAGAGTCTCTGCTGTAGGTTTGGGAGTTGATAGAGCCAAGGTAGTTGCCATATAAAAGCAACCACCTCTATCAAATAAAAGGCAGTACGAAGTTTCCTTGGATATTCGGGATTTTATAGGAGGCTCATTCGTGACTTTTGTAAGAGTTCTAAACCTTTATCTCGTTTATTAAAAAAGGATATGGATATTATTTTTGATGATTCATCTGTGCAGGCATTTGAGACATTGAAGAAGGCATTGGTTTCTGCCTCAATTCTGATCACACCGGATTGGTCTCAACCATTCGAGTTAATAAGTGATGCTAGTGACATGGTTGTAGGGGCAACCTTGGGCCAAAAGAGGGACAAGTTGTTCAAAGTCATATATCATGCAAGCAGGACCCTTTATCCGACTCAAGCCCACTACACCACTGAGAAGGAGATGATGGTCATTGTTTACGCATTTGAAAAGTTCCGGTCTTACTTGAATTGGGACTATAGACTAAGACTATAGTCTACACTGACCATGCTACTATCCGCTACTTATATGATAAAAAGGACTCAAAGCTGAGGCTTATTCGATGGATACTCTTACTACAAGAGTTTGATGCGGAAATTTGAGACAGAAAAAGGTGTGAAAATACGGTTGCCAACCACTTATTTAGAACTATTAATGAAGCCGACCAGGAAGGGAAAAAAGGAGGCGATAAAAGAAACATTCCCCGATGAGTGTATTATGATGGTGGAGGATATTCCATGATATAGTAACATAGTCAATTTCTTGGCTTGTGGTGTTCCACCTCTCGACTTGACATCGCATCAAAGAAAGAAGTTTTTCTATGACGTGAAATTCTACATGTGGGATGACCCATATCTTTATAGGAGGTGTAAAAACACGATCATCATAAGGTGTGTCTCTTAGCATGAAGCAGGGGACATATAAGGCAATGTCATTCGTCTCATAATGGAGGCCATTTTGCTCCGAACATGAACAACTCCAAAGGTGTTACAAAGTGGATTCTATTGGTCGTTGATAGACATACGGGGTTTCTGATTATGAAATCACACTTAGAATAGGGATTTTGTCTTGTACTTGTAGATTCTAAGCTACCGTTTATCACTGTTTATCGTATTTTCTTCATGTCTGGAAAATTTATTTTTTAAGTGTTTTGAAGGTAAGTAGGCCAAAGTACGATGACCGCTGGAAAGATGAAGAAAAGGTCAAGAAACTAATAGAAAGATTGAAGAAAAATGAGGCACAAAATACAGCCATGCTCGTAAAGGGCGTCTGGCACGGACCATGCGTGCATTAGAGGAAGTGTCAGTGAAAAACAACGTGCATGGCCTAGTCGTGCGCTAAAGAATAATGGTGCATGGACCATGCGCAATCGCTGCTTGGACTCCAAGAGAAAGGCGAGGCACGGCCTGGCCATGTGCAAAGAGCTTGAGGCGCATGGAATGTGCCTGTTGCCAGCCAACTTTGCATGGGTTTGGCAATTACTTTCCCGTTTTGCCTAAATCATTAAAACAACTTTCAAATACTATTTAAACACTTTCCCATTTAGTTTTTAGGGTCATTCATCATTAGGATAGTTTGAATTTGAGAGGAATTGGAGAGCAACAGCTAGGGCAAAGTTTACATTGAAGATCAAGATCAAGATCAACATTAATTATGTTTTACCTTTCCATTTTCATTTAATATTTGTATGAACATGATTATGTATGTGTATTTATGTTTGGCATTTGTTATTGATGATGGTTGGCTAATTTCCCTAATGTAGGATTAGAAAGTAGAATATGAGTGATTAGTGATTTTTAGCTGATTGATTAAATCTTGTGCTATGTTATTAGCTACTTAATCATTTACATTGCTTGTTAAATGATTTGATCAATTGGTTAACAATTTATTGTGGGTCTAACAAGAACCAAGAGGGGAGATTTAACTGGAATCACATTAATTAGTATGATTATTCAATAACAACTGAAAGGTTTGAACTAATCGTGGGGGCATTGGTCTAAGGATCGTTTGGGAGTAGTGTATAATAATCGACCAGAGACAGAGGTTAGTCCTATACAATCAACACATAATTCACTCCGAAAGGATTTTTTTATATTAATTAAGTGATAGTCTCCTGATAACTAAGTATTCGATTTAAAGATTTAATCAGTCAGGCTATTGATCATTTGGTTACCCATAACTGAAATACTAATAGGTAGTATTATAAATAAAAAATAAAAGAAAACAAGAGGAAATGATGCAAATGTGGAGACCACAAGCCGGTTTCATGCCACAAACCGACAAACCGACAGATAAAGGTATCAAAAAGATATTAAAAAAACTAGCTAAATGGAACTTGACAGTTACAAAGAAAAAGCCAGTGAGTCCATAGTCGATCATCATCAAATGTCGCATAAATCAAAGCAAAACACAAGCATGGCTCCCATGGACCATGCCCAAAAACTAGAGCGTGGGGGATGCCACCGCTCCTTACCGGTGTGAGCCAAAAATCCCAAGGGTGGCTTAGGTAAGACCAAGGAAACCAACATTCGTGAATATCCGAGAGAAAACCAAAGTGGTGATCAACTAAAGCAAGAGGGTCGCTTAAGGACGAGCTTGCCGTCGATAAACAAGAAAGGGCTGCCTTCGTCCAAATACGCTAGGGATTACCTAGCCCGGAACGATGGCCCATGAGATCACCTGTTACACTTTGGTGTTACATCTTGTATTTCATTACATTCACTAACCGACACGTGTATGGTATGATGTCACAAATTAATATGTGTCACGAAATAAATTGAGTGTAATAGAGAATGAAACAACTACTATAACAGAAAATCCGAATTAGAACGATGGGGCTATCATTGATCAATGGAGGGACTGCCTTCGTTTTGACTCAAGTATGTATGCTGGTCCGAGAGAGATAGTGGATGTTCGCTACTGCCATTACCGAAAACCACTAAGGCTGCAAAACAATACCAACAGTCCGAGGCTGGAAAGGTCCAATCAACCCTAAATCACGGTTCTCATCAAATAATCAATGGAGAATAATCAATGAAAACCAGAACAATAATCAAGCATGGCTCACAAGCTTTCAAAAATCTCAATAGTAAACACAGAGAAATTAGAGCAGCAATGCAAACGAAATCGTTGTGTGTCCATTTCCACCAGGCAATTGCTGATACCTGTGAGGAAATTCTTGCAAGAATTTGTATCATTTCCTGCAACAGGGCCAGGGTAACTGAAAACGCCCGAGAAAATCACGACGACAGAAGATCTATGACGATGATAAATCCTAAAGGCTTTTGCGGCCATGGATGAAACCTTGTTTGTATAAATTAGGGGCAGAGAAACCTGGTCTCAAGTCGCGACTGAAATCGGGCTTGAGTAGAAATTAGGTAGCTGGTCGCAGATTGCGACTGAGAATATGAACCCAGAAAATCGTCAGATTCGCGCACCAAAAAATCTGAAGATGACCAGGTCTCGAGTCAACTCAGAAATAGTGAGCGGAATCGCTTCAGTGGCGGAATCCCTTCAATGGCGTAGCTGCTTCAAAGATTCGATCATGTTAAGAAGGTGAGCTAGGCATATTGAAAGTAATTTCTGTAAGTGGTAATGTATTTCTGTATATCATAAATTGGAAGAAACAATGCAGACTTAAATAGAACCCAGCTACAACTATTTGCCTATCAGCTATTGCCACGTGGCATATCTACATCATAAAGAGAAAAACAAAAAATCAGATATGACTCAGCATAACAGAAAATCACAGCTCATCATCTCATGCATATTGCATGTTCTGTTACTGAGAATGTGCTCAGCTCACACGCTGAGCTCGTGCTTCAATCAGCAAATCAGTAATTGTAATCTCAACACCCCCCCCCCCCCCTCAAGTCGGAATGTCGGTACTGGAGCACATGCCGAACTTGAGGAGAAAAAAATGGAAAGCAGAACCGCCAAGAGCTTTGGTGAGGACATCAGCCAATTGATGCGAAGTAGAGATGCAATGAGGAGAAATGAAGCCAGCTTTAAACTGATTCCGAACAATGTGACAATCGATATCGAGATGTTTAGTGCGCTCGTGAAACACGGGATTTTCAGTTATATGAATGGCAGCTTTATTATCACAATGAAGAGGAATAGGAAGAGGCACCAGAAGATGGAGATCATTGGCAATAAAAGACAGCCACTGTAATTCACAAACGGTGGAGCTGAGAGAGCGATATTCAGCCTCGGCAGAGGACTTAGAAACGGTGCGTTGCTTCTTAGTTTTCCAGGAAACTAAGGACTGACCAAAGAAGACAGCATAACCAGTCAAAGATTGCCGAGTATCGAGACAAGTGGACCAGTTAGCATCACTATATGCATGAAAACGTTCATCCTGGCCAGCAGTATAAAAAATCCCATGAGACGGAGTGCCCTTGAGGTATCGAACCAAGTGAAGCCCAGCTTCCCAATGAGCCGTAGTAGGAGCAGACATGTATTGACTAAGCTGTTGAACAGAAAAACAAAGATCAGGCCGCGTAAGATTAAGATACAGCAACTTGCCCACAAGACGTCTGTATTTCTCAGGATCAGGCAGGAGTGGACCCGTTTGAGCAGAAAGATTGAAATTTTGTGGAAAGGGTGTAACCACAGGTTTGCAACCAGTGAGACCTGTAGCAGAAAGCAAATCAAGAACATATTTGCGCTGACTCAAATGAGTGCCAGCAGAACTGTGTAATATCTCAACACCAAGAAAAAACTTGGCAGGGCCCAAATCTTTAATGGTGAAAAGCTTGTCTAGATGTCGCTTGAGATCGACGATTTCATGTTCATGACTCCCTGTAATTAATAGATCATCAACATAGGCCAACAAGAAAAGAGAAGAGCCGTGAGAATGCTTAACAAAAAGGCATGTATCACTCAAGGATTGTTGCATCCCATAAGCTGTTAATTGTGCAGTGAACTCCAAATTCCATTCTCGGCTGGCTTGTTTCAGCCCATATAAACTTTTCTTAAGTAAACAAACGTGTCCAGGAGGCACTTTAAAATACCCTTCAGGTGGCTTCATGTAAACCTCCTGATGTAGAAAGCCGTGCAAGAAGGCATTGTTAATATCAATATGATGCAAGGGCCATCCTCGTTGTGTGGCTAAGGCAATCAGTAGTCTCACAGTAACAACTTTAGCAACCGGGGAGAAACTATCGAAATAATCAACCCCATATACTTGGTTAAAACCCTTAGCTACTAACCGAGCTTTATACCGCTCAACCCCGCCATCAGCTGTTCTTTTTATCTTATATACCCATTTTGAACCAATGGGTCTCTTGCCAAGTGGGAGAGGAACAATATCCCACGTCTGATTCCTTTCCAGGGCTTGCAATTCAGCAGTCATTGCATCTTGCCATTCAATATACGCTGCTGCTTGAGAATAAGAAACTGGTTCTGGCAGAGACTCATCAATTTTGGCCAAGAAAGCAGAATAAACAGAGGAGTAGAAGGGAGGCTTAACATATGGGAAAGCAAGAATTGAGTAAGTTGTACCTGACTTATGCGAAGCCGGGTCAACTGGTACTGCAGAAGCCGAAACATGCGAGCCTACGACATAATCTGCCATCCAAGCAGGGGGTTTCCTATTTTGGACAGGTCTTGACAACTCTGGAGCACTAGGTAATGTAGAAGATGAAGGAAGAGAATCTGGAGCTCTAAAGACTGGTATATGTGTAGGAGAATCAGTCACATCAGGAGTGTTATCGAAGATCCCTGGATCAAAATGTAAAGGAACGGGTAATGGCTGGTTCTCAGAAGAGGTATTGCGGTAAGGAAACTTGTTTTCACAGAAGACAACATCCCGGGAGATAAGCAGAACCTGGTTATCAATATCAAACAACCTGTAACATTTCACTCCTGCGACATATCCTAGAAAAATACATCTATGGGCTCTAGGCTCAAATTTTTGTTTATGAGGGAGGATTTTGGTGGCAAAACACAGACAACCAAACACCTTTAAAGATGTATAATCAGGAACAAAACCATGCAAAATTTCATAGGGTGTTTTCCAGTTTAAAACGACAGTGGGAAGAACATTAAGAATATGCACTGCAGTTAAGAGAGAGTATGGCCAGAAGTGTGCTGGTATATTGGATTGAATCATGAGAGCCCTAGCGATCTCCAAAATATGTCGATGCTTTCTTTCAACAACACCATTTTGTTGTGGAGAATAGGTACAAGATTTTTTATGAATGATCCCATGGCTATGTAGAATGGATTGTGTTTTATTGCTCAGAAATTCTGTACCATTATCAGTTCTTATAGTTTTGATATGTTTCTGGAACTGAGTGTTAATAAGATGAAAAAATCTATCCAAGAGAGCTGGAATTTCAGTTTTATATTTTAGTAGATAGATCCATGTGCATCGGCTAAAATCATCAACCAAGGTAAGCATGTAGGGAGTATTGGTCGAAGAAGGCAGAGAATAAGGTCCCCATAAGTCTATATGGACAATATAAAAAATAGCATTTGATGTAGAATCACTAGGTTTGAAAGGCAAACGACATTGTTTAGCTTTGTGGCAAACAGAACAATCTTTGATAGAATCAGAATTACAGGAAGGCTTAATACATTGTATGTGTTTCATACAACTCAAAGAAGTATGACCTAGCCTATCATGCCAAACAGATAAAGGAAGAACAGACATGGAATGACAAGTGGATGATGGGTTGCTGGATGATAGTATGTATAGACCTCCATGTTCCTTTCCTACAGCCAGTATCTTCCCAGATTCATGGTCCTGAAGAGAACAACCAAATTTAGTAAAATGAGAAGTGATAGAATAAGCCTTCACCAACTGAGTAATTGACATCAGATTATACTTGAAAGCAGGAATGAACAGAACATTTTCCAGAACAATATGCTCATTAATCCTTACTTCTCCTACTTGTGGAACTGTTCGATTGTTTCCATCTGGTAGGAAAACCTTGACTGGATTTTCCAGATTGGAAAGGTTCATAATCTGTTTCGCATCAGAACAAATATGTCTACTCGCCCCAGTATCAATTATCCATACATCATCATTTAAAATTCCAGGAATAGTGAGAATCGTTTCATTATAATGAGTACCTGCAAAATCAGCATAATGTGCAAAGGTCAAGGCCTCATTATTCTGACCTGCTGCAAGTTTCCCCTCCATATATTTGGCCACTTCTTGTTGAATCAAAGTTGTAAAATCAGGAGTACTTTGCTTGCCAACATGCTGCGTTATTTCTTCCCTCTGCTGAACCGTATTGCTGCCCTCTACCATGTTAGCAGAGATACTGTTCTTTTGTTGCTCTCTCAGTTGCTTATACCATTCTGGATAACCGTGTAGCTTAAAGCATTCGGATACTTCGTGACGAGCACCTCCACAATGAGTGCAATGCAACTTATCCCTTTCTTCCTTTGTCATCCTCTGAGATTGACCCCTTCCTCTACCAGTAGTGAAATTCCCAATGGCCTTCTTAGGATATGCTGCCTTGTTGTTATTCCCTCTGCCAAACTGAGTTGGTTTTCCACTTAGAGTATTACCTGCCATCAGAACAGGTGTTTCAAGCGGATCAGCTGTATTGTGATGACTATTCTTCTGTTTCTCCATTTTCAAAATCATGGAATATGCTTTATTTAAACTGGGCAATGGTTCCATCATTAAGATCTGATCCTTAGCACTATTGAAATCCTCATGCAAACCCATTAAAAACTGCATCAATTTTACATTGGCCTCATATTCACTCATAGCCTTGGCAGAACCACAAGTGCAAACAGGAATGGTCATTAAGCTGGCGCATTCTTCCCACAAACGTTTAAGCTTAGTGAAATACGTCACAACTGGTAGATTTCCTTGGGTGAAATTAGTAATTTCCTTTTGCAGCTGATAGAGAAGAGGCCCATTTGATTCTCCATACCTTTCATTGATTTCGCTCCATAAATCCTTCGCACTTTCAATATAATTGAACGCATCTGCAATATCCTTTGTGAGAGAATTAAGTATCCATGAGGTGACCATGGAATCCACCTTTTCATACTGTTCATACTCAGGGGTTCCTTCTTTTGGAATTGTGAAGCTCCCAGTAATAAAACTTAGCTTTGATTTGGCCTTGAGAGCTAATTTAACAGCTCGACTCCATTGTAAAAAATTTGTGCCATTGAAAGGGGTGGTAACCAGCACCATGCTGGGATGGTCTGCACCATGAAGGAGTAATGGATCTGACTCCTTTGCGTAGGGCTGAAACATGGGAGTTCTGGACGATTCTTCTTTCTCAACAACATTATTAATGATCACCATCTCACTACCAATCTTAACCATGGCTGCTCTGATACCATGTTAAGAAGGTGAGCTAGGCATATTGAAAGTAATTTCTGTAAGTGGTAATGTATTTCTGTATATCATAAATTGGAAGAAACAATGCAGACTTAAATAGAACCCAGCTACAACTATTTGCCTATCAGCTATTGCCACGTGGCATATCTACATCATAAAGAGAAAAACAAAAAATCAGATATGACTCAGCATAACAGAAAATCACAGCTCATCATCTCATGCATATTGCATGTTCTGTTACTGAGAATGTGCTCAGCTCACACGCTGAGCTCGTGCTTCAATCAGCAAATCAGTAATTGTAATCTCAACAGATCACAAGGGTGGAACCTTCAATAGGGATATACGTAGCAGATACTGGAAATCATACCATGGCCTATCTTCTCAAACATCCTCAATTTTGCGAGATCGGCCCCTCAAAATGACGAGATTGGGAATTATTTGAGAAGACCTTGGATGATGGTGAATTAGGATGCAAATTCCCTTTATGAGAGTTCCGTTTAATGGTGGACCATTTAAAAGAAAAAGGGGAAAGTCTCAGATCCACCACATCGCGTTTCATCATCGCGCTTCCAGGTTGCTTCTCATCTACGAATCATCATCGTTTGCAGGCGATTGAAGGTACGCCTCTGCGTGCACTCGAAGATCTGTTGCGCGACTCAGTCGCAACCTCCTTCTGAGTCCGACTCACCAGGGAGTCGACTCACCACCCTGCTCAGTTAGAGCCTGACCTCTTGCGGTGCTGTGCATCGGGTTTATGGGGATGAACCGTTCCAGCCAAAACGGTTCAGTTTTCTTGCCCATTCTGCTGATTTCATTTTCGCAGGCCTGTGCGCCATTTTTATTTTCTGAAGGCCTGTGAGCCACTTTCATTTGATACATTGAAGACATATACTCCGACCACCTCATGTTGGGATGGACACCTGTTTTTCATGATTATTATGTTGTCCGTATATCTTCTCTGAGGAGTTCTGCCTCGGAATTCGACTCAGGAGCCTTCAATAGATTGGTATTGGATGGGTTCCTTATTATTGACGACAGCCCCGTCATTTGGGATCGACACTTCTGTCGTTTGGTCCAGCAGTACCGGACCAAATTTGGATTGGCACTGATTGTCTAGAATAGATCATCCACTGCTTCTTCGGGACTTTGATTTGTTTAGCTGGACTCTACTGGGTTAGTGTTGGAGATTTGTACACGTCTTGGGATTTGTTGTTGGGTCACAATTACAGATTTTACGGCTCTGAGCTAAGGCATTGAAATCCTCAGAGGGACTTTTTTTACTCACACCGATGTGAGGAGCGTTGCTAATCCCCCACGCTCGGGTTTCGTGACATAGAGCAAAATGATTGGGAGCTCGACCTCTGTAGTTTGCTCGGCGACAGTTCTATATTGGTTCTTCTCTCCAACCGAATCGGTCATTTCCAGTTTTATTTACACTAATTTGGCTTTGTCTTGTAATTGCTTTATTTTAATTAGCCATTTTTAGTCTTATTCTGGATACCTTTATCTGCCGGCTTGTGGCATGAAAAAGGATTTTCGCTTGACCCTTGTGAGTGACCAACATGTGGTCTCCACATTTCTTGTTCCCTTTGTTTTCTTTTCTTTATTTATAATACTACCTATTTAGCCGGGTGTGAGAAATTTCGCTGGCCATTGGCAGCAGCGAATTAGGTTTTCACCTATAGGAGAGAGGGTACCCATAATTGAAATCTAATTTTACATTATTGCTTAGTTAATTCTTAATCTTTGTTCCCAAATCAACTGTCCTGGTATTAATTGCTTATTTAAATTATTTGTCTGTTTTAATTTAGTTATAAAAATATCAAAAATCACCATTCGATCGACTAGTTAGCCATTAAATGTTTACTACAATCACTTACCTGATATCAATCACTAATCCTCGTGGGATCCACCTTGTGCTTGTCTATATACACGAAAGCCCCATATACTTGTAGGTGCACATTTAATTAATTAAAATTAGCTTATGTCATCGATCTTCAAGGATTGTCACGATTTCATACTTCAGCGCAATCGGTGCCAAAGAATAGGGAATCTCCAAGACACATGAGATGCCTCTTAGAAATATCGTCGAGGTTGAATTGCTCGATGTGTGAGGCATTGATTTCATCGGGTCGTTTCCTCCTTCATAAGGGTTTTAGTACATACTCTTGGTGGTAGATATGTTTCAAGATGGGTGGAAGTTGTTCCGACCCAAACTAACGATTCCAAGGTAGTATTGAAGTTTTTCAAAAGAACATCATCACGAGGTATGGGGCTCCAAGAACCTTAATTAGCGATTGGGGTTCGCACTTTTGTAACAAATGGCTAGGAATTAATGGCCAAATATGGGGTCAAGCACCAAGTGACTACACCATATTCCTCAAGCCAATAGTCAAGCAGAATTAGCTAATCAAGAAATCAAGCAGATTTTAGAGAATTCAGTGAATTAGAGAAGGAATGGTTGGTCAATGAAATTGGATGATGCCTTATGGGCATGTATGATGCCATACAAAACCCCGTTGGGGATGTCATTGTATCAGCTTGTTTTTGGCAAATCCTGTCATTAACCGGTTAAATTGGAGCGTAGATCATATTGGGCTATTAAGAAGTTGAATTTCCAATTCCAAGCGGCCGGACTAGCATGCATCCTCAAACTCAACGAGCTAGACGAGTTTCGAAGTCTAGCTTTTGAGAATTTGAGCTTGTGTAAGGAGCGTACAAAGAGGTTTCACGATAGAATGCACAAGACACGATGCTTCGAAGTCAGTGACCAAGTCTTGTTATTCAACTCCTGATTGATGCTCTTTCCGGGTAAATTAAAGTCAAAGTGGTTGGGCCCTTTCACAATCAACAGCATCCGACCTTCCGGCATTTTTGAGCTACTTAATAAAGACGAGAGTTTGTTCCAAGTCAATAGACAGCAGATAAAAAGTTACTACAAGCTAGCACAAATGAAGACCGTACACGAAGTGCGGTTAAATGAGCTTAACTAGAACCCGAAACGATCGTCTGGCTGAAGACATAAAACTTAGTGCTTGTCAGGAGGCAACCCGTCTGTTACTATTTTATTTTTATATTTTGTTATAGCTTTATATTGATTTTATTTTATTACTTTGTTTTAAGATACTAACATGAGAAGGGGTGAATGTGTAGAAAAATGAGTCATGACGTTGTAGAAAAATGAGGACATAAGCTAAAAAGAGGAAAAACAACTCGAAGTGCCAACTCGACCGAGTAGAAGCTACAATTTGGCCGTGTACTGCTTATTCAGAAAGAAAAGTAAAAATTCAAAGTTTCAACTTGATTGAGTCGAGTTGGCGTAAGCCACTCAATCGAGTACTGATGATGCTCAAAATAGGGTTTTTTACGAAGTTTTACCTCGACCTAGTTGGCCAAAGGTACTCGGTCGAGTACTGAAGGGCAACAAAAAGGGGCAAATTTTTCGAAGTATCAACTCAACCGAGTTGCATTATTGCACTCGGTCGAGTACTGAACTATAACCAATATTGGTGTTTTCACGAAACTTTAACTCAGGTGAGTGACAATGGTCTACTCGATCGAGTCCATGTAAGGATGCACGACTCGGTCGAGTCACCTACATTCTCTTCTTATACGCGAATTTCTACCCTATTTCCCTTTTTTTCACTTTCAAACTCATCCCTCTCCACAAAACATCTGATTTCAATCTCCCTAATTCTTCCATATCTTCCATTAATATTTATGAAGCACCATAAAAACACACACAATCACACACTCACACCATTATACACCTTCTACATCAATTAAATTGGTAAAAGGAAGCAATTTAGGAAACCCACTTCAACCTAGGGCTCAATCCAATTAACTTTTGCCTAAACTCCTCCGGTAAGAATGGCTAACCTTGAGCTCTTATTATTTACGATTCATAGTTCTTGATAGAATTTGTATGAGGTTTAGTCGATTACGCAGGCTTATGCATATAACTTTTATTTGGACACTTATGGTGCAAATTTTTTGCAATTTTAGGTTGGAATATGGTATCTTTAGTTTAGTTTTGCTAAAAACATAAAGATGTTTAGGTTTTGTTGCTATAGTGTTTGTTCGTATTTACTTGATAAAAGTTTTTGTAGGATATTAAATGGCACCTAAAAAGAAGCAAAGGACTAGGGCAATCGGAGAAGGTTCATTAACCCAACCGACTTTTGGGTTAACCCATTATAATACTTTGGCATTCAGCTACTAACATAAGAGCACAAAGAGAGGTGGAAGAAGATTAGTACTAGGAAACTAGTACCCACTCGATACACCAGTACATTGGTCGAGGGTCATTTAGGGGTCGAGGAGGATATGTGGAGGTTGATAAGGAATATTTGATGATTGGAAGTAAATGGACAACTTATAGGTTAGTAACCTTAGAGTTTCTAAGCACTTTGGAAGTTCATCTCATCTCAGCCAGAAATAAAAAGCCCGGGAGCATATCGTTCCGGTTGAACAACAAAATGTATACACTTACAAGAGCTCAACTGGATGATATTTATGAACTCCCTAACTGTGGTGAGTGCTCCTTCCCTGAGGAGTACAATAAGGAGATATTTTGGAACTAAATGGTGAAAGTGTCTGGGCATGTACCACCCATGAAGAGTGAGGCATATCGCAACAAGGCCTCATGGATCCGAAGTCCGGTTCTACGTTATATTCACCGACTGATAGCTTTGATTATCTTTGCTCAACCCAAAATGGGATCGTGTCACCAAAAGGAAATGTTCTATTTATGGTGTGTGGTGATAGGATATATCATAGATATACGGGCACTCTTAATGGAGCAGTTCGAGCGAGTCGTCTCAAGACAATCAAGTGAAATTTCGATAGGGTGTCTCATCACCCCAATTGCTACACATTTTAGGGTTGTACCTGATGAAGAAGACTTGGTGCCTGGTGAGACCGGGCTAATGATGTCTAACTTAAAAATGATGAAGACTGGAGTACCATGTGAAAGAGTTATGAGTTCTTGCAGAACCGGGAAGGATTAATAGCTCTCCCCTACACAACACTCACCACTGTTGATGGGCTTGACGACCTGAAAAATTGGAAACTTTATCCACTGCCCCACTGATCCCATTGATGAGATTGAGGGATCGAGACATGGTGTTAGAAGAAGGGCACGCCAGGCTACGAGGCCTGCTGTTACATCCATGAGGGTTGCTGAGGAGATTTCATCGATTGTTCATCATTTAATCAAATGTTGCAACTTTATAGAGACGACCTCTAGACTATTATGGACACCCAAAAGTCAAATTGTCCAGACTCAGCAATCTCTCATGAATACCCAAGTTGCTCAACATACTCAAATTTCTCAAGACCTAGAAAACTAGAACGAGTGGAGGCAGTGGAAAGACCAACGATGGCATCACATTGCGATATTTTGGGGTAAATGGGGATATGAGCCGCCCCAACGATGGCATCACATTATGAGTAGTACCAAGGCGTACTACTTCTTTCCCACAAACCTTGTCTTCAACCAATTTTTTTTTTTTTTTTGGGGGGGGGGGGGGGGGGGGTAGGGGGGTACAAGTGGAACGTCTTGGCAACTTTTATATTTTTTTATGTGTTTCCTATTTGTGTTATTGTTTCGTTCTTGTTTATGCTTGCTGCTAGTTGTTGTTTTGTGATTGAATGGGTTTGTGAGCCTGTTTACCTTTGCTATGTCATGTCAGGGTAGGTTATTTTTATTTTTGCATTTAGCTTTTTAGTGTTAAGTTTTATTTTGTTGAGTCAGTTGAGTCAAAAGCCCGGAGTTTTTTGGTCTTAAACAATATGTAGCTAATGAAGGGTTGGTGGATGATAATGTGCCAATGAAGAGTCGAATTTATAAAAAAAAATTATGATGCAACATATAAGAGCATGATATGAATATTGAGACAAAATTAGGCTTGAACTTTGAATAATAATCAACTTAGCCTGTGAGAATGTGAGCCTTAATTGTACTCCCATTATTGAAGTTATTTATTTTTATTTCATTGTGATATATTAATCATTATGTCAGTTAGTCTATAGAATTTGCCTTCCGTTTTCTTACAGATGTTTTTGAGTACATGATGTGAACTTAGAAAACGATTTTAGGCGTTTCTTTTCTTTTAGCCTATTTTTGAGCCAAAACTGACATTTTTCACCGAATTGTATAAAATAATCCATAGTCAATCACTTTAAGCCTTCAAGCTTTAAATTTTTTAGCTATACATTACAAGCTTATATCATTCCTTTTGACTTTTATCCCTTGAATTGGACTAATTGAGTATGAGGGGGGTGAATTAGCCCTTCCTAGTTATTTTTGTGGTATTTTTCGTTTTGGTACAAAAGACAAAAAAAATTCAACAATCATATTAAAAAAAAAAAAGTGAAGAAGTATGTTTTGTGTTAGTTTTGTTGTTTAGAAGGGGTTAAATGAGAAAGAAGTGTTTAATATGCATAAATGTGTGAAAAAATGAGTAGTCCCAAAGTGGTACTCGAATATTAGTGGCATTATAAGCAATTGGTTGATAAGGTACTTTGATTGTTTTGTGGGGTGAAGAATCTATCTTTCAGATTTCAAAATTTGAAGAGCGGGGAAAGAGTGATATTGTTTTAAAGGGTAGTAAAGTTAGAAATAACTTGATTAGTCCAACCTTAAGCCTACATTACAAACAAAATAAAGAGTTTCATGATTCTTTTTTCACTCTTGTCAAGTACAATGTATAAGTTAGACAATAGACAAGGTTATGGTAGACTGTGCTTGTTGTCCAATTTGAGCGTAAACACGTCTTATTTTATACACTTGAGAGATGAGTGATACACTTAACCGGTGAAGGTTAGTTATTTAAAAGTATATTATCTTGGAAGAAGTTGATTTATTTCCATGTCCTATATGCTCAATTGTCTATGTTGTCTATTTTTTGAATAATCATGTCTGAGGCTAGATTCGTCGTCTAATCACCCTAATGCTTAAGTTCCTCTTCTTTTGTACTTTGTTGTTTGGGGGACAAACAACATTCTAAGTTTGGGGATTTTGATACGCGTCATGTATGTATGCATTTAGGTCGATTTAGATGAATATTTTATGTCATTTGCATTATTATTGGCTGACTTATGCTTATATTCATTATATTGTGGCGTATGACGTGTGTGTGCTTGTTGTGTAGCTAATTAGATGGTTTATAAGCTAAAAAGTCCATTTAGGTGAAGTTTGACGAGCGCACGAGCAAAAAAAGTGGGGAAATGATGAAATTGAAGGGAAAAGCTTGAAAGAACAACTCAGTCGAGTAGAGTATGGCAAATCGATCGAGTTGAAGGGTGAGAAAAAATCGAAAGATAATTCAAAGTTTTAACTCGGCTGGGTTGAATATGTGAACTCGGTCGAATAACATGGTTGAGAGGTCAATTCGGCCGAGTTGCTTCAAGCAACTCAGTCGAGTTGCAAGTTCGTTTTGAAGACGAGTTTAGTTAACAAGGCTAACTCGGTCGAGTTGGTACAACAGACTTGGTTGAGTTGGAAAGGCGGCACGGGTTTTGTCCGCGTTTTGGCCTATTTTTGCCCCATTTCAACTCCAATCCTCCCCAACTTATAAATAGAGTCTCACACATCCGAAAATACACATCATACAACATTGGAATCACGTTTGGACGCTTGGATTGAAGAGCAAGTAACGTGAAGTGACGAAGATCAAGATCCCTAATTCCGAGTTTTATGGCTTTATTTAATTTTTATTGTCTAAGACTGTTTGTCTAAGGATGTTTTTGGTATTAATTGCGAACATGAGCAGCTAATTCCCTTGTGTTCTAGGTTTAGAGAGTAGATTACAATCAAATGTCTTTTGATTTCGTTTTATAAATTCTACACTTCGTTTTTATTGTTTATCTATATGCTTGTGATTTATTTTATGAATTTATCAACTTGGTCACTTGATATTATTCTACATGCTTAAAAAATCGACGTCCGAGAGGAGAGGGTTGTTAGTAGGCTTACAACATAAAGTATAGGTATTGAATCGTCCGAGAGGAGTGAGATATCTATGTGGACATAGGTTTAGGGTCTTCTTGGAGTCGCATGTGTGATAGTTAGCCCGAGAGGGTAATTGTTCATAAGTGATCTACACGTTAGCATCATCCGAGATGAGGGCTAATTAAGAATAGAGTTGTCTGATAAACAATAGAATTTGGTCTAAAAGTCTAGAACAACAAGATAATCAAACATAGGAGATTGTAATTGAATTCAAAACCTTAGAATACATCTTTTATCTTATCAAATCCTTTGCGATTTGTGTTTGCTTTAAGCATCTTCTTTACATTGTTATCATTTTCTTGCACTTTAGTTTTAGGATAAATCAAACAATCAATCACCTTTCGAGAGTCTAGATAGGGTTGAATTATTAGAAACAGGGTACTAAGTTGACATAGGTACACAGTCCTTGTGAAATTGACGTTGTTCACTATTAGCTGCACTAGCACTGTTTGTTTGTGGTATACTAGTTTAGAAAAAATTGTTGTCAGTCCCCAACCCCCACCCTCTATCCTAAAACTCTTAGCCACTTCGGCCTGTTGCAAACCAGATTATATTGGAAAAGAAAATAGACTTATTTTTAAGAATTAAATGTCGCTTATATGATTCTGATAAAATAAGAGGGTATATGATTTTCTTTTGGGAGATCATAAGCTCTTGGAGCTTATTTTGCTAACACATTTCAAGAGCTTATAAACTTAATCAAACACCATTATAGTATCTCAAGAGCTTATAAGTGGTCAAAGTGTTTGGATAATTAATGAACTCATAAATTCTTGGTGATTTTTTTTTTTTTTTTGTTACAACCTCTTTTCATTGTGCTTTGATTAAAAAATAACTATTATTGTGTTCACTGATTTTCTCCACCAACCCCCACCCTCACCATCACTGCATCCACCGCCCCTTGCAAACTAAATTATATAGGAAAAGATAGTATGAGTATTTTTTTTTTTAAAATTGGGCATCACTTATAAGATTTAAAAAAAAAAAAAAGATTGGGCATATAAACTTTTTTTAGCTTATAAACTTTTAGAGCTTATAAATTATTTAGGGTCTTATTTCGCCAAATACCTTTCAAGAGAGTACGCTCTAAATCTTTAAAATCATGTTGTATGAAGTATAAATTATTTAACACTAAGCGTATGTTTTATAAACTTTACTGAATATAGATATGGAATATAAATATTTAAGTGAAATAAGTCAAAATGTTTAATTGTCAAATGCACCCTTTATTAAACTTTTTATGGATAAATCTAGCCGAAGATAGGGTGACAACAAACCAATTTGATAAGGGCCAAACCAATAAGAACTAATTCGAACACACCTAATAAAGCTCGAGTTGAAAACAGCAGTCCAAATCCGACACATTAATAACCTTGATAATCTGATCCTACTCAATTAGCGGACCTTACTCAACAAACCCGATGCATATTTATGCCATGTTTATATCTACTAAATTTATTATTACCATTACTATATATGATAGTTGATTTATTTAAAAAAATGTCGATACAAATTTTAAAGAAATATCACATCTATTCCACATAACTCAATATATTTCGAGTCCAAAGAAAATTGCTTAATTCAGGAAAGGAATCCGCGACGCAAATTGAATAAAGATTTTATGGCAACATGGGGATATGTCTTTAATTTTTTTCTCTTTCATTTTTTAGTTGTATTAGTAATTATCATTCTCTTCTCTTGATTTTTATATTGCAATATGAGAAATTGAATTGCAGAAACAACGATTGTTATATTGTAACTAATATATTATAATATCTATGAAATATATGTTGTTCATTCATTCTTCAAATTTTTTCTCCTAATCTAAGAAACCAAGAAAAAATCCTCTCCTCCTTCCACGGTGACTCGAACCCAAGACCAAAGATCTAGGTAGTAGATGCTCTGCCACTTGAGCTATCCAACTTCGTCAAAAAATTGTTGAATATTTTTGTCCATTCATTCTTCCTTTCACTTCTGCTCGGTAGTTACTATATATATTTTAGTATTTGTAACGGAATAATCTTATCAATGCGGATTCTATTATGTAAACCTGCAATTATAGGAAACTAATTCTGATAAATTTCATTTGAGTGAGTCTTGTGTGTGAACAGTCACACGTGTGCCGGAATACACTTTTACAAAAAAACATTGATACTTTTATAGGAAAAAGTGATATCTTTACAGGAAAAAGTGATACTTTTACTACATTGATACTTTTACAGATAAAGGTGATACTTTTGCTAAAAAAGGTGATACTTTTTTTTGTTCAGAAAAGGTGATACTTTTACAGATAAACTTGATACTTTTACCACAAAAAGTGATACTTTTTCCCGTCACACCGTGTGACGGTCACATACGAGTTTTTGCCATTTCATTTAGTTTATAATGTTACTGTACAAAAAATTATAAAATCAACAGAATATTGCCTGAAAACTAAAAATAAATAGATAAATAAATAAAAAAAGCAAGTCCGACTAAAAAAATATACATCAAATCGTACATACACAAAAATCGTATGCGCCGTTTGACTTGAAAACGTTCAAACATTCAAGGCGCAGTTCGGAGTTCATACTATTTGATGTCAAATAAGGATACACTTTCAAAATATGCCAAGATCACTAGTTGTCATATCTTTTCTAGCTCATTAATCATGTTCATTCATAGCATATTAGCCAATTCTAATTTTAGCCTCAATATTATGTCCATAATATACAAAAATCATTGCAAAAAAATTAAATACTTACAAAAAATTCCTATTTCGACGTGACTTTTATTCATATATAAATACTCAACAATCGCATGTCATGTCTAGTGCCGGCAAAATCGGCCCAGGCTGATAGGCTGGCCTGGTCCGTAGGTGGGTTGGAATCTAAAATTACTGGCCCAAGGTGTCGTCGGGCCCACCAGGCCCGACCCATCAGCCCGACATAGCCCATGGATTAGGCCCGTCGTAGCCCATGGGCAGCGGGCCGGCCTGACCTCTTTCTTTCTTTTTCTTAATTCTCGAACCCTAGTCCCCACCCAGACTATTTAAGATTTCAGTAGGGTGGGTGTCAAGTTTTATTTTTGTATTCTAATACGAACTGAGTATTGATGGGTTTGTTTCTTGACTTTCTTGTTAAATGAAATTATTGGTTGTCTTATAAATTACAGTATATTGAAGTTGCATAATTCCATTAGCATGAATATTTTATGGATCTTGTTTATGTCGCAGACTCGCAATAAATGTGTTTAATTTTTCCTTTAACGTTATATGAATTATATAATAAAAACTTAACTTTTGCTACTACGAGTTGATAATGCCTTAAAATTCTTGGAGCTAATAGATTAAACAAGGTTCTTCTTTCTTATAAATATATCTAGATTGGAAATTCTTCATACCATTAGGTTGAAAAAAAAGTTGATTGGGGTGAACCAGTTCAGCCCGAGGTGGGCTGGGTTGGGCTATAAATTTACCAACCCATTGGCCGTCGCCCACCAGGCCTAGTCCAAGAATACACCTTAGCCCACCGGGCTGGGCTGGGCAGGGCGAGCCGAATTGTCATCTCTAGTCATGTCTGTGTTGTCGGTAATTGTTCACGAGAAATATGTGCTTCCCTACATAACTTGAGATTCCCCTCGTGCACATGCACGGGATGTCCATAGAATGCAACATTATTTTTTTTTATACATCTTTAACACCTACTACATAAGTAATAAATATATAATAAAATATAATTTTAATCAACTTGAAAAATAAATAATAAAAAAAAAAGAAATAGTCGAGGAGTTATTTCATTGACATCTTATTTACATTTGCATGAAAATAATAAAACTACACATTCCGAAAAACTTCTTGGAAGACAACGTTCTTTGTTATCTTTTGTTCAACGGCTTCTTTGTAGCAATTCAATATTTTTAGTCCCTCTTTGCTTGTCACCCTCGAAACTGCTACTTATAATTGACCATGACTGAATGCTAGTTTTCTAAACAAAATACAAATGTGCAACAGAGATTGTCCTTGACTTTTGTTAATTGTCATTGCATATGACACAATAATTGGAAACTGCCTTCTTTGAAATTTGAGAGGTAGCCTTGGATCCGAAGGAGTTAGTGAAAGCCTTGGAACGATGACCATATCTACATAGTTATTTCCAGTTATGAAATTTCCCTCAAGGAGATGTTTCCCAAGCCTCGTTAAGACCAACCTTGTACCATTGCACAACCCTCTTGAATGATCTATGTTCTTCAACAAAAATGATAGGAGTGACCTTAAGGTTGAGCTCATGATTAGGAACACCAGAACATTTCAACATTTCAGGTTTGTGGACATCCACTAACACATCAACAATGCTTTCAGAATTGCAAGAACTGTCAGAGCTTAAATACGTCTTGGACTCGCACTCGTTGAGCTTAATCATGTGGTCATTTATTGAATCAGCAATGTCCAAGGTAGGTGCAAGTATTGCTCTTTTTTGCAGAAAAAATGGATCGTCCAACATGTTCTCGAAATCCGAGTAAGTGCTTTTAACAATAGTGTTTATCCTCACCTCTATCCAAAAGAATATCGTCAAGAATCTGAACTTGGTCACCCCAATCTTTAATCTCACTAATAGTGCCATCACCAAGTGTAGTCATCCGTTCAAAAAATTTATGCAGTTCTTGTCTTTTATCTTGTGATTGGACACTTTTAAGCCGCATATTCTTTGTAAGTCTCATCACTACACACTCATCCTAAATATAATATGAGTTTATAATTGCATGAATGACGTCCTCGCGGGATCCTTTAGGAATGACTGGTAGTATTTGCCTGAAATCTCCACCAAAAATCACAATTTTACCACCAAAAGGCTTGTCAGAGTTCATTGATCCACTAAGCTGCATAATGTCCTTCATTGTCTTATCAAGAGCTTCGATGCAGTGCCTTGGGCCATAGGAGCTTCGTCCCATATAATGATCTTACATTTCATCAAAAGTTGCGACATGTGGCTATCTTGAGATATGTTGCAGGCCGAATCTTCATTTATGGTTAAAGACATAGCAATCCGGGAGTGAGTAGTCCGTCCACTAAACAGAAGAAGTGATGATATACCACTTGATACAACGTTGATAACTATCTAACCTTTAAAACGAACATCTACAGACAAAGTTATACATAGGAATGTCTTTCCGGTACCCACATAACCATACACAAAGTAAACTCCTCCATCGTTTTTTCTACCGAACTCAATATCTTGTCATGGACATGTCTCTGCTCTCATTTAACTTGGATTGCATCTGCTCGTATTCTTTAAGAAGTTCAGTTCGGTTGTAGTTTAGCTCTACGAAGAACATCTTGTTCTGGTATGATGAGGCAGACTCCTTATCTGGTACTGGCATTCCATCATAGTCTTCTAAAGACTTTCCAAACATTTGCAGCATTTCTTAGATATCCAACAGCATAAAGTTCTTGATTGCATCATTGGACATCAACAATTCTGAAATTTAGTTTCAATTTTGTCATTACATGTAAAAATAGTTGCAATTTGTATAATATATGTTATTAATGCGTAATTAAAAATTAATATTGAAAAACTATAAAAATATTACTTGGGAAATGTAGGATTTTCCTTTGTCTGTAAAGGATGTCATCGGACAGATATTGTCAACAATTATCCCACACGAACTCGGGCCGACTCAAACTGCCCGAAAATAAAAGTGTGACAAACAGGTTCCTCAATGATTGACCAGATGCCCAATGGCTTGCTTCGGCAATACCATTAATGTATTTGTTGTCATCATCCAAAGCACTCTTACAAAACATGCATCTCTAAATGTGGGGTAGACAACTTTTTCATATTTTCTAATTTCTTCACAAGACGTGCATCCCTTCACAATATTTAGAAGAATCCTTAGATAATAAGCCTCTCCAGAACCTGGTGGGATGTAGCATATTCTTCCAATTGCAAATTTTCTGGTCCGCTTTATCCACTTTCTGTTAGTTTTTCTCCAAACGAACTGTTGTGGAAATTCTGCATATGTTAGATTTGCACCTTCTGAATATTCTTTATTAGCTTCAAACTAAGCAAGGAACATGCTCTCTCTAATTGATGATTTGTTCATAACAGACTCCAATGAATCTGAGTTAGAGGATTATATGCTTTGCTAATTTGGGAGGTGGAAGCTAAGCCTTTCAACCGGAGTGTCCCTGAATTGAATTTCAAATCTAAATATTCTCCATGCTGCCTCGCAAGGAGAGATGTACTGGAAATCATAATACATCTTCACCTCGTCAACCTCTTGGCATGTGTTCTTGTCTTTGATCGTTTTGTAGAATCCTGCAGTCACTCGGTTGTGTCCTTTGTTTACTACTTAAATATGTAGTTGCTTGAATGCGATTGATTTCACCACTAAACATTGATGTGACCACCATACTTCATTAGAAGGTACCTGTTGTGAGGTACGACAAATGTGTTGTCGATATCAATGCCATTCTTGGTCACATTCCTTCCATCATTCCTCTTTTTATATATTGGGTACCCATCATCGTCAATAATATTCTCATCGAAAAATTTCTTTGGAAAGTGTTTTGTGCAAAAACCTTCCTCAAACATGCATTGAGAGTTTTTCTGGTCAGGACTACATGGCCCGTGCATCATGTAATCATGCACAACTGCATAATTTTATGGATTAACACTCTCATCTGGTATTTATGCAGAAATGATCTTGTCAATGTCACTGCCAGTGGAATTTCTATGCTTCTTGTGAAGGAACAACAAAATATATGCGTAAGGGAGCCCTCTTTTTTGAAACCCCACAGTATAAATAGCTGCAAATATTAAACAAAAAGTTAATGATGCATTTAAATAAATAAGGTCATTTATTTGGCACACATATTCTCAAAATAGATAAACTAAAAAGTATACCTACATTAACATTCCCGAATATTTTGGTTTTCCTTAGATCGTCCATCTATCCATCTAGCTTCATTTTGAAGATTCGTGAGACTATATCAGGAGGGTCTTCCGGCTTGAGGCCTCGTTCTTGAAGAAAACGTTCAATTTCTGGCCACTTTGGATTGCAGGTAAATGTAATGAAAAGATCTGAATAACCTGCCCAACAACAAATAGTCATAGCATCTTGGTAGTTTTGTATCATATACCGTGCTCCCCCGGTGAATGTTGGTGGAAATATCACACGCTTTCCTTGTGTGCGTGCATCAGTCTCTCCCCTCAACAATGCATCCTGCAAACCTTTGTACATCTCGCTCCTAAGTTCCCTTTGGTGAGTGCTAACGTATTTCAACCTTCCTGATTCTACCATTGTGTATGTATCAACAATAAATTGCTGAAGTAGTCTCTGAGAACTTAGAATTGTATCTGCATTCTCGTCTCTCTCTTGAAATCAGTATGCAAAGTATTCTCGCATACTTATCCTCTTTCTTCTAGTTGGTCTCTCTATGATGATATCAGCATAAGCAATGTCTTCCCTATAACCAACTTCTCCATATGGAAAGAGTAGTGGATACTGCAAGGTAAGATAAGCAGCATCTAATTCATTAATACTCTTGAGATGCGCAGATTGAGTCTCCACGATAATATCTTGATCACCCATCGACTCTTCAAAAATTCCAACAACCAAGGCAGCTACTTTGGGTGCGGTAGGAAGGTTGTACATTCGACCAACACCATGCCTTCTTCTATGAAGCTTTAATTTAACATTTGTTTCACCTTGTCTCAATTTCTCACCGATCATACGAAAATACTTCACTAATACATTGTGTTCATCAAACATGTTTTTCATATCAAACACTATTTCAGCGTGAAAAGTATTAATATCATCATTTTTCCTATGGAAAAACACATAAACTTAATTACTTATCAATTGCTTCAATAATTAAAATTAAAATTTGTAAAAAACAATATTATGTCAGTACATACCATACAACTTGAATACGATTTGTAACCTCATTCTCTGTATCATAAATGTACAACTGGGCAAACTTTGGTGTTGCATCAACAACAGGTAAAAGGATTTCCATTAAATGATAATTTTGTCCATGAAGCCTGAATAGTAGCTATGCGCTGCCATTAATTTTGCTCATTATCTATTTTTCCACCTAATAACGTGAATGAAAACATGTTATTATAAGATCGAATATTTTCTATAAAATGTCTGCTCTTTGCTCCGTCACCGTGTAATAAATCGTGCAAAATAGTCGGTGATTATTTCATTGCAAGTAATTTGACCTTTCCTTGCATGCAACACAATGAGTATTTTGGATTATCAGACTGACGATAAGATCGAAAACGTTCTTCGTACAAAAAATATGCACAACATTGATTGCACTTGAAAGAGGCATCTCCAATGTCCCAATAATCGACTACAACAACGTGAAAGATTTTGGAATAATTATATGTTTAAAATTTTAACGAATAAATAGATACCACCTTTAAAACATATATTATTTTTTCAAATAATGATAAATAGAAAGTATTAAGTTCAATAAACTCGCATTAATTGAAAGTATATGGGAAACAAGAATCGTCTGGATCAAGCTCTTGGATTTCAGGATTATCTTCAGTCAAATTAATCAACTTTTTGAGCTTAGGATCAATATTAATTAAATCTTGCATCTCATCACCAATATCACCCGAGTTATTTTTTTATGATCTATCATTGTTTACTGCTACTTTTCGGCCACATGTGTACATCCATTAGTCCTAACTGTATTAAAACAAGAAAGACAAATAATTTAACTAATATGTTCCACATGTAATCTACAAATAACATCAAACTTTGCCCGCTCGAATTATGGAATTACAGTCAGTTAAATAACTCGAATTTTGAGTAATATCACCTTGGACAGAAGAATGATCTACAAAACTCAATAAAATAAAATTAGAAAAATAATACTACCTCCGTTTTTTATTAGTTGTTCTTTTAGGTTTTTTTAGATGTTTATAAATACTTGTCCTTTTAGTTTTTTCTTTCCATATATCTTTCAATAATACCCCTTAATAATTGGAAAGAGATATAATATAAAGGTAATAAGGGTATAGTTATAGGAATTTGAGAAAATGTAGGAAAATTAATGGATGACTTATTTGTCCATTTTAGTTACTCCTAAATAAAAGTGGACGTAGTATTATCTATTATTTCGAATCAACCAATAAATGTATATATTTTTACGAAAGCATTAAAAAATAAATATTACCTCCTTGAAGCAGTGTTGCAACTTGTCTTTTGCTTGTGCTATTTGTTTCAGACTCTCGTATACAATCTCCATTCATTTGATCTAAATTCAACAAATTATTTCCAAATAAATATATACCATTACTATACATATTTTTCAACTTAATAAACCAATATATTGAAAAATGGAATAATAGGTCATACTTACAGTTTGTTATATTAGAAAAAGGTTGAGTAAGCTGTCCTATGTGGTTATCCAGCAAATCTCCAAAGACATGGCTTACGTTTGTCCTTGACTGAGAACCGCCAGTATGTGTTATAGGTCCATCTTTGTTTTCTTCGCAAAAGAAAAAATAAAAGTTATACTACATAAGCAAAATTACAAAGATATGGTAGACATATGTATATTTATTATATTCATATTTTCATTAACCAAGTTGAATTATAAACCTTCTAAATATGACGTTAAAAGATATAAATCTACACTAATTTGGTAAAATTTAACTAAACAATGTTCACATATTTTTTATACATATTGTGAAAAGATTAAAAATCACTATATGAATTATTCAACTTCCATTTTCTAAATAAAGTCCCTAAAATTCTTCTAAGAAGACTAAGTTATAATTAAGTTTAAGTTCTTTAACTGTGGAATTCATCATTTTATTTAGATAACAAATTAAAGCAAACAATGCTTCATACAAATTAATATTTGAGATTAGATATATAATAAATGAATAGCAATCACTGTAGTAATTAACAGACTTATCAAAAAAGTTGATCTATGAGTGCAATGATTAATTTTACACATTTCTTATATAGTGAGTTAATTGACCAAATGCACTAATTATATTAACCTTTGTCCAAATTTTTGTTGAATTGAAATTTAATAATGATGATACATTTATGTGAAAAATCTATTTAGGAGCATTTAAATATAAAAATCAGTGTTTACAATTTTAAATTTTATAATACATGTACAAATAATGGATAAAAAATATTTTAAAAATAATGTAATGAATCCAAATGAAACAAATTATAACAATAAATTAAATTGTAAAATTGTGAACAAAATTTGGAAAATATGCAAAGAAGTTAATCGAAAAATAAGATAACAAATAAAAGCAATCATCCTAAATTAAAGTTCATATAAAAAGATCAGAACATCACTTCTCAAGATTGACATTAACTGTCCATATAACACAAAATAGTATTTAAAATTCTTAAGTGTTAACAGATCATTTAAGGAATATATAAATTAGTTATTTTTCACCAACTAAATAGTTATAAAAAAAATATAATCATTTTAATAAATGCCTAAAATTATGGGGTCAATTGTCATCAATATATACATAAAATTAGTATTTAATGCATGCATGTCTACAAATTAACTCTAGTGTACTAAGTATCATATTTTGCTTTAGTTGCACGAATTAAAAAACTTACATTTTCTAAATAAAAATTCCCAATATTCTTCTAAGAAGCCTAATCTATTCTTCAGAAATTATTTAAACCACATTTATTCATACAAAGTAATAGGTAAGAATTGAAAATTTTAAGAAATAACTGTAAATATTTAGTATTCTTGAAAGGGCTAAGCAACACCTTTTTTTGTTAAATTTATTGCATAAGTGTTATCATTCATTTACGTATTGTCCTATATGGTTAGGGTCAGATCATTGAGTGTTTACAATTATCAATTTTATAATACATGCACAAATTATTTTTAAAAAAGATATTGATCTTAAAAGTAATGTAATAAATCTAAATTTTTTTAAAAAAAATCATAGTTATTTTACACGTATAAATTTGTGAAGTCAATATTGGCAAACATGTAGATATTAATCGCAAATTAAGATAACAAATAAATGCAATTTCCCAAAATTAATGTTCATTAAATAACTCAAAGAACCACTTCTCAACATTTAAATTAACTGGCCATATTTGACAAAATTATGTTTAAAATACTTAAGAGTTACATGCAATTTTTATTAGCTGACCAAAATTGAAATTATTAAGAAGAACGATCACATATCATTGAAGGTATATATAACTACATGTATTTTTCACCAAATAAAACAGTTAACTATATTATAATTGTTCTAATCAACACCTAACATATTGAGGCCAATCTAAACAACATATCAATATCAATATCTACACAATACGATGGATTTTTTTATATGTTATTATAATCTAGTTTTTGGACACACATTTTCACGGTTTTATTATGTTGTTATTTGCACCTATACTTTCTAAAATAACACAAAACATTTAATCTTATACTCAATTATAATGAACACAATACAACTTAAAATATGATCAACAAAATAAGATTGCAAAATGGTAGTACAGATAACTATCAAAATAATTAGAGTACCTTTTTCCCTCGCACGATGATCTTGTTCTCTTTCTGTTGATTATAGTGGATGATAAAGCGCGATCGGTTATCAAGAAAATACAAGCCAAAAGATAACCAATTAGAATGCAAAGAGAAAACAGAACGCAAGATGTACGTGGTTCGACCGGAGATCTACGTCCACGAGGGGAATAATGTCCCTTCCGGGCACTTTTTTCTTCTTCTTTCGTTAAGTTTACAAGCTATAATTTCAGAGTATCAGAGTCCGAACCCTTCAAACGTTCTTAATTCTACTATTTATATCATACAAATCACAACCCTAACTATATTCCTATAATTATGGCCACCAAATCTGCCTTCGTGATTGAGAGAAGATCGTGGGAGGAATCTTCAATCTCCCATGCGTTGCTGCCGCCACCCTAATTACCAAATCTGTAATTGGGCCGATTATTGGGCTTGTAACCCTAGACAACTGGGCCAATTGGACTGGGCCACACCTACCAGAGCCCCTCCCCCACAAAAGCCGGAGCAGGAGGCTTCGGCTTGTGGAGTAAATGAAAGTAGGCGGGAGGTGACGCGAAAGAGAAGACCCGCGAGTACCACGAGCTGGAACAACTAGATACCCCCGTGGTTATTCCCGGAGTCCATCAAACGAAGTTGAGAGAATGCGAAAACACCGGGGTCCCTCAGCTAAAGTTGAGAAAATGTGAAACCACTGGGGTCCATCAGCCGGAGTTGAGAAAATGTGAAACCACCGGGGTCCCTCAACCAGAGTTGAGTAAATGTGAAACCCCCGAGGTCCATCAGCCGGAGTTGAGAAAATGTGAAACCACTGGGGTCCCTCAACCAGAGTTGAGTAAATGTGAAACCCCCGGGGTCCCTCTACCGGAGTTGAGAAACTTCTCCGACACGAGTGCTGAAGAAAAGTGAGGCGCGTGACTGACAGGTACGCACAATATTCGAGTAGGCGCGTATGTAACGGCGCATATTGTGGGTTTCGAGGCGCGTGCATTGCACGTGAATATCATAATCGTTGATTTTAAACCATTGAATCTGAACCGTTGCTGAAATTATAAGAAAAGGAGGGAAATAAAAAACCCTTCACCTTCTTCACTTGCAGATAACTGAATCACGCATCAAGGAGATCAGCGATTGTGCCAACTTTGAAGATTATCACCGCACCGATCAAAGAAAACAAGTAAGTATGTCTCTCTCATCTTCATCTTCGTCTAGAGTTGAGGAGGTGGGCAGAGAAGGGGAGCCTTTTAGGGCGCCCCCTATACGGGTGATCTTCCCAGATAATAGTGAAACTAGGAAGATTTACCGGGGCGATCTGGGTGAAATTAGGATGGAGGCAGTTAGTTTTCCCCATTGTGAGGAGGAAGTGGAAGAGTTCGAAGTAGCAGGGGTGAGACCCAGCGTAACTGAGGCCCGAATCAGAAAATGGATTCCAAATTTCTTCTTGCCCTTTGACCTGGAATATATTATTCCTGAATATAAGGATAAGGCATGTTGCCCCCCTAAAGGATTTATATCCGTATACATAGATCAGCTGGCTGTAGGATTGAGGTTTCCCCTGTGGGATTTTTTGGTAAATTTGTTGGAGTTTTACGGGATAGCTCTGGGACAATTAGGGCTCAATGCCATGAGGCAGGTGGGAGGATTTTTAGTTGAATGTAGTAAGGGGGGATTGAAGCCCAGTGTTAGTTTATTTAGACATTTCTTTCAGCGTAAAACTACGGGGAGAAATAAAGGCTGGTATTACCTTAACCCCAGGCCAGGTAAAAAATTCAAAGTAAAAAACCCGAGCAAAATTGAAGGATGGAGAGGTAAATTTATATATGATAGGCAGGAGAGGGTTCTGCCGAAGTGGCAGAGGTTAGAGGTAGTAGATAGTGCGCCAGCGGGGGACCCTAGAGGTGTGGATGTACTGAAAAGAGCCGGTGTCCTGGGGTCCAAATTTTCAGAAGAAGTCCTGGACGAAGCTGGGTTGAGCACGTATTATTCCAGATGGACCGCTGGGACCTCGGATTCCCAGGAGGAGGATACCCCAGCTGAGACTGACTCAGAAGAGGCGCCAGGCGTAGCTGAGATAGAGGGGTCGAGAGCCGGGGTAGAAATAGAGGGTAGGACCTTTAATTTTTGTATAAGTTGTGTAAGAGGAGGTTTAATATCTCTGAATGCATTATGTGTCATGTGCAGTGGGTAAGTTCAAGAGTGCCACCAAGAGGGGAGCCGGAGCCAGCTCTAGTGGGCGAGATGATAGATCTAAGACCCCAGAGTTACAGAAAACGACAGTAGGGAGTGGTCATGGAGATGATCACGAGGACAATATTTCGCTCTCGGGGCTGACCCCGAGCTCTAAGAGGAGGATTACGTCGCCAACAACACCACCACCTCCCAAAAAAGCGCACGTGACCCCTTCTCACGAGGTATGTATGTGAATAGTGCTCTGTTACTTGCCTCATAAGCTCAACGTGACAGTGAGATAATGCAGGAGCCAAGAATGGAAATAACTGCGGCCGGGGCTGAGCTGGAACAACTTCTGGAGCCAATCTGCGGACTGGTGGGAAGACTCGAGAAGGAATCTTCCAGAGATTGAATAGCCGAACTGGAGACCGAGGTCACCAAACTACGTGTCGGGTTCACGGAGGCCCAAAAGACTGCCAGAGTGGCCCGAGACAGAGCTGTGCTCGCTGAGAGAGAGGCAGCAAGACTACGGGAACAAGCTGTGGAGGTCACCGTGATCCGAGGTGACCTCACGGCGGCGCGGGAAGAACTGAGCAGAGCGGTCGAGGGCCAGGGAGCTATGTTAGAGGCCTTCACCAAGAAGTTGATGCAAACAGAAACTCCTGGACGAAAGCTGCGAAACAGATGCGGCAGTATAAACCAGAGTGCGTGATAAAAGATATGGAGTTGGAACAACTCCGCATAAACCAACAAGAATGTGAACACTTGCTTGTTGACAGCGGGCGACTATCAATCAACGAGGTTCGTGCTCTGAGAGCAGAAATTCGAGAAGACGTCAAGCAACTGAGCAAGCAAGGCGATGCCAATAACCCCGAAGTAATAAGAAACCGATTGGTGTTAGGATTTCTCATGGAGCTGCAAAAGAAAATAGAAGCCCGCAACGATGCTCTAGACGTTGCAGGGCAGCAGAAACAAGAGCGCAGCGACATACAGAGACCTTGGGGCAAGAAAACAGGGACTATTGCGTAGAGAGAGACGGGGTCCGGGGACCACACCACAGCTGCAGGAAAAGCAAAGAATATGCCCGAAGCGAGATCGGGTCTCCCCAAAGAACCTAGGGAGACATGTGTGGATGAGCCGGAGGCCAGTGGAGCAACAGTTGTAGCCTTGGCGAAGGAAACTGATGAAATGCCTGTAGAAGAATGGGATGCCGTAGAGTGGGCAAACACTCCGGGGAGGACACGGAGAGCAAACCCGGTATTGTGAAAAACAACGGATCCTCATCAACGTAAGACGGGGGCATGCATTACACAAGCCCCAGAGGAAATGGACCCCTTGGCGCCGTTAGAGTGGGACCACACGGAGTGGGAAAACATGTCAGGCCCAAGTAGAAGATCCAGGCACCCAAGAACAGACCGTGGTCTGCAAGGGACGGTTGCTACGCCTAGGACCGGGGTCCTCGACCGAGACAATGTAGGACGGCGTCGGAACACGCAAGAGACCTACCAGAGGACTAGAAGTAGTCGATCAGAAACAAAGCGACGGGGGTTTGCATTTTGGTTCGGAGAGGACTAAAAAAAGTGACAGTAGGACATAGTGTAGCCAAAGGCTAACCAAAACAATGTATTGAAAAAAAAAAATCTGTATTTTACTGTATGCAATATTTTACAATGTTGAGTGTACACTATGGGGAAATAACTTTTTTAATGACCATACAAAGTATATATATATATATTATTGGTGTTTGATATAAATCAGAAAAAAAAAAAAGAATATTTTGCGAAAACAAAGTAATCAACCATATCAGCCAGGACAGGGAGAGAAAACGGGCTTAAGTCCGGAGATAAATTAATGACGCCTCGGAAGGATCAGTAAGTGACTTGTATTCTTCGATCGATTGAGATAAAATTTAAACCAAACCCTGAGGCTTTATCATGTATCCTGACCGGATCAGGGGGGCAAGTAATTGAGTCCGGAGACGTGTTCTATACACCCGACCGGTCGGAAAAACTGTTCGGAAACATGTAATATAAGGACACCGGGGTGTCCCCGCGGTATCGTAAACAAGCAATATAAAGACGAAACAGAAGATTTTATCAAGTAAAATTGGTCAAAACAATGTCAAAATGAAAACTAATATTCAAGAGGTAGGAAGCAGAAATAAAACTAACAGTGTTTAGAGAAAAAAATTTCGAAGGTTAGTCACATGCCAAGTACGAGGCACTGGGGTGCCATCCACGCATGCGAGATGATAACTCCCGAGGGAATGGACGGTAACCACACGATAGGGTCCTTCCCATGCCGCATGGAGTTTGCCTTCGGGATTAGCTTTACTGGCGGAATTGCGCCGGAGCACGAGGTCGCCGACCTTAAACTGTGTGCCTCGAACTCGAGCATTGTAGTATTTTGCGGTTTGCTGTTTATATCTGGCCTGTCGAATAAGGGCCTGTTCCCTGCGATATTCTACTTCGTCGAGGTTAGTACGGAGAGCTTCCTCGTTTTTCTCCAGGTCGATAGTCAACAACCTAGGGCTGGCTACTCCAATTTCTGCTGGGATAACGTCTTCGGAGCCATAGGTTAGGCTGAACGGAGTCTCGCCTGTAGAAGAATGAGGCGTAGTACGATAAGCCCATAATACCTGAGGTAGGGTATCAGCCCAAAGTCCTTTAGATTCGCCCAAGCGTTTTTTGATGCCGTCAACAAGTGTTCTATTCGTCACCTCTACCTGACCATTAGCCTGGGGGTGAGCCACCGAAGTGAATGCCTGTTTAATGTGTAACTCCTCACACCAAGAGCGGAAAGGGTCGTTTGCAAACTGTTTCCCATTGTCGGAAACAATGGTGCTAGGAATACCGAATCGACAAACAATATTCTTCTAAACGAAATTAAGAATTTTCCTTCCAGTGATGGTGGTAAGTGGTTCGGCCTCAACCCACTTGGTAAAGTAATCCACAGCGACCACCAAAAATTTGAAACCTCCTGGAGCCACAGGGAAAGGACCCACGATGTCTATGCCCCATTGAATAAAAGGCCATGCGCTTTGTATGCCTGTGAGCTCTGTCTGAGGTAAGTGTTTTAACCGTGAGTGTCGTTGACACTTCTCACATTTTGACACTAGGTCATGTGCATCGTTAAAAAGAGTGGGCCAATAATACCCCCACCGTAGTGCCTTCTTAGCGAGAGTTCGGGACCCAATATGGCTCGCGCAGGAGCCTTCGTGTAATTCCTTGAGGATGTAGTCAGCTTGGACTAGGTCAAGGCATCGAAGACTGGGCTGGAGGTAGGATTGTCTGAACAAGACCCCATCATGTAGAGTGTATTTTGGTGCTTTCAAGATTATCTGGCGAGCGCGCATCTTGTCATCGGGTAGAGTCCCGTCCTGTAGGTATCGGACAATGGGTGTCATCCAAGTGGGTTTAGCATCAGTGATCACCGAGACATTCTGTTCATAGATGGACTGTTGGGATGCCTCTTCTACAAGTATGTCGGAAGGTATGCTTGAAGGGACCGCAGAGGCCAGCTTGCTGAGAGTATCATCCTTTGTGTTCTCTTCTCGGGGGATCTTGTGGATATCAGCAGAGGAAAATGTGAGCAAGAGATTTTTGGTTAAAGCTAAGTACCTTTTCATGGTTTCCTCCTTTGTTGCATATGAGCCATTGATTTGGCTAGGGACTACCTCGGAGTCAGTATATACTCGGATGTGTGAGGCTCCTAAAGTCTTTGCAAGGCGAAGACCAGCAAGAACCGCCTCATATTCAACTTCATTATTCGTGACTTTAAATTTGAAGCGTAAAACATACTTGACTTCGACGTCGTCGGGCCCATTGACGATGACCCCAGCACCACTTCCCTGGGTAGCGGATGCGCCGTCTACATAGATATGCCATCATTTGGCTTCGATACTGAGATCAGTAGGGGAAATGACCTCAGAATGTGGGTTGGATTCAGAGCCCTCAGAGGGAGCCTCAGCTAGAAAATCGGTTAAGGCTTGGCCCTTAATGGCTCGGCGGGGAAGAAATTGAATATCATGCTCTCCCAGTTCTATAGCCCATTTAACGAGTCGGCCGGAATGATCGGGCTTACTCAAGATTTGACGGATTGGTTGGTTTGTGAGGACGTTAATAACATGTCCTTGGAAATAGGGACGGAGGCGGCGGGCCGCCATAACTAGTGCCAATACTGTCTTCTCGATAACAGAGTATCGTGTTTCTGCTCCTTGTAAGGCTCGGCTAGCAAAATATACAACCTTCTGAGTCCCTTGGTCTTCACGGACAAGAGCCGCACTGATGGCTTCATCGGAGGTGGACAAATATATATACAGGGGTTCTCCAGCAATTGGGGCGGAAACAATAGGGAGTTGGCTGATGTGCTGTTTTAGGGCTGCTAAAGCTTCTTCAGATTGGGGAGTCCATTTGAATCTTTTAGCTTGCCTCAGAATTTTAAAGAAAGGAAGTTGTCGTTCAGCTGCCTTAGATAAAAACCTATTCAGTGCAGCCAGTCGCCTAGTAAGGCGCTGAACATCTTTTTCTTTCTCAGGTGTCTTGAGGTTGAGTATATCCCGAATTTTGGAAGGGTTAGCTTGGAGCCCCTGAGGGGAAACCATGTATCCTAAAAATTTACCGGAACCGACCCCAAAGGTGCATTTAGCCGGATTTAATCGGAGATTATGACGTCGGAGTATGTCCAATGTTTCAGCAATATCCCGAACACATGCATCGAAAGTTCGACTTTTGATGACGAGGTCATCGACATAAACCTCTATATTTCGGCCAATTTGGTCCTGGAAAACGTGATCCATCAACCGTTGATAAGTGGCCCCGACATTCTTAAGCCCGAAGGGCATTTTCTTGTATGCAAAAATGCCGAAGTCCGTTATAAAGGCTGTTTTAATAGCATCCTTCCGATCCATGTGAATTTGGTGGTACCCTTTATAGAGGTCCAAGAAACAGAGTGCGGGATGTCCGGTAATGGCTTCGGCCTTTTAGTCAATCGGAGGTAGTGGATAGCAGTCCTTTGGGCAGTATTTGTTTAGATCAGTAAAGTCCACAGACATTCTCCACATATTATCAATCTTCTGAACCAAAACAGGATTCGCTAACCAGGTCGGATAATGAACCTCGAAGAGGATATCCGCCTTCACAAGCGCTTAAACCTCTACTCAGATAGCAGCTTTTCTGTCCGCAGCAAACTGCCTACGCTTCTGCTGTACTGGTTTGACTGTTGGATCAATATTTAACTTGTGGGTGATCAAGTTTGGCGAGACACCGGGCATGTCCAAGGGTGACCAGGCGAAGACCTCGAAATATTTGCGCGGTATCTGAAGAATGGCGCTGTGAAGTAGAGGTAAATGTACTGCACCGACCTTAACAGTTTGCTCGGGTTTGTTTGGATCAAGGGGTACCTCAACTACCTCGTCGCCAAGAGGCTGAATCGGGATCAACGTGAGTCCCAGGGTATCTATTCGAAACTGAGGGCGGGCAGCAGGTGTAGTCCGCTGTTTGAGTGCAATGAGCATACACTGTTTAGCCATCTTCTGGTCGCCACGAATGGCTATTGCTCCGTAGGGTGAAGGACACTTCATCGTCAAGTGATACGTGAAGCATACAGCTTGTGCAGGGGTAAGCCAATCTCGCCCAAGGATCATATTATAAGGGGATGTAGATGACACCACATAAAAATCAACAAAGACCGTTTTGATGGCAGGATGAGTACCTACCGAGGCTGCGAGATTAATGATCCCTTCCGCCCGAACTTCTCCCTGTGTAAATGTTTGTAGGGGGCCCGATGCAGGTCGGAGCAGATCACGAGATATGCCCATTTTTTGGAAACAATCTGAGAAGATAACACTCACGGCTGCACCATTATCAACGTACACCCGTTTGATGATAATATTTGCTAAAGTATATCAATGATGATAGCATCAGTGTGGGGTGTGCGCTCGGGTACGGGGTCGTCTTCGGTGAAACTCACTGCTTCAGTTTTGTGGAAACGCTTGTGACGGGGTTCCTCGGGAGGAGGCCTACGAGCTTTTGCGATAAGAGCTTTGCAAGACACTCCTGCTGGCTGCGTGCCATAAATCATATGAATGACGCTATTAACAACACGATTTGGAGGATTGTTCCCTTCTTCTTGAGGAGGGGGAGCTGGCAATAAGCGAGGTTGTTGCTGCTGAGTACCTTGCCTATTTCCCTGATCATGCTTTGGGTAGTTGTTGTTCCCGGATCGATTATTCGGCCATTGTGGCCGACCTTGTTGCGAGCCCCGATTATTATAGCTAGCCCGATTTTGTTGCTGGTTGCCACCTCTGTGCTGTTGTCGATTATCTGGTTGAGCAATATACTGGTGAAAATATCCCTGTTTTTTACACTCTTCAATTTCTTTGTTGAGTTCTCGGCATTCTTCTGTATCGTGCCCGTGGTCATGGTGATATTCGCACCACTTGGTGCGATTTCGTTTATCGGCCGGCGCAGTCATGCGAGGGCAAGATCTTAGATCAGCCTTGTGGATGGCCTGTATTTCGGTTCGGAACCGATTCAAAGGTGTGAGTTGAGGTAGATCGTGGCGAGTTTCTAGTCTCCCTCTGCTCAGCCGGTTGAAGGCGCTGGTGCGAGTATTAGACCCGGATTATCCTTTATCTGATTGTCTCTTAGCGATAGATTTCTCTCTCTTACGTCGGGTTTGCTCATCTGCCTTAGCGAACTTACCAACAACATGATAGAGAGCTCGGGTAGTGGCTGAGGTATTACGGGCCAGCTCGGTGTACAATGGTCCGGCACGTAATCCGTTCATGAAGGCTGTGACAATAATGCTGTCAGGCTGACTTCCCACTTTCAAACTTTCAGTTGTAAAGCGTTCCAGGAACTGAGAGACGGTTTCTCCTTCTTTTTGTTCAACGTTCATCAGATCGGCCAAAGTGGACATAGGCATTGCTCGTGCTTCAAAACGTGCCCAAAAGTGTTCAGCAAGTTCTCTAAAAGAGGATATACTATTGCGGGGAAGGGAGTCAAACCAAACCCGGGCCTCATCCTGAAGATATTCAGGGAAAATCTTACAGTAGTGAAGAGACACGGTATGATCTCGACTGAGTATGTTGTGCCTAAAAGCCTCTAGAAAGTTGGCCGGGTCTCCAGTTCCATCATAAGGTGATATGGCAGGTCTCTTGAACCCTTCGGGAAGGGGCGTAGCCAGTATTTCTTGGGAGAATGGGGTGATAATGTCTCCGTTGACATCAAGACCTAGAATCCTGTCTAGTTCAACATTGCGTTGTACTCGCTCATACTCCTGAAGATCTAAAGTATGGGGATGGGCGTGGCGAGCTCTTTTAGTCGCGTCAAGTGGACGGCGTCGATCAGCATCGGCAAGTTCTTCATTGCGTTGCCTTGACCCATTAGAACTCCCATGGTCCTCGGGGGAACCAGGTCGCTCTCGTCGTCGATCCTGTCGCACATTGTGCACAGGATCTTGTTGGTTGGGCGGGATTCGACGAGGTGGATGTGCTGCGAGGTTGGTGGCATTTCCAGCAGGTCCATCGAGGTTTAAACGATTGGCTGCCCAGTCCTGGAGGACATGAGCATGTTCTTGGAGAAAGGCCTGGAGTAATTCCGGAGTCATTTGAATATTAATCTGCGGCTGTGCAACAGCGGGATTAGGATTTTGTATATCTTGTTGAGGTAGAGGTAGGAATTGGTCGTCCGGATTCACGACTGGGTCTTGGTTGCCCTGATGGTGAGATGTATTTCGCATCAGCTGTTGCCTCGGTGGCAAAGTTTGATCCACGGGTGGATCTTGATTGGTCTGATCACCTTGGCGAGATTGAGTTAAGCGGGTGGTCACCATGGTGTAACAAGTGCAGGATCAATATTCCGTTTCTTCCCACAGACGGTGTCAATTGATAAAGCGCGATCCGTTATCAAGAAAATACAAGCCAAAAGATAGCCAATTAGAATGCAAAGAGAAAACAGAACGCAAGATGTACGTGGTTCGATCCGGAGATCTACGTCCACGAGGGGAATAATGTCCCTTCCCGGCACTTTTTTCTTCTTCTTTCGTTAAGTTTACAAGCTATAATTTCAGAGTATCAGAGTCCAAACCCTTCAAACGTTCTTAATTCTACTATTTATATCATACAAATCACAACCCTAACTATATTCCTATAATTATGGCCACCAAATCTGCCTTCGTGATTGAGAGAAGATCGTGGGAGGAATCTTCAATCTCCCATGCGTTGTTGCCGCCACCCTAATTACCAAATATGTAATTGGGCCGATTATTGGGCTTGTAACCCTAGACAACTGGGCCAATTGGACTGGGCCACACCTACCAGTGGAACTCTCTAATTTCTTCATTGGAACGTAAAATTTGTAATATATTTGAGTGATAGATGTAGGAGATGTAAAACTGCACTTTAAGTTGAGTGTTTAATGGGAAAAATGTGTCAACAATGCATAGGCAATTGCAATAACAACAAACCTTTAAATATGTAGCGTTATGAAATACAATCAATGTTTAAAAGACATTATTTTGTATTACAATTTATTCTAAATTAAGAAATTGATATCAATTTTGGTAAGCAATTAATTATAAATCAATTATAGGAATACTATCCTTTAGTTTAGGATTATATATATATGTGTGTGTGTGTGTATATGTGAAAATTTATCAAGATTAAATTTCTTAAAATTGAATATGGCAAGTAAATAAAATCTTATTAATTGATGATACAACTAGAATTTATATTTATACCAGCCTTAAAAATATATATGAATACCATAATAGTAGGATATTTTTGTATTTCTTTAATATGTATACCGTAATATTTATTTTTTAAATATATTATTTTCATTAGCATAACATTTCACTTTTGGTGGAAAATAATTGTTTAGAATTTTTAGCTAATAATAATTGTTAACCAACTTTTATTAAAATATTAAATAAGGCAATATTAAAATGTATCATCCTTTAAAAATAAGATTGTGTACTACTTTCAAATTCTTTAAGTTTTGTTGGATATATTTTAAACTACCAAACAAATTAATTATATTAAAAATCAAAATATTTAATTATAAAATAAAATTAAAGTGCAATTAATAATATTTTATAATAAATTTATTGAAATATATATTGTAACAATATATAATTACAAATACATAAATTTACTAATTCAGTTCAGTTTTTCAACCAAATTATTAATATTACCAGTTAAATTATTACATCAGGTTTTTATTAGTTATTCTTTTAGTTTTGTTAGTTGTTTATAAATACCTGTTCTTTTAAGTTTTTTCCATATTTATTCAAATAATTAAATAAATTTGGGGTAATGCAGGAAAATTAATTGAGGTAACACATAAAACATCCAAAAGCATTCCAAAACTTTAATCATTCCAAACAAACTGAAATAAAAATATCCAAAAGCAACTAAAAGCATGATAAATAAAGTACTAAAAACATAAAATATTCCAATTTATAATAAAATTTCTATAAATTAGTCATTCTCAATCTTGACATTAACAATGGGCTTCAGTTTCTTCGAGGTAACACTCGAACAAAACTCTTCTGCCAAAGTTCTCTTCACTGTTGAGTCCTTACTTACATCCACAATTGAATTGTTGGTTCCAGAAAACATATTAGGAGAATTGACCTCTTCTCTGGTCGAATCAACCTATTCATAAAGAATCAATAACACGAATAAATAAAGTGTATATTAAAATGTACATAAGCTCATAAATAGTCCCTTCTACTATCCCCACCAACTAATGTTGACAAATAATCAGGCTTCTGCATATAAAAGACACTTGAATAAATATTATGACTAACAAAAAGATAAAATTTAAAAAAAATAATTTCTATAGAAAAAAAAATAAAAAAAATAATTACCTGTTCACCACAGAGCTCGGTTGAGAACTTCTTCACCGTATCAGGATCAGTATTGACTTTAAAAATACTAAAAGTGTTAGTAACTAATCCCAACTGATCAGCCTTAACATGCACCTTAAACATCATTTCCTTGCCGATAAACTCACAAATTTCATCTGGACAATCATTAGAATTCTAATACAAAAACATTACAATGGAGTTAATAATTATATGTATTAAATGAAGCTAAGTAAGTGGCGAAAAAAAAGTGAGTCTAATATGAAGTCTAATGTTATACCTTATTCATATTATTTTGCAATTAAATTGGAGATTTCCCCAACAATTCCTGACAGACGTCATCTCATAACAAGTAAGAAGCATTGTTCATACCATTAAGCACTAACACTTTAATCTTGTATCTGAATGTGTTAATCAATAATTTCAGATAGTGTGAAAAAATAAAGCGAATTTACTGTCAACTTTTAAAATTTTAATTTTTGAATTACATGGACATATAGTTTAATAATAGCTCCTCAAATTTCCACTTCGATCAATTCTAGAATAATTAGTGCACCACATCCTTCCTTCTCTTTTAGTCAATTTCCTCAAACACTTTTTGCACAATGTGAAACACCAATCTTGCAAAATATCAACATCTACAATTGTTCCATAAATCCAGAAACTCCCAACCTATATAATCAAATCATTAAAAGAAAACTTATAAAAAACTCACTAATATATTAGAAAAATAATTTTCCTTCATACTAATATATCATACCTCCAGGTTGTTCAGCAGATTATCAAGTTTTCTTTATGTTAGGGTTTCCATTGATCAAATCGTTATCATTTGGAGAGCATGAGTTAAAAGAGATTGTAGTGAAAGCATTATTAGAAGTTTCTTCACCATCAGCAAGTCTATTGATTGAATTTAAAAGTATTAATCATCCAAATTGTGCCACTAATATATATATTAAATTATTCTTTAATAAACAAATAATAGGCTATTTATTTTATTGTAATACCTGCTTCGAAACTCTTTAATCTCACAGGTTTCATCCCAATAAATCATCTTTGAAACATACCGTACATTTGAAACTGAAACGTCAACTATATTTATAAACATGGGTGTAAAAAATTATACAAACAACCAACACAGTATTAAAAAATTATGACGAAAAATTTTGTCGAAACATACCCAAACATTGCTTAACACGAAAAATTTGCAATATCAAAAACGAAGGTTTATCAGAGTTCTCCTCTCTCATTTTTTTAAGTTGGTTAATGAAATCCTCCCATAGAGTCACATTCAATGGAACACCCCTAAAGGAATTAAGCAATGTTACATTACATTATTAATGTAATTATTTTTTAACGCTATAATAATTGATTAAGACAATATTGTGGGAACGAAATCATAATGAAAAATTAAAATAAATTATTTTGGCGATTTTCATGCACATATTTTATACATAGATTGTGTATTATTTTTGTAACACCCCGAATTTTAATTGACATATTAGATATTAATCTATTGATTTTTCATGCATTTTAGATAAGCCCGATTTGTATTGGGCCAAGTCTCGTAGTTAATAAGTCCAATCCTAGTCTTTTCTATAAAAGGCCAAATTTTAGTAATGGTCTTGAAGGCCCAATTTGGTTATAGAGATCCATATACATATTAATAAGGCTTATTTATATTAAACAATATTTAAACTTTATTAAAATTAATATACTATAAGTTTTGTTCTCATTTGTTTAAACTAGCCAAAATTTTAATTAAAATTTGGTAAAGCTCAAAGTTTTAAATATTATAATTCAAATTGAGTTTTGGCCTAAGTAGAGGTATCTCTCTTGGATAAGCCCAATATATATACATACACTAGCCCAACACATCTTTTACTTATATATATATTAAAATAAAACAAAATAAAAAACAAAATAAAATAAAAATAAAAAGAATAGGAGAAAGAAAAGAAAAATCAGACGTGATTACTGACAGTCATCTTCTTCTTTCTTCTTTCATTCATTCCATCAATGGAAGTGGGAGGATATTTTGCTCCAAAATTCAAGCTCTATTTGACAAAAAATTCAGCCTATTTCTCTCAACACTAAGTTCAAACATCTATAAATTCAACACACAATAATCTCCATCTCACACAAATCAAAAGAGTTTCAGAATTTCAAAGGTAAAAGAAAAAAAGAATGATTCTTTAAAATTCTGTTGTAAAGGTCGGCGGCCTGTTTTCCGACGAATCGCCGCCGCCTTTTCTCACCTCTTCCTATATTATTTTCTCCTTTATAATTACTGAAGTAATCATAGTAGAGAAACACACGAAAACATCTATCAGTTTTTATTTTTTATTCTTTTAACAAATATATATATATATATATATATATATATATATATATATATATATAAAGATGAGGGGCTGGGCGAGCCGCACTGTGTGCGTGCGGACGGTCGTCGCCGCAAATTGTTCTACTAGACCCTGATTTATTTATTTTTATTTTTATCTTTATTCTGTTGATTTTTATTTTGTTAAAAAAAATAGATATACAATTACATCTTCTGTATCAGAAGGATGGGTAACGAAGAAGAAGGCGGAGGCAAAAAAAAAAAAAAGACATCATTGTTGCATCTGTAAGAAAATATGGAAAGGAGAAGGAATAAAGACGATGAACGTGTTGTCTAATTGTGGGAGAAATGAGATTAAGTCCCAAGTTCTTATCCATTTTTTTTTTTCATTGTTTGTAAAGCCCTTTAACTTTTAGAAATTTTAAAATAATTCCCAAATCTCAATTTTGATTTGAAGTTATCTTCTGATTCCATAAGTCCACTTTTCACCTCTCTTCCGTTTCTTTATACATAGAATATATAAATTCCTTTAGGTATAATTATTATATTCTAATCTTATTATTATCACTATTATTATTATTATCAATAAAAATTCTAAGATACAATATTTATATTGTAGGATTGAGATTTCAAGGCTACAAGACTTAGGACAATTTTCTTCACGCACTCAAGTTTAAGGTGGGGTTTAATTTTCTAGTATGTCAAATTTAAATATTTATAATGATTATCGTATTTGTGTATATGCAATTTGGCAAATGAACTATGTCTGGTTTTTAGCTAAACTTTTAATTTGCAGGATACAAGATAATGAAAAATTTGATATAAGAAAAATATAAGATAAGTGTGAAATATAAGTTCTCATTCAATTTTTTGTCAAAAACATCTAGTGTAAAATATGATTCTCATTTTCTCACCGAGGGATAAAAAAGTAAATTTTTTTATTACTATTTTATATTATTTTGGAAAATATTATTTTAGATCTTCAATTTTTTCATGCTTAATCGTGCCTAAAATTAGTTTGACCGGCTCGGCTTATTCCCCTCTAATATATTAAGATTATCGGTCCGACCCGATAATTACAATGAAGAGTTTATTAAAATAAAATGCAATATATAAAATAAAATAATAATAATTATTTTATTTCAAATATATTATTAATTATTAAAATTACATTGAAGAGTTTATTAAAATATCTAGTACATAATTTTTAAGAATTTTAAATAACAAAATATAATTTTACAACATAATAAAAGTATTATAAATTAAAATGCATTTTTTCCAACAATTTTCCGAAAATGTTGACAATAATGTTGTCTATTAGAGCAATGTATTGCAAATAGACAACATATTTGGGCAACTGTCGTTAAAAATATTGTCTATCTGTGAAAAAAAGGTGCTAATAGACGACAAATGTTGAAAATCGTTGTAAAACTGTTTTCTATTAGCGTGTGTTGTCGCTAATAGATTGCGGTAAAATTGTTTTTAATTCATGAATAGACAACAGTGCTAGAAAAAATTGTTGTCTTTTAACTGTTGTCTATTTATGAAATTGTTGTAGTGTATCCTCATCTCTGGAAGTATAAAACCTTCTGGTTGAACCATGAAGATTGTCTCCTTTGACTCACCATGTAAAAAAGCAGGTTTTACATCCAATTGCTCCAGCTTCAAACCCAGTTGAGCAACTAAAGCAAGTAGTATTCTTATAGAGCAGTGTTTAACTACAGGGGAAAATATTTCATTATAATCTATCCCTTCTTTCTGAGTAAAACCCCTAGCCACTAGCCTTTCCTTGAACCTTATCTTCTCCACTCCAACAAACTCTACCTTCTTCTTGTAAATCCATTTGCAGCTTACCAGTTTCTGGTTTGTTGGCCTTTTTACTAGAATCCAGGTTCCATTCCTTTCCACTGAATCCATCTCTTCCTTCATGGCAACAATCCAACTCTCCTTATCCTTTCTTTCTATAGCTTCTCTGTAAGTTCTAGGCTCTGAATATTCGGTTTCCTCTGCTACTGTCAAAGCATAAGCAGTGAGACTGCCATATCTTGTAGATGGCCTGATCTCCCTTCTTTGCATGTCCCTTACCAGCTGATATTGACTGATGTCTTCTGTTTCACCATGTTCAGTATTTGGATTCTCACTGTCAGAGTTATCTTGATCAGAGGCTTCACCTTCATCATCATGCTCCACCTCAGCTTGTATTTTGTCTTGTGTATGGTTGAACTCAATCTGTTGTTCTTTTGAGGCTTTCAGTGGCATCTTGCTTTCATCAAAAGTCACATCCCTGCTGATGATGATCTTGTTCATTCCATTCTCAATACACCATAATCTGTAGCCTTTCACTCCCCTTGTATATCCCATACATCCAAATATCTTCAGATGTGAATACTTAGGTGCATTTCCACTCCATTTCTCTTTAGGTGTCATATACTCATTTGATGTGGAAGGGCTTCTGTTGATTAAGTAAGATGATGTTGCTGCAGCTTCTCCCCATAACTTCTTCTGCAAACCTGAGCTCAGAAGTAGACATCTTATCCTTTATGTTATTGTCATGTTCATCCTTTTAGCAACTCCATTTTGATGAGGATGTCATGCGACAGTTCTGTGCCTTTCAATGTCTTTTCCTTTACAGAATTCCTGAAACTGCTCTGAGAGGAATTCAAGCCCATTGTCTGTCCTTAGGCATTTCAGTGATGATCCTTTCTCAGTTTCAACTTCAATACACCATTCTTGGAATCTTGAGAATGCATCAGATTTGTTCTTGAGCACATATATCCACACTTTCCTTGAGTAATCATCAATTATACTCAAGAAAAATCTTCCTCCTCCCAGTGTCTCAACCTTTGAAGGACCCCATAAATCTCAATATGCATAATCCAGGGGTTGTTTTGATGTATGTTTTCCAGTGGGAAATGGCTTCTTCACACTTTTGCTCAAGATACAAACTTTACATGGATCAATTTTGAAACTAGTCTTATTCTGTAACAGCTTTTGTTTCAATAATGCATTCATTCCTGTTTCACTCATATGGCCAAGCCTTTTATGTCATATTTCTGACTCATTCTTTATTACAGCATTCATACCACCAATTATTGTTTCTGTCAGGAGATAATATAGGCTAGATTTCCTAATTCCTTTCATAACCAGTTTTGAATTCTTGTAAACATGTAGAAAACCATTTTCAGATTTAAATTCACATCTTCTGTGTTCAAGAGTGCCAAGACTTATGAGGTTTCTCTTAAGAAGTGGAATGTACCTTGCTTCTGTCAGGATCTTCTCGGATCCATCATGCATTTTCAATTTGATGTTGCCAATTCCTTCCACTGGACATGCTTGATCTTTTCCTAGCATGACAGTTCCAGATTTGTCTTTTCTGAATTCATGAAACCAGCCAAGATTTGGGCACATTTGGAAGCTACACCCAGAATCTAGAATCCATTTATCTTCAACTTTAACATCTGTAATATTTAGGACATCAGCATTCTCTTCTGCTTGGGCCAAATCAGCAGTGTTGGTACCCTAAGTCTTCTAGGCTTGTTTCCTCTTGTATTCATAACAATTTTTCTTCAAATGCCCCGGCTTCTTGCAATGGAAGCACTTCCCTGTCTCCTTTCCGTCTGCAGTATTGGGTTTAGACTGTTGATTCTTCTTGATTTGATCATTTCCATTCTGCTTCTTCTTGGGAAAGTTTCCTGGCCTGATACTCAAACCCTCAGCTTGTGAATCTCTTCTGAATCCATTTGAATTTTGTATTTCCTTTGCTCTTAAGGCATTTTGGACTTATGTGAGGATGATTTTGCTTTCTCTGCTATAAAGCATGGCATCCTTCAAATGCTCATAGCATTTTGGCAGAGCATTCAACAGATTGATGGATTTATCTTCATCCTGTATTTTGGAATCTATTCCTTCCAAATTGTCCAAATGTTTGCTAAACTCCTCCAACTGGTCATCAACAGGCTTGCCTTCTTGAATTTTGAAGGAATACAGCTTCTGTTTGATATGTAACGATTAACCATGGACTTCTTCTTGTAAGCTCCTCCAACTTGTTCCAGACTTCTTCTGCAGTCTTTTCTTTTGCTACTTCTCTGAGTAATTTGTCTGCTAATGAGAGGATGATGGCTGAGTGAGCTTTTTCCATGCGCTCAGTCTTCTGAGCCACATCCATGGATTTCGGGAACCCCTTAATTCCCATCAAAGCACCAGCTAAACCTTGCTACACCAACATTGCCCGCATCTTTACCTGCCACAACCCAAAATCGTTTCTCCCATCAAACTTCTCAATGTCAAGCCTCATAGTAGCCATTCTCCTTTCTTGTAATTAAAATCCGCACCGATCAACTTTCTTTGATTTCCCAAAGACGGCGCCAATTGTTGTCGAAATCAAATCGAGAACATAAAATACCAAATGCAATCAAAACTGTAAATGCAAAACCTAAAATCAATTGAACAAGAGAATTTACGTGGTTCGACCCAATAGGTCTACATCCACAGAGCAGAAACGAACACAATCTTCACTATGATCAAACCAATACAAGAATACAGAAAACAAACCCCAAACAATTGAGATAAAACCAACCTAAGAATCAAGCTAAAACCAAGCTCTAATCACTCTTGTGTTTCTCACTCTAGAACCCGCCCCTTCTCTCTCCAGATAGATGAAATAGCTCTCTAGAATGATCTTTCAAAAGTCTGTTTACAATAGGAATAACCTCTATTTAACAGATCCAAGAAACAGCTGAAACAAGCAAAACATAAAAACTGGCGCGCTGGGAAAGAAAACGGTTTTTATTAAAACCGTTGCGAAATTCTGTTAAAACAGATTTAACAGACTTTTAACTGTCTTTTCCATTTCAGTTCCAATCCTGCTTTTCCAGTCCAATTCTGATCCAAAACTGATTCCAATCTTTTCTAAGTGTGTTCAAGTCATAAATCATCACAACTAAATTAAGAGCTCATGTCATAAATTGAAATCTATCAATTAGGTTCAAATTTATCTCAGAGAAATGAATTAAGATAATTTTGGACGGAATGTAGAAAGATGATTAGATTATAATCTCCATTCAAGCCTTATATACTCAGACATCTATAAATTGCGACATATTCCCGATGTGATTGGAAAGAAGGCCAAAGAAAATTTACTTTATATTATGAAAAAAAATGTTGGTAATTAAGGCACTTAGAACGATATAAATAGGAGAAGAGAAGAAAACCTAAAAGTACATTTTGTAGCAGAGAAATTCCACATGCCACTTTTAGGTATAATTTTTTAAACTCATTAATTATTTTAAAGGAATGCATATTACATAAATATAACATTTCATTACATCCCAAAATAATTGTTTATAGTTTAGTAGTATCCCTTGTTTTTGTTTATAACCAAACAACGAATAAAGTTTTAAAATAATGATCACTTCTAAAATATGGGATATAGTTTTTATGGCATTTTATATATGTTGTCGGATTTGAATAAATAATAAATAAATCATTATATGACTTTGACATATATAAATAACAATTATTAAATAATATATTTATTTGCTTTAATATTTTTAGTTTAAAAAAAAAATTAACCAGTGCATCTTACGGGTGAACATATAGTTACATATTATATGCTTTCATTAAATTAAAAAATAAATTCATATATATTTGACATATTTTATAAATATAAGTAAACTTTTTTTTTCCCCTTTCTGACTAGTGAGTACGTTAGAAACAACATATTTTGAGTCTTTGACTTCGTTAATATGTCCATCGTATATGCTTCAAAAATACCTATTCTGTTGGTTTGACCCGGGCCATGGGCCCGGTCGAAGGCCGCCCGAGTGGGCTGGCCCAATTATAGGAAGTGTGCTATTATGGGAGGCCCATCTCCCATAATTGGAAGCCCACCTCTCCCCTATATAAACCTCATCTAGTGTACATGGTACACTTGATGATAGAGAATAGTGAGAACTGTTTCTCACTTACGTGAGAAATAGAAAGGGGAGAAATCAAAAGTGATTTCTCCCACACCCAAAAGTGATTTTCCAAAGCTTCCGGAGATGGCTTTTGGATTGTGGATCGTGGTGGATTTTCGATTGTGATTTTCACCCCGATCGGAGAGTACGAATCATCGAGGTGAGGCAGTGGTTCAACCCGTACAAGATCCGGGTTCAAATCCGCTGCAATCGAAGGTACTCGACCCTAATTCCAACCCGAATTTTGGTTTCACTTCATCATCAAACACTTGAAACATCTTATTAAGACAATTAGGATAAATTTTCTATTGCGATTAATCCACTGTGATGTTCTGTGATTCAACGATGTAATAGTTGATCATGGAGCCTAATCTCGCGATACATATGAGGAATACTCTCACGAATTAGTCAAATTCATTTGATTCACTTAAAGTAGACACTGGTGTGTTTGATACAATGATCAAATAAATAAGGCACAAGTGCTCTTAGACTAATTACCGGTGTGAAAAGTCTCATGATCATCTTACGATCTATGTAACGGCGATATTATCAAGCAAAGATCCGTTCTTCACACACATTTTTTAAAAAATATTGGGTGGTGAAGAGGGGGGAAAGAGATGTTGCTAGATAAATATTGAGGTCCATGAGGGTGCAAGTCAAGCAATTTATTTCATTGGAAAAGAACATTGATTGCGACCCATACCTTGAATCAAGGTATTCATTGAATTAGTAACTTAAATATCTCGTAAACTCAGTAACTTAAATATCTCGTAAACTTTTGGACTTACAGATAGTCAGACCTGAGCAAATGAAGGTTCTAGGGGTCAATGGGGATCCTAGGGATCAATTGCTTAGGCGAGTGACATTTTCCAATTAAGTTTAGAAAGCTGAAAACCTTAGTAGAGGAAATGTGTCCTTAAGGGATACTCTGTCAGTCCAAAGGTTATAGGTTCAAAGATGAACATTTGATAAGTTTGTTACTGAAGTAGAGTCACAAAACCTAATATTTTGGAGATATTTCTATGAAATGTTCAAATGAAGATCTGCATCCAACTAAACTATGAGTAGTTCAAAAGGATATCCTGAAATAAGATTCCAGTGGGGGTCAACATTCAGTGAAACTAGAATCTGTTTGAATATTTCGTTGGAACAAAACTGGGAAAATACATGCTTGAATCGATGAGATTGCAAGACATGTTTTAACTAGGAATCTCTAGAATTTGAGAAAGAGTTGGACTCTGTATCATCCTTGAATGGATGAAAGCAAATGGATAGTTATCTGATTGGTGTAGTTGAAACCAAGTCCGGGAACTGGTTGATATCTATTGGACACAGAGAGATTGTGAACCAACGGTTCTCAAAAGGCTATTAGAACTGCTAGAGGTAAAAATCTCAAATTAGTTGGAAAGTTACACTTTGAGTGTAAAGCTTGTCCAGAGGGACATTTCCTACCAATGTTGAGTTTTACCATGATTCGTCCTTAGTTAGCCAACTTAGAATTTGATTTGCAATTTTTTTGAAGTGGTTGAGTGATTGTATTTCTCAGAGGAGAACTTGACCGATAAATAAATTGGTTCATCAAGGAGGTTTATGGTTGAAGGCCAAGAAATCAAGTTCATGGCCAGGTACAGTACTCATGTAAAAGGTATATGAGATTTTACGAAAGTATTAATCTCATGTAATACCACAAAGAAACTTGCAATCTAAATATTGCCAGTGAGCAAATATATTGAGTATTATGACCATTGATAAATGGGTTGTCTTACAACTGGGAGTTGAAGGATATGGATAGGGTTACTTATAGGATAAGTGAAGGTTCCAAGGGATCATCTAGATGTCTACTTGTGATTGTATGAGCATCACTTGTACAAATCTTAAAGTGATTCCATGTGGACGCCCATGTATCCATTAATACCTTTATTGGCTATAGACGAAGTTTTGAAGCCACTTGATGTGTCCAATAACTTTTATAGAGAAGTTTACAATGCCCATCGTACAATATTCTAGTACTGCTAAGAGCTGCAAATAACTTTGAGATGTGTGTGCCTTAGTGTAGACTTTGCCATGGGTCTAGTAATTGAGCATTAATCAAATCCTAGTAAAAGTGAAGGAGTACACTTGAAAGGTTTTTGTGATGTCTAGGATGCATTGTATCATTCTCCTTAGTGAAGGAACTATGATCTAGTTGGAATAATACATAACTGATACTCAGTACGGTGATGCAAATTAGAGACTGCATCTAAGTAGTTACTCTTGCAAAGTGGCAGGATCATCTCGGGCAGATGAGAGTATTGGATAAATGTATTGATTTCTACAATCAGAGCGAAGGTTGGAGCTTCTGCCTATACAATTGGAAGTTGTTTTTGGTTGAGTGATTTTGGAGTGGCAAGCAGTTCAGTGGGGGCATTGGCAACCCACAGCCCATAAATGGGGCATAGCTTATGAGAGACTCCAAACACTAACCAAGTACATCACATGTTGACTTTATCTAGGATATTGTCACATAATGCGAGATGATTATGATACTTATGTACACTTATGAATTGACGGTATATTCAAAAGTATGTCAGACAAGTTGAAATTGATTGACTCTCTCACACGAGCAATCACCTCCAATTCGGATGACATAGGAGATGAGACCAATATAGAATTCATTCAGTTGATTCTATGAGTGTCGCCTTAGTGCGCTAAGATGAGATCGATGTTCGGTAACATAAGATCGAATTGGATATTTCATTATTCAATTATAACTTGTCGTATAGCCAGATGTGAGTTTTCTCAAGTTAGACGTTAACTTGAGGACATCCACGAAGAAAAACTCAGGTTAGCTGCTGAAGGGCATCTACACCAAGATCTGTACAATGTGTTTAGTAAATGATATACGCTTCCTTTAGGGAAATGACACATTGTGACGTGCGCTTCATACTGCATGTGCTTGTAACCAAGTGGATAATGAGAAATGAGTCCTTATTTTCTCATTGTGTGGGATCCAGAGGTTTGGATTACCTCATAGTATATCCTTAAGACATTTTCCTGTGCCTTTAGTCTTCTTCTGAGTATTGCTACTTTAGCATGCTCCTAATAACCACGAAATTATTCGGCTATGCGGGACATGTCTAGGAAATCAGCTAGATGAAAGACTAGAAGGTATAAGGAAAAAGGAAGACCGTTACTGCCATCACAGTTTAAAGATTCACTGACCCCAATTATGTTCAAGGAACGTAATAGTGAATGTAAAACAGAGTGATGAATCTAGTATGCTCCTTCATTAATGAAGGGACAAGGAGGCATACTGATTCTTGGCATTAGGTAACGAGTCTGGGATATAGCGAGTTCGTTGTCCTCAAATTCTTGATATCGAGCTGTTATACACCTTAACTATTGTATAACTATATGCTCTTGAGATACTCGTAGGTCACACGATCCATTAGCTTGTATGATCTCGGTGAGTTGGAAAGATCACGACGGGTTAGGTCTCGGCCATCATGGACGAGTGAGGGATGTTGGTTTGACCCGGGCCATGGACCTGGTTCAACCGGACTATAGGGCCCGGTCGAAGGCCGCCCATGTGGGCTAGCCGAATTATAGGAAGTGGGCTATTATGGGAAGCCCATCTCCCATAATTGGAAGCCAACCTCTCCCCTATATAAACCTCATCTAGTGTACAGGGTACACTTGATGATAGAGAATAGTGAGAACTGTTTCTCACTTATGTGAGAAACAGAAAGGGGAGAAATCAAAAGTGATTTCTTCGGCCCACACCCAAAAGTGATTTTCCAAAGCCTCCGGAGATGGCTTTTGGATTGTAGATCGTGGTGGATTTTTGATTGTGATTTCCACCCCGACCGGAGAGTACAAATCATCGAGGTGAGGCCGTGGTTCGACCCGTAGACGATCCGGGTTCAAATCCGCTGCAATCGAAGGTACCCGACCCTAATTCCAACACTTTCCTTTTCTGGGGGAAAAAAAACTCTTATGCCCATTAAATAATGTATAGGACATATATTACTTGAGAATGTTACTTTATCAATTTTAAGTAAATTAATAAATTAAATATTTGTCTTACAGTGTACCGTATTTTTCACCTAAACAAACCACGTACAACATGTGATCTTGATCACCAAGAAGATGTTCTCAATGAAAAGTTACTTAAAAAAATGGCAGTACATTTACTTACTCTATAAAACAAGAAACCCTAAAAAGAAAGAAAAGGACTCGGGACAACAACAAAAAAATACTACCTTCATTTTTTTAGTTGTCGTTCTAACTTTGTATAAGAAAATTAAGAGACTTAAGGAGTTGACAAATCAACCCTAAACTAATTTCCTTAAATCCCCTAATTTTTTTAATCATTTCTATATGTTGTTAATACTTTCCAGAACTATAGGGTTAGTATTGTAAAAAAAGTAGTATGAAAGTTAGAATGAAAACTATTTAAAAACAAAATAAATAAGCTAAAATGACAACTAAAAAAAACACGGAAATAGTAGCTTCACTACAAGAAATATTACAAATAGTGACTGATTTTAGTGACGGATAATTTCCGTCACAATCTAATTACGGACTAGTGACGGAATACTCACGGATAGGGATTAAAAGAGTATTTGAGTATTAGTAACGACTTAGTGACGAAATTATGACGGAACTTAGAGACGGAAAAAAGTCCGTCATTAAACCGTAGTAACAAAGGACTCTAAAAATGTGGGAAAAAAATATTTTAAGGTTGTGACGGAATTATTCCGTCATTAATCTTATATTGACGGATTAGTGATGGAATTTTAGCCGTTGCTATGTAGTGACGGAAAATATTCCGTCATTAATTTTGTATTGACGGATTAGTGACGAAATTTTAACCGTTGCTATGTAGTGACAGAAAATAGTCCGTCATTAGTCTTGTATCGACGGATCAGTGACGGAATTTTTTCCGTTGCTATGTAGTGACGGAAAATATTCCGTCATTACTCTTGTATTGACGGATTAGTGACGGAATTTTAACCGTTGCTATGTAGTGACGGAAAATATTCCGTCATTAATCTTGTAGTGACGGATCAGTGACGGAATTTTAACCGTTGCTATGTAGTGACGGAAAATATTCCGTCATTAGTCTTGTATTAACGGATTAGTGACGGAATTTTAACCGTTGCTATGTATTGACGGAAATATTCCGTCATTACTTATTGCCCATGTAAATGATGCTTATTTAGTGACGGAATTGACCGTCATTAATTAATGACGGAAATTTCCGTCAGTACTCAAACGACCTGCCTCCAATACATAAAAAAATTATGCATGCGCCAGCGTCGATCCCCTGACCTGGTGGACAGGAAACAAGTCCCTTACCACTTGAGACACCTATTGTTATGTCGAGAATCCTTTACTGGTTTTGTATATATCAAGTTGTTTTACTTTCAGATTTCCCTAAATTCACTGGAGAGTGTATTCCTCTTTCCATTTCACTTTTTTCTCTCTTTCATTTGCACCTTTCATCTTTTCCTCCCTCTCTCTCTCTCTCCTTCACGCACGTCTCTCTCACTCGTACACACATGCTTGGACTCTCTCCCTCGCAAACACAGACGCCTGTTGGGATGAAGACGCTTCTGATTGCAAGTTTTATCGTCAAGATTACCCCGATCGACAGCACATACACGAGGGTTGGGATTAAGAGGTGCTTTAGATTGCAAGCGTCATCGTCTAATTCCCACGATTGACGGTCTAATCAAAAGAAGAGATTCGATTTCAGTTTGAAAACTCCACCATCGAATTCAAAGAGGTCTGATCATAGCCCTAATTTCATTTGAATATGTTATTTGATTTGAATCTTTGTGCTTTCTGGAAACAAACATTGAATTAGAAATGTGAACACCCTAGCTGTCGCTAATTATTCTCTCAATCTACAGCATTAGGCTATGTTTAATTGTATTCTCTCGCCGTTAATGGCCTCATTCTCAGTTGCAGCTCCTCGTTGGATATCCTCCGGCTGTGCATATCCACCGACGACGTACGGTTTTCCACCGGCAGGCTTCGAGGTTAATGCTCGACTATCGATCAATGTCCCTTAATTTTGTTGAGTCACCAAAATCTCACTCGTTCATTGTCTAGGAGGTGCTTGACAGTTCCGATGGCAACGACAAACGAAAATAGTTGATTATTCACTGACAGAAACACTACATTGCTCACAGCTCTCTGATTTGGTGAGTTGCCCTAATTTTGCTTATTTGCTCATTCTCTAATTTAGTAATTGTTCCGGTTCCAAACCATTATCCATTTTTCAGTATGATTAAGGTTTCTTCAATGTGGATTTAGGGTTTCTTCTGTAATTGATTGCACACTCGTGAACTGATGTAATTCCTAGGGGTTTAGTTTCTTATTTTCAGCTGTCATGCTCGATTTCAATTTCATATACTTTTCACAATGACAAATCTGAACTGATGTAGTTCATAGGGTTTAGTTTCTTATTCTACCTCGAGTCAAAATTTTGGTACTCAAGTATTCAACCTATCTTGAAATTGTTCTTTCTAAGTCGATAGAATTGATTTTTTTTTTTTGGGTAAAGTTTTATCAGTTCTCAGTTGGGGGTTTATCTGATGTTGCTAAAATCAAGGTTGGTATTGTCATCTTGTCGGGGTTTCTTTTGTGTTTTCAGTCACTCTGATCTCAATTTCTTGCTTGATTACTTGTATTTTTTTGTACTTAAAAAGGCTTCATGGATTTGATGTTTCTAATGTGGTGTAGAAGTCAATTCAAATTTTAGATTTTGATTTTAGTTGGTTAATTTTTGTGTTCATGAATATTTTTGTGTTATGCACCTGGATGTTTGAGTTCTCCTTGAGCTGAATTCTTTTTCTTTTCTTTTTTTGCGCGGAACATGTGTAACTACAACATTTTGCATGTTATTTCCTTTACTATCGCATATGTAAACCGTCGCTCCTGAAATCAGATAATATCTAATAATATTTGATAATTTGATAAAACGTTGAAGGGCTGTAAACTTCCATTTGATCCTTCCAGTTGCAACTTGCAGACGCAGAAATGTAGAAAACATCGAGGTCTTCTCTTGACCAATCAGAATTTCACAAAACTACAGACTTAGGGAAATATCAATTGAAAGACTAGAGGACATAGAAGAACAGTGCAAACTTTGGATCTCAAAAAGTCTCTTCTAATAGGGTCACCGTCAGATTTTGATAATTTTTGGATGTTTGATTGCTAGATTTTCAGGTTACTCTCTCATCAAATTTGTTGGAAGATGATACGTTTCAATTATTTCAAGATAGAGTTTAATTCCTTTTCCATAATTGGACACGATAGATCTGGTGGTTGGTGATGGTGGCGGACATCAAAGGGTACTGGTGGTTGTGGTATTCCGAGAGAGGTACAACTTCTTCTAAAAGAAAAAAAGATTAGGAAAAATTGGGTTTTACTTATGCTATTCTGCGTCAGTGTTTTCTCTTTGCTACTATACGTGCCTTCATCATGTTTTTGTGTATCCTTTACTCATCAGATTAATTTTTTAAAAAGACAGTTCCATACTTTCAGCCGACTGAAGAAAAATGAAAAAGAGGTTGAAAGAAAGGGTTTCGTGAGGCCACTTAGAATCTTTGTCGATTTCTCCTTAGAATTCAGCCGTGATTCTTCCCACAATAATCATTTTCCCCCTAATTGAGGTATATTTATTTCCACTTTCGCCTCCCTAATTCTGAATATTCTTGATTTTCCCTTTCTCAGAAACAGAACCTCATTATATATGTGGTTTCCCTTGAATTCAAGGTTCTTTTTTTCCATCTTTATATTGCTTAAAACATGATTTCTTGTCTATGCTATTGATGTACTAGCTGGTGCAAGGGAGCTAGCATTGGATGGCATAGTGATGAAAACAGAGATCATCTCAAACAAAGGGATTTCTCGGTGTGTTCCTTAGCTTGTAAAACATGTCACTCATCTTCATTTAGTTGTTTGAAACCTTCTCGATTTCACAGTTTTATTTTCGTACCTGAATTGTACTTATACTTTTTATTGGAAAAACTTGTGGAAATTCATTTCACATGCACTATTGCCTCTGCAACACTTCTTGCATCTTCTAAGATTAATTTGATCATTAACGGAAAGCATACAATTCCTACAAAGGAGTAGCTAGATTGACGATAATGTATGACACTTCTGATCACACCCTAAACTAATTTCCCTGCGAACTGTATTGCAGTTACAAGCATATATTCCCTCGTCCAACATAGCTTGTTTTATACTAGGCTCATATAACAGTTGCAACTGGGAAAATATTTGTGTATCTTTACTTCATTGTTATTGCACTTGAAGATTAGTGGTATAGAGTTAGTTTGTGTCGTGTCTTGTTAAAATGGTATTTTTGTAGAAACAATCTTGCGCTTGTATAGTTGACGTCCCATACCTTGTTTGGTGAATTTGGAAATCTAGCTGATAGTTATCTTTCTGTATCTGGTTGAAGGCCGTTTGCTATTTGAATAGTCATGAGGTGGATTTCCATGGAGGTCTATTTCACTTCCAGGATGGAGAACCTTCTACAATTGCTCCCATGGCAGGGGTAAGTGATTTTTTCATAATACGTATAAATGTTCACCCGTAGCAAAGTGTTACTATTCAAGCCTCTTCTTTAAGATGTATCTTGGTATAGGCATGATTTCCGTTACCTCGTCTGTGTTATATAGAAGCTTGACTACCTACCCAAATAGCATTGAACACATCCCTGCTGTCCAACTTTCGTGCTGTTCTGATGTAGTAAACAAGTGACCGAAAAAGGATGTCTCGTCTCTGAATACGAATATTTTGTATGTTTTCTTAGGTACTCTCTTTGAAAATATCGATAAAAGTTTTATTAGAAAATTAGTTCGCTAATTTCATTGCCTTGTCAAGTAAAGCTACTGAACAAGAACCCATAGTCATCAAGCAATAAAAATTTCAACTAATACTTTATCATTAGTTTATAAGAGTTCACCAAGGGATTAAAAGTGCTAAAAGTTAAGATTAATCTTTATTTGATGTCCTTCGTCAAGTTCATTCCTGTGGATCAGGATCTGGTGCTGCAAACCAAATTTAAACAGAATTACATGAAATTTACGTTTAGATTACATTTGAACACAAATTACTAAAAATAAGAATACATGCAAATCAATATCATCAATCTCATTCCAAATTCTATCAATTGAATCAGAAATGCCTATTGTACCTTCAAATTGAATTATTCACCTGCCATTACTTCATCAATACCATGAACACGAGCAATACCATCGCCTACTTGAAGGATGGTTACTGGTGTTTGTGCGTATTTTTGCCATGCGAATTCCCATGGCACCAGATCCAAACGACATTCATGTACTAGTAACTTAGGATTTTATACCAAATCATTGGAGTTGAAGTAAGTGCGCTTTCAGTTTTCTCATTGTATAACTTAATACATATAATAGTAATTTGGCACATGTATATTTTTTATATAAATGATCGAACAAGTTCATATACATATACTAAAATTTGGATATTGGAAATGATTTGAGTTTTCGTGTACTTCAAAAAGCAGGAATGGATGTGTATTGAAATATGATTTCATGTATATGGATTAAAAAATATAGTTTACAATGTGAATATGGTGGTGTTTTGTGATCCATTATTGCAACCGTATGTTGACTTTTGTGGAATGGACAATATAAACCAATTAGAAATGTATAAACTTTGATCAATGACCCATACTGGGTTATTCTCCAATACTAAGACCTGGAAATCAATGGACCACCCTTAATATGAACTCGAGATATCATATTTTGTTGCCACTGCCTCTTCTTTCCACTATTTGCAACTGATCGTGGTTGCTTCATTACAGGATGTTATAATATACACAGCAGACGACAGAAATGTCCACTCTGTTACTGAGGTAGGTTCTCTACTTCTCTTCTCTCTGACTAGGCTTAATTTGTATGTTTCTACTTGTATTTGGGCTTTGAATATTTAAGTCTACAATGTGTTTTTAGGCCTTGCATATACTTAGTTTTGACTTGTGTTAACCTATACGTATCTGACTCTCATTTTCTGAACATAATTCCATACAGAATAGAAGATGAATCAATCCTGTAATGCTTAAAAACATGACTTTAGTTACCCGATAAGTCTATAGGTTTATCTGCCTCCAGAATAATATCCACATTTACACAGAACTTCTCAAAATGGTTTATTCATTTACTGCTGCCGTTGTATTGAATCTAGTTGTAGTAAAAAATGTGGTTTAACAAGGCTTTCTTGGTTTTCTTGGAACCGTTAACGTGGCACCAGTATCTATGGTTATTTACTAAGATATTTGCTTTCAAAATGACATTATTTTGGTATTGGTGTAATAATTAGTCGAAGTCATTGAAATGTAACACCATTAGTGATTATAATGGAGGGGAAGCGACTGTAATTCAATAAATTTTTGTGTAAATTTCAGGTTCAGAAAATTATGGTGGTTTTTATTTTCCAAGTTAAAATTGTTTATGCACACAATCTGTGGTGGATTCTCCTCCTGGGCAAGTGCCCTTTGCGTTTGATACCCTTCCCTTAGGGAAAGGGTTGACTTGGTTGAATGAAAATGAAATTAGAAGATATTGGGCCAGAAAGGCCGCCAAATCCAGAACCTGTGGTCAACAATGTGATTACATAAGCAAATTTATGCCCAACAAATGAAACACGGGGTTGTGGAGAGGCAATATAGAGATGGTATGATGATGCACCTTAAATCATGTAAATTTTTTTCGGTTTTGTTTCTAAAGCTATAATATATTTATGATTTGCAAATAACCTTTGAATCTTGAAGTTCAAATCTTGAGCTAATACATTGAAGTGGTCTAGAAATTGAATATGACTATCCCAGAAGATTACTAATTTACAATCAGTTTATTTGGAGGCCATTTCCTAGTGTTTTTTAAGGAATGTGAAGTTGTATAATTTTCATGTGCTCCTTAATCTCAATATTATTTGGGGTTCTGCTTTCTTTCAGATATCTGGGGTTCAAGAAAACCATTTTACTAGACGGAAGGTTTCTAGTTGATTTAATCGACAAGTACTATTCAGGGTCGATGAGTTGGGACGAGTTCTCAGCTGCTGCTAAAGATGCTCATGCTGAACGCGTGGGAAGCCCAAGCAAGAGGTTGGTGATTCCAGATAGACCGAAACAAGAGGATCATTTCTATTCCAAACCGTGGGAGTGTTTGCAACCCGAAAATGAAGACGAGCCACTACCACTCACTAGTATTTGAGTTGGGGCTTGGTGGTGTTTTGGCGCAGTTGTGTGGTGAAGTTAAAGTTGATATTCACACGGGAAAGTGGATTTTCATTTGGAGAGGCTTCTTAAAGTTGCGTAGGGGAGGGTTTGCAACTACAAGATAAGTGTAAGAGGTTTGACATCAGTTTGATTCAGTTTTTGTTCTTTTTTTTTGTTAAGAAAAGGAGTTCTGAGACAGAGTGCCAAACTGATGCTATGGCAGTACAACGTGCATTTGCTAATATAAAGAAGGTGTGGTCTCATGTTCTTTTAGTTTCTGTTAAATAGTTATTTAGCTGCATGTTGTTATTAAACTCTCTTGGTATTGTCACTGCCAGGATCCAGCATTTTTAGCTTCTCGGTCACATTCTTCAGAGTTGCTAGCAGCATCTCTGACTGTTGTAGATGACTATGCACCACCTGTCTTTCCCCAGCTGCAAATTGTTCCAAGCATATTACCTTTGAGAGTAGCTTCCATGTTCAAGACTCTAGTAAGTGTCCATTAAAGCTGAAGACAAAGTGGCCAGGGTTAAAAATATTCTGCCTTAGTGGATTATCTACCTTCTTGTGAGACATTATGTGGACAAGATTTGAGAGTCGGCTTAGCTTTAAACATATTCCTGAAGATACTTCTTAGCCTTCATACTGTATTGATTCTTAATTTCTTGCAACAACAGTCATGATTCGTTTCCCTGGGTAAACATATTCTACACATTAGCATGGAAGAAGTGCATGATATGGTCAATTTTATGTTTGGCCAAAACGCGCTTTTGTAACTCTAAAGGTTAATAGTGATTTTCGATGATCCTTCATTTTGTTATCATCTTCTCCATCTACGAATTTTATATTTTATTAAGTGTAAATTAATTTTCATAACAGGTTCTACATTATAATATAAAGAGAATTATAGAAAGAAAATTAGATAGTATAGTGACGGAATAACGGAATAATTCCGTTACTAATATAGGCAAGATAGTGACGGAAATATTCCATCATTAATCTTGTAGTGACGGACTAGTGACGGAATTTTAGTCGTTGCCATGTAGTGACGGAAATATTCCGTCATAATTTTATGACGGATTTTTTAGAACTGTAATTTTTTAGAACTGTGACAGAATTTCCGTCACTAAACTAGTGACGGAATGAAAAATCCGTCATTATCGATTTAGTGACAAAGATTTTTGTAACAAAATATTTCCGTCACTAATCCGTCACTACTCATTCATTGTGACGGAATTTTTCAGTTTAGTGACGGAAATTTCCGTTGCAATCAATGAATTTTCTTGTAGTGTTAATTAAGTGCATAACAAAATAAAATTAGGGCATATTTAGGCTAGCTTGGAGCTAATTAACTCAATTTTCGTTCCATAATTCTTGGCTTGTTCGATTTTCTTTCCAAATTTTATTTTTTAAAATTTCGACTCATAATTAAAGAAATTATTCTCATTTTTGGACCAATTTCCAGAAATTAGTTCAAAAGGGAATAATTTGTTTAATTATGACACGAAATTGAAAAGAAAACAAATTGAGCAAGAAGCTATAAGATGAAAAGTAATTTAAGCCCAGTTGGCTTGTCTTTAGAGGTGGCAATTTGGACGGTCCGACCCGACCCAATTTACTGGGCCAACACCATATGCCAAGTTAAGCCGGCCCGAAATTTTATCGGGTCAAAAATTATGGAGTGTCACAATCTATCCTCTTAAATATACAAAGATTTTAGAACCAGCCCAGGACTTATGGAGGTTGTTGGGTCAAATGATACTTCGAGCCTATATTTTTATGGTCCAATCAATTTAAAAATATCAAACGGATTGCGCTGACTTATTGAACCCGGTCGATTTTACCAGCTCAATCGAGTGGAGTAATTATCCTCACAATTAATCTTTTATTTTTTTATTCTATAATGTATTAATATCTATGATCGACCTACTGATTCATCTACTTCCTATATAAAACAATAAACCCTAAGGTAGCAAAAGAACAAGTTCATAGTCGAATTTTTTTACAGCGAAGTCATTGTCGCCAGCATGTCGATAGAGCAGAGCAATAAAAACATTAGAAGGAGAGGTTCTACAAACATTCCGCCGGAGATTCTGGAGAAGATACTACTCAATCTGTCTGTCAAATCCTTGTTCCGCTTCCGTGTGGTTTCAAAATCATGGAGATCCATGATTGTGGAATCAGGGTTCGCAAAAAGATACCGGAGCGGCGCCACCCTTCACCACCGCGAAAGAATTTTCATAAGCTCGGGTATGGTAACCACCCGCCTTTGCAGAACTTATTTTAGCGGAGTTTGGTCATGCCACCCCTCTTCCATATCTTCAGATTCAGATGTATTGATTGAGGATATCGCAACGCCCATCTTCTGTCCCATACCAGGGCAGGAGCCATCTCTCCTTGCTTACTGCGACCAAGAGTTATGGTTTGTCGAAGTGGAGGGTTCGTTATATTTATGGAACCCTTTCGTCAACTTATATAGAAAAACCCCTAGTCCAGTGGGTGGTGGAACAGCAGTCCATCGTTATTATTATGCATTGGGTTATGACTCTGTCAACGATGACTACAAAATCATAGCGAATCGCGCACCTAATGAACACCAACTGTATTCTTTAATAAGTGATTCCTGGAGGATGATTGCTCCGCCTTCGCCACAAACTGGTTCTGCCAAAAGTGCGATTGTAAGTGTGTTTGCGAGTGGGACATTTTACTGGCTCACTAAACTACATGCAGGCCGCATCATCTCGTTTAATTCATCCGACGAGACGTTTGGGGAGGTAGCACCACCGAGTATTGATCAATACGGGATCAGTACTCGTCAATATGTAATGAAGCTGATTGTTTTGAGGGGGAAGCTGTGTGTGTGCGTGAATGACATTCGTAATAGTAGATTCGTTATGTGGGTAATGGAGGAGAAATCATGGACTAAAAAGTGCGACATTTATTGGAGCAAAGAAACACTTCCGTACGCTCCATCAAAACCTTGCGGGCCTCCAGGAGGAAGAAGAAAAGAATATGCTCCTCTGATGCATCCTTTCTATGTGTACGAGACTGGTGAAATTCTATTTAGAGTATTTAGAGGAGGGATGAATGCACAGGTACTTTTGTACAAACGAGGAGAAGATGAGGAGAATCCATGGAGGGTTATTAGTCGTGAGATTTCACATATTGCTTTTGTCTGTGCACAAGGTATTTTCTCCCCGGCCTCTCAACTTGTCAATGTAAACAACACATAACACGCATTCACCATCACTGTCGATTTTTATGTTTTTATTTTATACATTGTTTTATGTTAACTTTGTCGATTTGCATGATCTTGCTTGGTTTAATGATTTTCCAATAGGATATTTAATTTCTTTGTTATCACTCATCTTGTCTCTAACCCATTTTCTTAATTGAATAGCTGTACGTACAACCATCAACCATTGCACCAACTCCTTATTTTGCATTTTCAGACAATTTGTTTGTTTTGGTTCCTCTAGCACAAAAGCATATTTATCAGACACTGAAAAATCAAAAGGTCTTTATATAATATATATATCTTTTGGAGGAAGTATATATGTATACGTTGTTCCTCTTGTATGTGTATTTCCTATTAGGTTAATTGATTCAGAACCAGCTATTCCTACAAGCTACATGTGTTTTAAGTTGGATCTCCTACTAACCTTGTGTTACATATTAAATGACACGGGAAAAATTCGAAACTGGTCCTGTATGTTAGGGCCTGTCCGAAACTGGTCCTCTATGTTTTGTAATTTCAATTTTGGTCCTGTATCTTCCATGTGTTGTCCAATTTAAGGACAAAATCTAATTCCGATCACTTAAGTCGCCGGAGATTATCACGTGCACCTCACGTGATTAATAAAATTAGGGGAATTTTGCCACGTGTCTAGCCATGCTGATTAGGATTTCCATGTCATTAAAAAATAATTTAGATAAAAGAAAGAAAAAAACTGAAAATACCTAAATCAATCTCACCTAAAGTCGCGTTTTTAAATTAACAGAACCAAGCTTCGCTTATATTCTTCTTTTCACTCCAAATTGTAGATTCTGAAAATTAAGGATTGGGTCTTCTTTCCTCCAGTAATGGCGAGCTCTTCTTCCCAATCCACCACCTCGAATGGACCTCGCTCCACTGACTACTACTGTAGTTGGTGTACCGCCTGTTTTTGAAATTAAATATCTGCATTTCGTCGGAGATTCACCATTTCGATGGCTTGACCGACGAACAACTGCACTTCTCCACACTTATCAGTCTTAAATCGGAAAGAAATTGGTCAAGAGAAGAGAGGATTTACGGTTCCTGTTCTTCATTTTTTGGAGGAAGTCATTTGTAACCGTAAGTATTCTCAATTTTTTTTTCTGTTCGCAGAATGGGTAAAGTGATGTTAACACAAATTATTTAAAAATTGGTAAGAGAGGTTAATCCTTTTTGTTTATTTAAAAACGCGACTTTAGGTGAGATTGATTTAGGAGTTTTCATTTTTTTTTTTTTATCTAAATTATTTTTTAATGACATGGAAATCCTAATCAGCATGGCTAGACACGTGGCGAAATTTCCCTAATTTTATTAATCACGTGAGGTGCACGTGATAATCTCCAGCGACTTAAGTGATCGGAATTAGATTTTGTCCTTAAATTGGACAACACATGGAAGATACAGGACCAAAATTGAAATTACAAAACATAGAGGACCAGTTTCGGACAGGCCCTAACATACAGGACCAGTTTCGAATTTTTCCCTAAATGACACATCTATAAAGTAACATTACTAATGTTGAGTACAATAATTGCAATAGGAGATCCGGTACCATATATGGTAGTAGAAAATCGGACTCAATTTACTAGTCTTTGCAGCCTATTTAGTTAAGTAGTCTCTAAGTTCTCTAATATATAGATCTAATGATTTGATAATATTTTTCGCTTGAGAAGGTTTTTATGATGAGTTTTTGTTTCCTCTTTCGTTTTTACTGATGAACACACATTCAAGTGACCTTTCTGTGTATAATTTACAAGCTGAAGGGTTTTTTCTTTTATTTTTTGGGGGAACAAAACAGTTTAAACTTTATCAATGCCTTTAATGATGTTGTATCACAAAAAACTAAATATTAAATCATAAAAAACCCAAAGAAAGTGTATCATTAAGAACTTGACTAAATTATAAATCACAAAATCTTTTCTATAAATCTATGTTTTGTTACCAGCTCATAAATAATAAGTTTCAAATAGAAATATTTATAGATACAATAATTGGTTTAAAAGAGTTTCACAGCTCATAAGCATCTCAAATGGGGCTTATCCCGATCTAAGTAGGGAATGAACCAATGAGCTTAAACGAAGAACCTATATACTTTGGGCCTATTTTAGACGTAAAAAGGAACCAAACCTAAAATTGGTAATACACATTACGCACTATCTCTGAGAATATATTTTACCTTTTACAGTAGAAACTCTATAAATTAATACTCACCACCAAAATTTATTAATTAATATTTTATTAATTTATAATGAAACACTCAATTACAAACACCTTTCAAACTTTCACTTAATTATTTTACAATGCATCTACATATATCAAATGAAGGGCCCAATTTGGAAGAACTCTTCAATCTACCACCTTATTATGCCTTTTGTGTTCAATGTATCACTTTATGAACATTAAAAAATATTATCTATATAAATACAAGATCAAAATATGCTAGCACAAACAAATCATACACACAACGTGGCTCCCCATCTTAAAGGTATGAAAAAAAAAAATGATCGACGAGATTCGAAGAGCATTATGCAAGCACATCAAGGATAATCCAAGTCTCACTCAAAAGTAATTGCAAGAATGGGTTCTTAGTAACTATGGTTTGCAGGTGAGTCAAGGGACAATATCGAATACAGCTAAGCGGTCTTCAGAGTATCTCTCACTTGCTCCCGAAACAGGTGATGTTAAGCGACACAAACCAGCAAAATTTCCTGACCTAGAAAAATCTCTCTATGAATGGATTCTTCAATATCAAGAATAATTGACTCATTTTTCAAGAAAACTTCATAAATCATTCATGTAATATGTAGTATATAAGAAATTATGAATTTATATTTTATATTTTATATGGGGTCCATAAAAATTATAAAAAATGTATTATCTTATAATTTTAGCGAATTGTTAATTTAGCAGCCTATCCCCGAATTGGGACCAGCCAAAAATATTATCTTAGAGAGTTTATTAAATAATCGATTATTAATTTATCGAGTTTCTATTGTATCTTTCATTTTTTGTTCTTTAAGTTTGGTTCATTCTATTAGTAGTCTTCATATGGGCTTTTTTCGTCATCCAACTTTGAATTTACACCAGTGATTGCAGGATTTATAATTTCTCGCCATAAATTGCTGACTTGGCAAGTAATCTGCTTAGTCATGTTCAATTTGGAGGTTTTGTCTTCAATGCAGAAAAATTGTCTACGTGTTCTTTTAGTTGCTAGATGTGTACCAATTAGATAAAATAATAGGTAAAATATATTTTGTTAAACTAATTGTACATAATATAATTATGTTATTGTTATAAAAGACTCAAATATATCAATTTATAATGAAGGAAAATAACAAAGTAATTATCAAATACTAAATACAAAGAAATCTAACATCTCATAAACTATAGATTCTTAAATATTTCTCTGTATACAACATTTACAATTGAATCACTATATTTTTTTCTTTTTCACATACTAGGATCTATAAATTGTATTGATTAGTTCTATATTTTGAATAACGTTGTTTTAATGCCCTCTACTATTGCACTTTATTCAGTCTCCTTGTTACGAGGACTGTATAATTACTAAGTCGAAGTCAAATGAGGTAAATGATAAAGATTACTTTCAACCTAATGAAAAATACCATACATATCTTATAAATATAGAATATTTGACCAATTAAATATTTTTGATTGATTTATTAGCATGCATAAAGATTGCATCTAATATGGTAATATGTCACTTATGGTAAGGACTGAGGTTTCTTATGCTTATAAGTTATCTCATCTCTCCCGGTGACATACAAAATACGTAGAATGCAGAATTCTCCCGGTCTCATATTTTCTTTCTACATTTTTTTCTTGGAGTATCACCATATCTCTCAAAGAGTCTAAGGCGTGTGCAATCGGTGGATGCTCTGTGTAGCATTCATCAAAGCGAGTGATAGGAGTGGTGTAGATTGTAGTGCTACTGAGGGCTTGTAGACAGATTGTAGTGTTATCAATCATCTTCTTCCGATGCTACTGAAATGTATTTATCAATTCATATTTACATATTTATGTGAATACATGCTTATTTGTTAATAGTGGCATCAGAGCCATTAGAGCTCCTTCTCGCCTGATTTGATTGATTATATGCTTAATCTTGTGACATAATTAATTTTTTAAGTATTAAAATCGGTTGTGTTATACATACTAGTAATGCTACTGCGTGATGCACTTACATACGAAATTTAATATATTATTATTACATACTAATGTGTAAAGTTATATCTTTTGTTATTCAAACATTGTCGAGATCAAATATAAGTTTTTATACATGATTCTTTTTTTTTTTTAATAAATATTAGTAAGTCTTAGCTTGAGTTCAGGTCACCACCATGTCAGGTTGGTCCCAAATTACTTTGGACAAAAAATTAGTGAGTCAAGTCCCACCCTCTAAAAAATATTTCTATCAAGGACTCATAGAGGTATGAGACAATATAGATGACATATAAACTTAAGTTTAAAGAAAATTAATATGATATATGGGCCAATCAAAAACACTAAAAGAATAATTAAAAGAAAACAATAGAAAAATAAAGATGTTTTACGATGTAAGAATCTAAAGAGTCAATTATTACCCGTATCACTCGACTATTTTTCACTTAATACTAATGATCATTGTTTATCCCCTCATGAAAAACAAAATTATTATTTTTTTAGAATCAGAAGTACTATGACAACATTTCCACTATTCTTGATAACTTGTTTTGATATGTATTAACTACATATTGTTTATTGTGGTTTCAAATTTGGCTATAAATATTTATTGTTACCCACAATTAGTGCATTAGAGGGTTAGAAATACTATGATTATCAATTGTATTTTTCTCATTAATTAAATTAACTTTATATTTTTGTTACATATCCGTAGAGGTGGCAATTCGGGTGGCCGATACGTCCTGAATTCACATGCCAATGCCATGTGTCTAGTTGGGTCGTGTTGGTCCAAACTTCCATATGGTAAAAAAATAAAAGCTAAGACCAGTCCGTCCTCCTATACACTATATTTGGTCAGACTAGTTTGTAGTCCGTCGGACCATTAATCTATCAAACGAGCTTGATTATACTTCGGGCTTAGAGTCTTATGGTCCAGCTGAGTTGATTTTTTCACCTCTACATTTTCTACTCATAATTGATTAAATAAAGAATATTATCGAAAAAAATGTAATCACCAATTAGAAAGTAATTTTATTTTATTTTATTTATTTATTTATTTATTTTTTGTGTGTGTGTGGGTCGAGGTGGGGGTTATGGAATCGTCACGGGACTGACTTCTCTTTTTATATATTTATTTATATATATGGATTAGTACATTGTATGTTTAGAAAACTTATTATTGTTAATTATATACTAGATGTCCACCCGTGCGATGCACGGGTCAGATATTTTTTTTTTTGTATTTTTATATTAAGTAACATGTGAAATGATGATATTCAAATAGCGTAACATGATACATTTTGTGCAAAATTTATGTAATATAATTCAATAACATGAAAAATCTATGAACTATACGGTGGACGATGAGACATGTAAATTAAATGTATTACATATAATGTACTTGTACGCTTCACAAAGTGGACAGTTAAAGATTTCTAAACACTTCCCTATACACAACGTTTACAGTTGTGTTGATATGTTTTTTTTCATCATCACAAATCAACACTTTCAAACCTTTACGATTAGTAACTCGTGAAAAAGCAACATATAGCTGGCCATGACTAAACACAGGCTTCCGCAAGTACAGGCCAACATTAGTTAACGATTGACCTTGACTTTTATTTATTGTCATGGCATATGAAACTGTTATAGGAAACTGACGGCGTTGGAATTTGAAAGGTACTTTTGAATCGGACGGAGTCAATGTTAACCTGGGAATCAACACCAACTCACCTGCACTTGATCCGGCCATTATCTTAGCTTCAAGTACGTGATCCCCTAGTCTTGTAAGAAGCAACCTTGTGCCGTTACACAAACCACGGCTTGAGTCAATGTTCCTGAGTAACATCACCGGAGTACCTACTTTCAAATGTAATTCATGATTCGGAACTCCTGAGCACTTGATCCCGTTAAGGAATTCAGGAGTATGAACAGTTGTTCCAACATCTACTGTCAAATCTGATTTACTTGCACTATCGGAAATGAAATACGGACGACTTTCTCCGGTATTTTTCTCAATCATGTATTGGTTGATGGAGTCGACGACATCTAAAGTTGGCGCAAGTATAGCTCTCTGTTGTAGATATTCAGGATCATGTATTCTTTCAGATAGGTTAGGATACGTACTTTCAACAATTGTTGCAATTGGATCAGGACCATTTTGCAACAGTACGTCATCGGGGATTTGTATTACCGACGAACCATCATCTCCTTCTCCAATCGTACCATTTCCTATATCTTGTAACCACTGCGAAAATTCAGTTAAGGTTGAAGCCTCACTTTCTGAGCTCACACTTTGTAACCTCATATTCTTCGTCAAACGAAGAACTTCACATGAGTTCCATATGTAAGATGCGTTAATTGTTGCGTTCACAATATCTTGTCTTCGACCTTTCGGTATAACTGGTAGGATTTGACGGAAATCTCCCCCAAATACAATCGTCTTACCACCAAAAGGTTTTTTTGCATTTTCCACATCAACGCATTTCATGACATCCTTAAGACTTCTATCTAAAGCTTGGAAACAAAACTTATGCATCATGGGAGCCTCATCCCATATAATGAGCTTAGCTTTCACTATAAGTTCATCCAACTCGCTTCCAAGCTTTATACTGCACATAGACTTTTCATGGGGCTTCAATGGTATCTTGAATCGAGAGTGTGCAGTCCGGCCACCTGGAAGCAGCAAAGACGCTATTCCACATGAAGCAACATTCAAAACTACATGACCCATACATCTGATTGCGGCGGACAAAGTCTTCCAGACAAATGTTTTTCCTGTGCCTCCATAACCATAAAGAAAGAATGTCTTTCCCATGTCTCCATGTGCAGACTCCATTACTTTATCAAACACAATCCGCTGCTCTTCTGTCAACTTTGGAAGTAGTGATTCAAGCTCTTTTGACAATAACAATTTATCATATTGCAATTCTTCATGCAATAATCTGTTCCGACAGGTTGCAACATCATTGAAATCTGGCAAAGGCATCGTCTCGAACTTTCTTAAGGTACTTCCACACCTTCGTAGTATGTTCTCAATTTCAATAAGTGCAAGATTCTGAATTTGTGCCTCTGTTAGCTTCAAATCTTGAAAGTTAAATGAGGAGATTGAGTAAGCTAAAATTCAGGAAAACAATAAAACAAAACGATTAAATCCTGACAACAGGGAAACGTTAAATTTTAATATATGTACCTTGATTGTGATAGAATTATCTTTGGTTGTATAGGATGTCGTCCGACAAATATTCCCAACACTTTTCCCACACAACTTCTGGCCTCCCCATGCAGTTCTCGGTTAACAACGTTGCAAACATAGTGCGAAGAGAGTGTGCTGATGCCCAAAAACTTGCCTCGGTCAACCCATCAATATACTCAGAATCATCCTCAAGTAGACCATACGCATAACACGCATCTCTGTATGAATTGTACTGGATAAGATGTGCAACTTTCATGTCATCATGACATTTTGCCCCACGAACTACATTAATGAGACATCTAAGATAGTAAGTGTCCCCTGCTCCGGGCGGCACATAGTATGGCCTTCCTAAAGCAATCCCTTGTCTCCTAGGTATCCATTTCTTTTCATCTTGCTTCCAGACAAAGTGTTGTGGATATTCTGGATAGGTGAGGTTATTTCCGTGTGGGTACTCTATATTTGCCTTGAACCAAGCTTCAAACGTGCTTGTGTTGAAGCTTTGAGCATCAATGACAGATTCGATGTCTTCCGTTTCTGAGAATATAACAGTCTGTTCTCCGGGGAGGTGGAAACTCAAGCGCTCTACCGGTGGATCTCTATACGCTATATCAAATCCAAAAATTCTCCACATAGACTCACACGGCGAAAGATATCTACAATCGTAGTACATTTGCACTTCATCAATCACTTTCCCATTCTCTGCATCCTTCTTACTCTTTATGAACTGTGCAGTTGCACGATCACATCCTTTATTTATGTATTTGAATAAATATTTTATGGAACGTGACTGATTACACCATTCCATGTTCATATGAGCTCCATACCTTAGCAAAAGATAAGGATTATGTGGCACTACAAATCGGTTATCAACAGGAACTCCATTTTTCATGATATGTCTTCCATTATCTCTTCGTCTGTAAATGGGATAGCCTTCGTCACTAAAAGTAGTGTTATCAACAAATTCCTTTGGAAAATACTTCTTACACCCTTTCTCAGACATACATGGAGATTTCTTGTTAACATCCCCACATGGACCATGAATCATAAATGTCTCAACAGCAGCGTAATATGCAGGATAAATATTGACATCGGGAATTTCAGCTGATATTATTCTATCTATGTCAACCCCAGTGGGATATCTATCCTCAGCAGCTAAGAACAGTAATATGTGTGCATGTGGTAAACCTCTCTTCTGAAACTCAACTGTGTACACAACTGCATATATATTATTGGAAATAGAAGTAATATTCTTTTAGTCTTAATTGAACAGTAATGAATAAACAATGACAAATGAATATACATAAGTATGCATGTCAATATGAAGATTTAATTTTGGAGAGAAGAGAAGATACCTGCTTTGACGCGGCCAAAAACTCTATTCTTCCTCAAATCTTTGATTAGTCCATCCAACTTCATCTTGAATACCCTACACACAATATCTGGCCGATCTTCAAGGTTCAAACCCTTTCTATGTAGATAGCGAGTAATCTCAGGCCATTTTGCGTTGCATGTTAAGGTTATGAACAGATCGGGATATCCAGCCCATCCACATATTGTCATAGCATCATGAAAATTTTGAACCATATATCGGGGTCCTCCAGTGTATGATGATGGAAAAACTACTGGTAAACCCTGATTCGCTAGATTTGTTTGTCCCCGAAACAAAGCATTGCTGAGCCCTTTATACATTTCACAACGGAGTGTTTTCTGGTTGAGCTTAACCCACGTTAGCCTTCCTGACTCTATAATGGTGTAAGCATCCACCGTTATTTGTTGTGTCAATCTCCTAGAACATAAAAGCACGCATTCTTCTCCATCTCTATCATGGAATCTGTACGCAAAGAATTGCCTGCTTGTTACACGTTTCCTTTTCTTCCCTATAGTAGCCATTGTGTTTGAGTGTAAGATGTCTTCCCGATACCCATCTTCTCCATAAGGAAAGAGTAGAGGGTATTGCAAACCGAGGTAAGAAGCATGTAGCTCATTAATCCGCTTAAGAAATCCAGTTCGTGACTCCACAATAATGTCTCGATTACCTAATGCTTCATCAAAGTCTCCTACAATTAAAGCTGCTACTTCAGAAACTGTTGGAAGGTTGTACATTCTACCATCTTTTTCTCTTCTTCCAAGTAGTTGTAGCTTAACATTAGCCTCACTGCATTGTTGAATTTTGTCCCTTGCCATCCTGAAGCTTTGGACTAAGATATTGTTGGCATCAAGCATATCCTTCAGTCCTTCAACAATGTCAGTGTGAAGCCCATCTGTGTCTTTGCGTGACCTATTAAATGATGTGTCACATATTTTAATACATAAATGCTGAGTGACATTTTTAAGATACTCTTAGAAGGCTAGTAATTTATAAATAAAATACATTATAACAAAATTACCTGACAGATCTAATTCTGTTCGCCACCTCATTTTCAGTGTCATAAATGTACAGTTGAGCAAATTTCGGTGCTTCGTCTTCTTTCGGCATCAAGCTACCTATGAGATGGTAGTTCTGACCATGCAACTTAAAAATAGGTGGTGAGGTTCCCATGTTTTGAGTATTATCAATTTTACCCCCCATAGAGGTAAATGAAAACATGCTGTTATAGGATCTGATGTTTTTGATGAAATGGTTGCTTGTTGGTGTGTGACCACTTAGCAAATCCAGCAATAATTGCGGAGGTTTTTTCATCTTTGGTAGTGTAACTTTGCCTTGCATGCAACAACCAGAATATTTTGGTCGTCTTGCTGCATAGCTAGAATTCAACCTTTCTTCATACCAAAAAAATGCATCGCAGTACTCACACTTATGGTCTGCATCTCCAAGATCCCAATATTCTGAACAACATGAAAACAATAATACAGTCCTTATATGTAAATAAATTATATATAATTTCTTTAAAGTTGAGAGAGTGTAACCATGAAAATTATAAAAAAAAACAAAATTGAGCATTTAGTACCTGTACAGTCAATAAGCGCACATATAAAGGAGTCACTGTCATTCTCCAAACCTAAATTAGATGATTGTGCATGTTCTTGTGCGGTTTGTATGACACTAATAATAAAAAAGATAACTTAGTAAAATATGTACCTTTAGTACTAAAAGAGATTTGCAAGAAAATAGTGGAAAACGCATGTCTCCTTTACCTTATTTCGTGGTTATTCCTGCAATCAATTATATTTTCCTTTTTTATCAATTCTTTATTTTTTTTCTTTTCCATAAGCTAAAATTAAAGTCTTATAAATTTTTCGTTTCAACTCTATTTCCTATAAAAAAATATATCAAATTTATTTTAATTTAATTTTACATTTTTTATCTTAATAATTTTTGGATAGTTTAAAGAATTTGGTTTTAACAAATTCATAAGAAAATCTAAATTTAGTAAATTTACACTTTACAATAGAAAAAATATTAAACATTTTATTAAATTGATTTATTAATTGAATTTCTTTGCTTATTATTATTTGTTTATATTTTGTGAAAAGAAAAATTATGTTATCTACGAAAATAATAAGTCAATTATTGCAACCTGTGCCATTGACTACTAAAATAATAGGGAGAGAAATTAATCAAATTTTAAGTCTGTATTTAAAAATTTACTTGAAATACTCAGCATCATCAGATCATGCATTTAAATAATGGAATTCACAAAATTTATGAAAATATAATTGGTAGTTTCAATTTGTGATAATGAACTGTATATAAAGTAAATAATATAGAGAATTGAATAGTCAAAATTAATAAAAGTAGTTTCGATTTGTTATCATAATAGAAGATATTAGATATTAAAAAAATCACATGTTGGAAAAGATATGTAAGGAAGAAGAAAGATAATTGGACAAAAAAATCAACTCTGGATTTTATATTCTCAAATAATATATAGAATCTAATTAATTATTATTATTATTATTATTATTATTATTATTATTATTATTATTATTATTATTATTATTATTATTATTATTATTATTGTTGTTGTTGTTGTTGTTGTTGTTGTTGTTGTTGTTATTATTATTATTATTGTTATTATTATTATTATTATAGAAAACGTATTCATCACGTGCATCGCACCGATGGACATCTACTACAGTCATAAAGACAGAAATAGCAATTTCAACTTTACCTTGAACTACTATGTGCAGACCTCTGTGTTGTTGTATTACCTACGATTAAAGTTTAAAATATTAAAAAAATAGATATTGATGAATAGATGAACTTGTGCAACTTGAACAATAATGTCATAATAAATACTATAGTTACTAAAACATTCGAACTTTATGTTAAAATGTGTGATATTTTGCGAAATAAGTTTTAACAAAATTACTAATTTATTACCTCTACCAGTAGAAGTTGTGGGTAGCTGGGAATTGGAAACTTGGCCCGACACTCTATTAAATTCATGGTTCAGAGTACCTGTGCAATTTCATGTCCATTCATATGTTCTCATGATAAAATTAGTGAGACAATATTTTATTATATATGATTATTAGAAAAAATTGCATACCGGTTGGCATTATTTCAGGTAATTTTAGAAGTCCTCTAACAATAGGTCCTTTGAAATTCACTGCATCAGAAATGTAAGTGTTGAATGTCCAGTTCATAGCGGATAAGAGAAATTCATTAAAGTAACAATTACCTGGATTATTTTTTAATGTAGTTGAATTTCTAACTGATGCATTAGTAACATGTGTTTGCGCTCTTATTAATCTCGCAGAATGCAATTTACCTAAATAATGATACGTCAAAGGTTGTTTAATAGGTGCTCAAACATTTGTAAGCAGGAAAGACTAACAAATTTACTAATAAAATAAATTTTTAAATTAGTGGATAAATCTTTCACATCTTACTCGTGTCAACATTTGTTTGGCCATATCTCGATGGAAGAGCGCTAGTAGAACTTCCAGCAGACTGGTGTTTTTTTGCAGAAGTAGACCCCAAATCACCTATAATTTTTTCTTATAGATTTAAGTGATGTTATGAAGTTAAAAGAATTTAATGAAAACACTTCTGACAATTGTAGTTACTAAAATTAATATCTAACTTGTTGTGTCTCGTTGCCGTTTTCTTTTCATCGCATTCTTACGTAATTCCCGTGCTTCTCTTGAATAGGAGTCATCCATTGCGTATTTGGATACCAAAATCTACCTGAAAGAAAAAATAAATATCTAAAGATGGCACAATTGAAACCATAAATATATGGATACATAAAGTGGATAAAATATATAATATTTTCAAATTAATAAACTATGCATTATTATTTGTGTACAAAAAACATCAAAAAATTTATATGTAATAAATTATAGCAACATATAGTGTTACATTATATAATTGGTTTAATTTTCCCTAATTATATTTTTTTGTTTAAAATTAATATTTACAATCAATTAATTTGAAAGCATGTATGAGAAGCACTAATTTATGAGAACAAAAGTAGTCAATTTATAATTATATGAACAATTTATTTATGTGATATAAAAAAATAAATTTGACACAAACACTCTTCATGTTACTAATAGCAAACAGGCCCATGTATAGAACCTAAATCTAAGTGGGCCATCTCTGGAAATGTTTTAGTACCTATGGGCCCAGACTATTTTAGAACCTATGGGCCAGACTATTACATTGTTATCATATTAACAGCCCAGCCAGGGTGTTATAAAATGGGAGTCACACTCCGCTACTCTTCTAGAATAACCTAGGGAGTTCTATTACAACCCTAGTTTTTCGGCCATTTGTCTTATCTATAAATTGGGACGCCACTGTTGGTGCCTCCTCATTCTTAATCGCCGCCTCTCTCTCTCTCTCTCTCTCTCTACAATGGATTATTCGTGTTCCTTCTCTCTAAAATAGTTCACTGCTATAGCTCTCTATCTCAATCTCCATCTGTTGCTATATCGACAGATCAGAGCAGCTACAGTTGTGTCGATCCACATATATTTGTCGCAACTTACGTTTCAGATCTCATGTATGTGTTTTTTTTTTCATATTTGCAGATCTGATTTTTTTTTGTATTTGTCTGAGGTCTACTGTAAAATGAGTCAGTTGAGACCCTTGCGGATTATATGGTATATTAAAATCCAAACTTAATCATCGTTTTCAGCCAAGCAATGGCTGCAGATTATGATTAAAATAACGATCCACATATACATGTGGAGAAATTAGTTTCAGATCACATACCTGTGTTTCTTTCGGTGTAGATCTGAAATTTTTGAATGTTTTTGTGGTCCACTGTAGAAGGAATCAGTTGAGACCCTTACAGATTGTGTGGTACATTCAAATCCAAGTTTAATCTATAGTTTTCAGCCTAGCAATGGTTGTGGATTATGATTAAGGAAGCTTGGAACATTTTAATATTTTTTTGACAACTATAAACAAAAACATCTTGAGGTGTACTTATCAAAGCTGAGAAAGTAGTGCATGTGTTTGTTTAGCTATAGATCTGCTTTCTCTTACTTAAACGGATCCAAAATAAGTGATTATGTCATTATATCTAAGAGCATTCATCATTTTCAGCCAAACAATGGCTGCGAATAATGATTATCTAAGTTTTGGAACATTTTAAACGTATTTTACTTCAGTTTCGTATCTTAAGATATTTGATTCGGTGTAGATCTGAAATTTGGCACATTACCCATAACAAAAATCATCGATTTCAGCCAAACAATGGCTGCAAATTATGATTACAGAAGCTTAGAACATTTTAATTTTTATTGGACTAATTTATATAACAGTATTGAAGATGTATTTTTCCAAACTGTTCAAGTGGATGCATGTTTATTTTAAGATGCAGATCTGCATATCCACTATGTTCCGAACTAAGTCAGCGATTACAGTCAAGCAATGGTTGTGATCGGTGTCTTATGAATTGTTCGAATATTCCAGACATTGACTACAAATCGAGACTCATCTTTGTCTCATAATGAATCTAAAGATATAAATAATAGAAATGATCACAACTAAACTAAACTAAAAAGGAACAGAATACTCTGAAAAATTACAATCAACAATTTTGGACAAACCTTTTTGGGTTTTCAAGCCGGAACTAAGATAGAATAATTTTAGGGTCTTTTTTACTCGGAAAAGAAAAGAAGTAGTAAAAGTATTTTGGATGGTGTTTAGGTACGAACTAAAATGCAGGAATACTAAATATCTTTCATTGAAAAATACTTACTCCATATGCATATTATAATTTTCCAGTTAAATTTTCAGGTTTCAAGAGATAAAACTTAAGAAAGCTCAAATTTTAAAGTTAGAATTATTTTTTAGAGTGAACTTTCTGTATTTATTAACGGTGTTTTTGAAATTAATTAACCTGAGGTTTATTACATTGTTGCTTTTTTAGAGGTTCATAAGAGCTTTCAAATGGCATCTTATTCTCAAATTCAAACTGGTTTAGCCTAGTTCCTGGAGTTACAAATTTGACATGAAATTGTTCTAACCTTAGGTCATATTAATCTCATTATGCAGGTGTTTCTATGAAAACCTTATCAATATGAGGTATGTCTATCATAAAATCTGATCTGAATGTTTATAAAATATATATACAAAGCAATTTCTTTGTGAAAACTGTAAATTTAGTATACCAACCTGTATAGTAATCGTGTATTTTCGCCCAAAATCTTGTGTATAGATTCTGAAATGATGTGTTGGAAACAATTCACGGTTTCAAGTATGGTATCTATATTTACTGGTTCAGTATTCCTGTGTTTGAATTTGGATTGTTATACATGGGAAATAATATATTTTTAATGTGAACTCTGTGATATAACTGAATAGGTCGTGGGCTAGTTTCAATGTTCACATTCTAGTCCTCGTTGAGGTTTCAGTTTATCAGTTTGCAAAAGTTAATATTGCATATATAGGCCCTAATTTTAGTTCATATATTTTGGGCTGTATCAACCCAAATTTGTGGAATAATGTATATGTATATGTATATAATAGTAATAATAATAATCTTTTACAAAGTTTTATAAATGTTTTTACTTAACAGTAGACAAATAAAAATTTACAAATTTTTATAATCTTTTTGTTTAGTTGGTTTACAAATTCAAATTGGATATAATATAGGTTTATTTAATTTTTATATGAAACAAAATATTTTACCAAAATGTAGTCCCCTGATTGTTTTTCTTGTAATAAATAATCTTATATATGTTTTAAATGTGAATAATATTATGATATAAAATTATGTAAGATTATTAGACAGTCAAAACTGCAAGATATTCATTTATCTTTTATTGCAGCTTTTAAAATTGAATATTTCTCATTTATTTTTTGTTTGACCGAATTATAAAATGATAAAATCTACATGTCCCAATTTCATAGTATATGTAGTAAGTATATTGATCTATGGTTAATGTTTCATTTTCGAAAGGTTGTATATGTTATAACAATTGTTATATTATGAAGATTAAAGTGCATTTGTAGATATTATAAGACATTGACTGGCATAACACTTAGGAAAGAAATGAGATCACTTTCATTTAAAAGTTTAAATAGGCACTAAATACTTGCTGAATAATTATATAACAGTATAAAATAAGTACAAATGATTGAACTGAAAAATTATTAAATTTTCATCAGTGTTTTCAATGAACACAAACTTTATATCATGTTTTTCAACTTTATCTGCTGATTAAACATCATGACAATGATATTAAATGTAGCATAAATAAATAAACTGGATCTGAGTTTGTAAGTTATATGCATGTTTATTATATGATTTACATATGTGTTTACTACTTACAATGACATCATACTGAGTATTAGTATTAACTCTGAGTTTCAATATATCTATCCTGACTTATACATTGTTAAAATAATCATTAATTTTATAATATGATTGCATAGTTTAGTAGGGTGCCTTTTTAAAGCAGATTAACTTTGAACAACTTGGTGATCTAAAATTTGTTATTATTTGTTAACCTTGTATATTGTTTGGTGTGTTTGTAATAAAAGTGGCATTTTATATTTATAATATTATGAATAACAACATAATTTATGAATGTAAAATTAATCTTAATGGTGTAAACCGTTTAGGACATTGGTATCTTTTAGTAATGAAATGAAAACAAATTACAATAATGGAAAGAAATAGGGTATATCACAATGGATAACAATATGACCTAGAACAATATTAAATACTAAATGAAAAAACATACAGAAATAAGAAAATAAAAATCCAGTACAATTGGTAAAATTTTTGCGTAAATATAGTAGAATGAACTTTAGCCTGCCACGCACATGCCTTTAGTATCCAATAAGCCCTACACATTCCTTGTTCCAAAATGTTAGCCTCTTTGTGCCCCATTCATCAAATGCTACGACTCCAAGTTTAGGCCTGAGATAATACCAATTGCATTCATTATTCTATTAAAAAATTTAGAAAACTTAGTAAATTATCTTAATTAGAGATTAAATTTGTATACCTGAATATACTGTCATCATGTTTTGCACCACATATTGTGCACAAAATGAAGTTCCCTTGTGTGTTAAATGTTTGCAAACAATCAGTACAACCTATGGATAACCAATCCCTTAGATCGTCTACAGTGTTGATGACTGCAGAAGCGTAAAAAATATCGTCCTACACATGTGACATGTAAAGTTAGATTGTGTAAAACATGTAAATCGTTATATTTGAAACAAAGTAAGATAAAAAACCTGACGAAAGTGTGAAACTGGCTGAGAATGAACAATCTCAACCATTCTTGTATTAGGACCAAAAAGTATTTTGTTTCGATTAGATGTAGTTTTGAAAGGACTTGTGTCTTCAACAACCATAAAATCTCGGATGCCATAAATATAGCCTTCAACTGGTGAGCAATCCAACTGTTGGATTGTTGTGCCATCAATTGTACAGTTAATTCTATCTCCCTTTACACAATAAAAATAGTCATTAATTAAGCACTGAAAAGAACATATAATATAAAGCTAAGCAATTAAAATATGCTTATACCTCAATGTCTTCAAAAACGCATTCTATTGATAAAATTGACGTTGGGTTTCCTCTTACAGGGATGTGGTAACAGTGGAACAACCGGGCAGTTATCAGCCAGTCTGTTTTCAGAGGTGTGAGGTCGCGGATTAGAGCAAAAGTTGGAGCCATGAGGTACGTTGATAAATTTAGAAATTAGGTTTTGTAGATAAAACAATGGAGGTGATTTACACAATTTATACTAATATTTGTTGGATATAAACAGGAAACTGAAAAAATTAAGGGAGTGGTTAATTCTGGACGTGTAGATAGTTGAATTTGTAATTTGAAATATGAAGTTTGAAATATTCATATATTACCTGATTGTAAAACCTGGTGTTAACATTTCTGATTAATGGGTTAGTGGGTAGGTTAAGATAGAACTTAGTGGGTTGGTGGGTTAGTGGGTTGACATAAGGTATGTTTTACATAATATATTTCTCCTGATAACTGAAATTGTAAATACGTACAATTAAACTTCCACACTTAAAACTTCCATTCTTGTAATTGTTCAAAGTAAAATTATTTATACATGACATATAAACAGTTATTCTATATTTTAAGTGATGTCAAAAAATATTAAAGCTGTAGTTGTTACCTGTTTATATGAGAGAATTTTGTACATATTCATGAAAATTTCTTTTAAGCCTGTTTTTTCTTCTTATTAAATATTATTTATTATATAATAATGTTCTTAAAATAAATTTGTGACTAATGTATTTGTTCAAGATAAATTATTTTCATAGTAAATGTTTGCTTACTAATTATTAGTATAAATGTGAGTATCTTACCTGTAATTTATTTTTAGAATAAGTTTTTCCTTACTAAGTATTGGTATTAGTATTAGATGATAATTTATTTTTCTAATTAATTTAATATACCTAAAATTATTTTCATATTAAACCTTTTACCCACATTAAAGTTAAAAAGAATTGTTTTATCTATGTATGATATATGAACCATTATTCATTATTATAAGTCTTGCTAAAGAAAATAAAATCTTCGGTTGTTTCCTTTTTATATAAAAGACCTTTGTACATATTCATAATAATTTATTTTAAGCATTAATTTCTTTTATTGAATAATGTTTATTTTGTAACTATGTTCTTTTAATAAATCATTTAGTAATATATTTGTACAGTATAAATGTGAGTATGTTACCTGTAATTTATTTTTATAATAAGTTTTTCCTTACTAAGTATTAGTATTAGTATTGGACGATAATTTATTTTTGTATTTAAATTTATATACCTATAAATTCATCACATGAATTGGAAAATTACGATGCCAACACATTTTAGCCCACTGAAACATAGTACTATATACATGTCCCAAGATAGTAGGATTTGGCAAAGTACATGAAAACAGTATTTAAGTTTATATAGTTTCATCTAGATCCTAAGTTCAGAAATTTAGTAAGGATAGTTACAAAATAAAAGCATACTAATATTAATTTTAATTCAGTAGTAATATATACATAGAAACTGGTGTGGCCCTAGTCTTCTCTTTCACACTATCAGGTTTTTTGTTCTGTGGACATAGTGATGTATAACTAAACTGTACTTTAAATTATTTAATTATGTGCGTTGTTGATTCTTGCAGGGTTTTTCAATGTTAAATTATTTCAAGTCTTCAAGGCCATTTAACCTGATATGCTATCAAGATAAGCAAGATAAGTTTCTTTCAGATTGTAAATGCATTTCATATTGAATGAATAGAAATACAATTACATAGACATGCTAAAATCAAATTGTATTAAACATAGGAAATCATAACAAATACGAAATTGAAACAGAACTTCAGATAAACTAAACCTAATACTATAAATTTTTAGAAACTGCATGAAAACCTAATACTACTGCTGTGAATAAAAGTAGAACATCTATTGCTAAAACTGGATTTCTAGGATCCTTCATCACACTATTTTCTGCTTCTTAGCTTTGCCACACTCTCCAATGTCATCTTCATCTTCCTCTCCCTCATCATCTGTCTCATAACCCTTTTCTTTTTCGGCTTCTTTGTCATCTTTCGTATTTTCTGCATCCTTAATACAAAGTGCCTGCTTTGGTGGCTGAGAAGTAATAAGTTTAGAACGTTAGTCTGCAAAATATATGAATTGTACATCAAAGTACCGATAAAAATATTTAAACCTTCTTGTCGACATAGTTTTTGTAATAAATATCCAGTATTTTTGAATCCGCTGTGGCTTTTATCACATTGTACACCATATCTCGTGAGCTATCATTTCCCTTAATTTGAACCTTAAATAGACAAACGCGGTTGTTCAGTGCATCCTCAATCACTTTAGGCACAAAATCAAAAGCCTCCTTCTACATATATGTAAACAAATCTTGTGGAGTTATTATATTTCTATCTTTATAAATATTTTGATGCATATACAACACTTACGTTGGATTTTAAAACTTCTGATGCTGTCTTTCCGATCAATTCTGTGCATTCATTGTCCCATAAGAGGAATCGAGCGACACCGCTTTCATCGTGCATAAGTGCTTCTATTTTGTACCTGTATCATGCATATTACATACATCAGCAACTCATATGCATCAGTAACAACAAATATAACAGGATGTTACTTACTTATAATTACCCCGGCTTTCTTTTGTTCCACATTTCAAACAAAGAAACGTCCCTCCATCTTTTGTGAGTTTTTTCGAGCATCTAGTGCATGCTAGATAGTACCAATCAGCTAATGTTTCTAGTTGCATAATTGTTGCAGCAACCCAGTAACTCCCATCTACTTCACACCTTACGATCTCTGCCAAATTTTTAACTATTGCTTCACATTTCTTAAATGCGTCTGCTACTGTTGGAGCAGAGCAACTTTCAACAGTTGTTACTGTTGCATTCCCAATGCCAGCTTCTGCCAGACTTTTGTTTAACAGAAAAAGGTGAATTTAATAACATATTTTTTGCAATCTGTAGAAAAAAATAAAATATAAGGTAACAAACGTTATGATCTATACCTTGCATTGAACTTCATAAATGCATCATTTTTTCCATTCACGGCTACTTTGGTGACGTTGTAAGTGTTGCAACACCTAACTTGATCTGTGTATTTAGTATGATAATAGTCATTAAAATGTAAGTAAAAATTTTAAAATATCTAAATTTGGTGTATACCTCCGAAAACTGAAACGCGTCCAAATTCTATCATCACAATTATGTTTTCTTCACTTTCTGCCTCCACGAATGGTAGTAAACAGTCAACGTATTCATCCCACAACGTGCATCTGATAACCATATGTTCGCTGTCTTGCAGGGTGAACTCCATTCTCTTTCCCCTTGCTGTAACAACTGGTGGCAGTTCGCATGAGGTAACCCTCCCAATCAAGTCTGAGGCGAAACAAATTAATTTTTTTAGACTCGAATAATATTTTGTATGTTAGACTAAGTCATCAGAAAAGGATTAATATTTTACCAAATAGAAAGAATTGCGACACTTCTTTCCCAGGTTGTAGTTCTGTGAATGTCTTGAATTGATAAGACATTGCCGGAAAATTTTCGTCAGTAATTTCCTGTATTTTAGTCTTCCTCAAAAAAATAAGTCGCATCGGATGCGCAGTTGTCTTGAATTTCATTCTGTTTTCAGTCACCAGAAAATCTTTGACAGCATATAAGTGATCTTCAGTTGCTTTTCCTTTGAAGCAGGTCATGGTCGTGCCTCGAACAGTGGCATGAATCCGGTCTCCCTATATCAAATTCAACTGTTATGGTTAGCTTAAATTTAACATGTTATTGTAAAATAATAACAGGAAAGTTGCATTTTTTAGGTAAGTAATTTACTGTACCTGTTTATCCTCGAAAACGTACTCGTAGCTTGCTATCTCTGATTTGCTTCCGAACGCAGGTATCTCATAAAATCGAACCAGTCGTACACGCATCGCGCACAAAGTTGTTGAATTGTCAATGTCTTTCACTAAAGTGAAAAAAGGAGCCATTGTTTTTTATCTGGAATTCCTTTGAATTTTTACTTGTCGTATGTATTGCTGTGTTTTATGCCTTCATTGGTGGCTTTTATAAGTGAAGAATGTTAATAAACTGTTAGAATCCATGTCTATTACGTGAGGTAGTGGCATGTAATGGATTCATTCAGTTTATTGATATTTAATTTAATTAAATTTATATAACTCAGTTTATTTATTAATATAATAGGATTTATAATAAATTTAGAGATATAAATTAATAAATTATTTGTTTTATTTGTTTTCTGCTGAAATAAGGTGTAAATCATGCAATAATTGTGATATTTGATAACTGTTGTAAGTGTTTAATTTTTTACTTATTTTATTTAATTTGTTTTCTCCGAAAATCATAATTCTATTTTTTTTTTTTAAATCACATAAGATGAGCGTGGCTGTGAAACAGATACATTTAATATTTTATTTTTTAAATCTTTTATAAAAAATATAACATGGACTAAATCAACTGTATTTTCATCGTGTTAATTAATAACAAACATCCGGATATCTCTCGCGCACTCGAACGCTTCTCTCACGCGCTCAAACGTATTCTCACGCGCTTACACGTATTCGCATGCGCCGCCACGCGCGTCGCTAATTACTTGAAAATTTTTTTTAAATGGAAAATAAAGATTTTTTTCTGAGCACTTCTCAATGCGACACGTGTTTTCTCCGAAAAAAGGGCAACTTTCTTTTAACATTAAAGGTAGATTTTTTTATTACTTACTTTGATTTTTTATATTTCGGTTACATATCCTTAAAGGTGGCGATTCGGGCACCCTAGTCCAGCCCGAATCCACATGCCAACGACATGTGTCAGGTTGGGTGGGCTGACCCTAATGGACCAAAATATGAGAGCTAATACCTACCCACCCTCCTATACACCATATTTGGTCTAATCAACCTGCGATCCTTCTGGCTATTAGTCCATCGATCGGACTAGTTGTGCCCAATTATATACTTCGGGCTCAGATTCTTATGGCTCAACCTGCATAGAATGTTAGCCGGACCGGACCAATTCTGGCAGCTCTACATATTCAACTCATAATTAATTAAATAAAAGACTATTATTGCCAAAATAAATCTTGAATTAGAAAGTCTTTTTAGCAGATGAATCAACCAATATTATTTTGGGAATGACTTTTATTCATATATGTGTGTGTGTAGAAATATAGATATACATTGACTTAACAAAGGTTATTATTGAAAGATTAAAAAAATTACTTTCCCTAATTAGGAAGTAGTTTAGGCGGGAAAATCAGTAGTCGTTATTTTGGGGCTGACTTCTCTTTCTATATGTATAGATGAGCTTCGGTTTTTATGCATAATAATTTATGAAAAGGAAATCGAATCTTCTATTTGCAAATAAAACTAAATGAATTGATTTTTTTTTCCAAAACGAACTCGATTTCCTTTCGTGTTTATTTTTGCAAAGAGAAAAGCTGTAATTCCATGGCAAATTTAATAGAGAGACATACTGTTCATCAACGTCTTAATAAAGTAAGGTTGTTTTTGGAGGTCGTAATTTTATGCGTTAAGTCGCTCATAGCATGAGCGACACTGATTCATTTCCCCTTTTCTTTTCTAGAGTCGCCCCTGCCAAGGGCGACATTGATTTTTTTTTTTTTTTATGTCGCTTGTGAGGGAAGCGACACTGACTGAACTCTGGTTTTGGCTCATCTTTTGTAAGAGTCGCCCTTGGCAGGGGTGCCATTGGTATAATATTTTTTATTGTCGCTCACAGGCAGGGCAACTTTGTTATTATTATTTTTTTTACGTGTTGCACATTGGTTGCAGGATTCCACATAATAATACCCTTGAATAGAAGACGAAGGGTAAAAGGACAACCACTTGCACCATACATGAATAGCACTTGGCACTGAGATGTTTATAAAAAAAATGAGATTTTGAAAGCACTTTTCTCATGTTTATTTATTACTTTTGACCAAATTCACGGAAGAGTGAATTGTGTTTCATGCATCTCCTTTTTCTTCAGCTCATTTTTACAGAATGAAAGTTTGCTTCTCAGAATTTTCTCTCCACTATTATACATTGTTTTGATTCAACTAGGAGTGCTTCAAGTAGCAAATTTGCAAGCAGACAACCCCCGTATTCCACCGACACTTTACTAAGGAACAAATTTCTAGATCTAATTCTTTCCATAATTCTATATTATAGTTTTTTGTTAAAATTTCCGGACTTAATTTTTTCCGTAATTAATTTATAGATAACCTAAATATAAAATGTAGAAAGCAAATAAAACTAATGCACTATTTTTCTAATTATTATGAAGCCCGTCACAGCCCGTTTGGCCAAAGATTACTCGACACAATGCTGCCTCCGTTCGCCGGTACAATAGGCTTATTGATACAATTGTCTTCGTTAAGGTATCAAAATTCTACATATAATTTTAATAATTTTATATTTTTCATGAATATGGAATATAAAATGCAATTAGAAACGACTGCATTGTTATTTTGTGAACAGTTGTGTATAAATAACACCAATGCATAAATTTTTGTATTGTGCCTTTTAGTAATGCAGTTCTAGTCCACTTTTTTCTTTTTTAGGAACTAATATTTAGTAAATGAAATTGAAATGAGAAATAAAAGTGATATGTGATTCTGTAACATTGTATTCTTGTTCGACAAATTGGAGTGATGAACAAGACATGTAAAATACAATTTTTTGCATTTTTTTCTAGTTCGTCCATTTTCCAGTTTAGTTATGATTTCTTTTCTATTTTATCATTATTGTTATTTTTATTTTTGTTATTATTGTTATTATTATTATTATTATTGTTGTTGTTGTTGTTGTTGTTGTTGTTGTTGTTGTTGTTGTTGTTGTTATTATTATTATTAGTACTATGGGCGACAATAAAAAAAATTTAAATTTAATGTCCCTGTCAGGGGCGACTTTAATTTAAGGAAACAAAAAGAATTACGACGGCAGTGTCGCCCATGACAATGGCGACAATGACAGTGTTGCCTACTACATGGGCGACTTAGCGCAGAATATTAGCACCCCAAAAAGTTGTACTTTATTAAAGGCCGGATGAACAGTAAATTAGAGTGTTAAATTTGCCTATTTCCATAGAGCTTTGCACGTGTGAGTAATGGGTCAAAGCCTTTGATGGAATGGACTTAGTCAGTGCATTCAACATTTTAGCAGTTTATGTATTTTATGCATATTATGGTGAATTTGATATATGGAATTATAAAATAAAGTGTTCTTTTCATGTAAAGATGTTTATGGATGTATGCGCGCCAAACTATTCGCGAACTATTCGAATCTCGACTCGACAAGATATTCATTCAAATTCATTGGTTGGCCTAAACAAACCGAGCTCGAGCCTGATTTCAAGCTCAATGAAATTTTCAAGCTAAACTCTAAGCCTGTAGGTATTTAGTTTGTAGACTCGCGAGTCCAGCTCGATTATATATTAATATTAAAAAGTATTAATTATATATTTGATTGTGTTCAGCGTGAATTTAATACAAGACCTCTAAGGTCAAAGTAAAAAGTCAATACCATTAATAGGCTAGTTATGAACTGTATCGAACTATTCATGAGCATAGCAATTGCATATTTAATGAACTCGAGCTCGAACTCAAACTCGAATTATGCTCGTTTAATATGTTATCAAGCTTTTTTCGAACCGAGCTTGAACTATTCGCGAGCTTACTTTTTAACAAAATGAACCGAACTCAAACATGATTTTATAAGTTCGAACAAACTCGAGTTGAACTCGAACACCCTGAAAAATTAAATGAGCCGAACTCAAGCTTTGTACTGTTCACCTTGATTGTGTACATCCCTAATGATGTTTTATTGGTCATGTCCATATGATTTCTATATATGATATTCCGTTATAGTGAAGATGTGAAATAAATTATACATTGAAAACATGTTGAAATGCTAGAGTTGGTGCGCGTGTGCAATGTATTTGAATAAAAATAAATATAAAGATTTAATTAATAAAAATTGAATCTGTGTTCTTAGAAAGTACAAACTCTATAAGAACATATAAGACATATAAAACCAATAAACAAATCAAGAAAGAATCCCTTCTTCCTCTTGAGTTTATTATTAAGGTAGAACTATAATACAACTCTAAAAAGACTTACATGACTCCTTCCTAAATAGTCTAAGTTGTAATTGCTCCCCTTAACAACAATCCCAGCCTTCAGTCCTCCAGATGGACTTAACATGCGTAATGAATCCCTTCTAACTGCACTACTTGAATTCTCCAGAAATCAACAAGTTCTCCCCAACTAAAACACACACTAATCTCCCGAGAAGTGTTCTGATTACTGAAGTTCTTACAGAGTATGAACATCAGTAATCTTGTAACAAGTGATTTGACGAAATACACCTTACAGACTCAAAAAACTCGATGTACTTATGTGTTATCTCTTCAGTCTTTATACTGTTTTCTTCCAGCCCTTCTAGCTCTTCAATTATGGAATCTGGATGTGATTGAGTTTATTTGGTCAAATTGTTGACTTTCCTTGTTTAGGCAAGATTCTCAATTGATTCCTTGACATGGAGAATTTGCTCTCCATCTTGATTTCCTGAAAATTTCAATTTGTCCCCTTTCATTTTGTAGCTTCCAATCAACAAGAACATATTAATTAAGAGTATTTTTCAACAATAATGCCATTATTAAAAAGATGGGGTTTACAATCTCCCCTTGGCATTCTAGTTCGAAAAATACTATCGATATCCCTGTAACTCAAAGTTAGATGCAAAACATATACAATTCAATCTGAGTTTGAACAATCAGATCAGTCACTCAGATGTAGTTCAAACACGGTGTGAACAACTAGCTAATACTTAACCCTGCATAATGGAATTCGAAAAAAACATTAAGTAAATTGTTCAGAAAGCATAACCCAAAAAGAGAAGTAATCACATAGTAGTGAAGCAAATAGTGCATAGTCTAATAATGCATTGTTTTAAAAGCTAGGACTTTCATCAGCTTCAGCATCAGTGGAGATATGATCTCCTTCTCCACTGTCTTCAACTTCCTCATTCTCCCCCTCAGCCATTGCTTCCATTGCTTCATCAGCAGTGCCTGTAGGAATTATATCTATTATAATACTCTTGTAGAAAGTAATATAATTAATCTCTTTCCCTAGGACCCTTCTTGGTTGTCATAATTTGTATCTTTATTAATTAACCCTAGAGATGGATCTATAAATTTATATAAACCCTAACATGCGCCTATTGAGAGTTAAGGATTCGACCTGATAGTTGTTTACACAAGAGGTTGATTTCTGATTGAATGATTTCTGACTCCCGTCCTAACCTTCTGGACTGTATCCCCTACTCAATCCTCAATGCCAGATGGACGACGAACCTTGAAGAATTCCAAGTGGGAAGGAACACCTTAAACCGCCGCCGCCTACTCTCTCTTTCTCTCTATTCAGTGATCCTTTTGAATGTTAATTCTTATATTTTCACAGAATAAGAGACCATGTATTTATAATACATGGTTGAGTGTGGGCCAAGTCTGGTAGTTTAATTCCTTCTAGGATTAGGAATTTCTATATGGGTCAGTCCAGGGATCAAATACAAGATGGGCCTAACTATGATTTAATTCTTCCTTGTTCAGCCCAGAACATAATTAATTCATAAATATTAATTCATTCCACTAGAGAATTAATACTGACTTACCCCTTTATTTTCGAGTTGAGTCGGGGCTTGAATTAGACTTAATTAATCCCCGTATTTAAGATATCGAATATCCATTAATTAATTAAAGCCTCTGACATCTTATATCAATTAATTTCTTATTTATTCCTTAAGTAGTATCACTCAACCTTGTTATTGTACCTGAACTTAATCAACATGCAGGGTTTAGTATAATAAACCTTTTGAGCTGCTTAAGGGGATATCATCATCCTAAACGGATACGGTTACTTAAATACAAATTACCAATTATTATATGCAAGTTGCTGTCACCCAAAATACATAGTATAAAAGTTATATCTTAACTCTTGCCCGTAGTAAATCAAAGTGACACACAAACAAGCATTCATAACTGTAATCTTATTTAGGCTTTAGATTATTATAAGTCACCGAGATCTCTAGTTCTTCACTAAGGTCAGGCAGAATAACATATCTCACTGTGATCCTATCAATACGTAAATACGTACCAGTATAAGTAAATAGTCAAGATAAACTATTTCTACTTAATACTGCAGCCTAAACCAACAGCTCGTCCTCAAGTTGTCTAAGCTGTGATTTACATTTTATATCTCTTTAAGTTTAACCAATCATATGATCTTCTGTGATCTTCAACACACCATAGGATCTACTTATTTGCAAGAGATATGGGGACACATACATAGTGAAAATGCAAATATAATCAGATAGGAGATAAACAGTGAATAACTGGAAACATTGTATATAAAAAGTTTTGCTTTCAGTATACAAATCCAACAATCTCCCACTTATACTAAAGCAAACTTTTAGTATACTTGGTGTCTAAATATCTAGCTATTACATTCTCCCACTTATACTGAAAGTTTCCTAAGTGGGTGGCATCAATCGCAGTCCTAGTCCCTGAACATGCTTGTCATAGACCTTCTGCGGTAAGCTCTTCGTGAATGGATCAGCTAAATTCTCTGTCGTACAAATCTTCTCTATCCGCACATCTCCTCGTTTTACGATTTCTTGTATTATGTGGTACTTTCTCTCTATGTGTTTTGTCGCCTTGTGGGTCCTGGGTTCCTTTGAGTTTGCCACTGCACCTGAGTTGTCACAATAGATTGTGATACTCTTAGGCAAACTAGGTACCATGCCTAGATCCAAGAGGTAATTCCGGAGCCATACTGCTTCCTTAGCAGCCTCTGATGCGGCTACATATTCGGCTTCCATAGTGGAGTCTGCAATGCATCTCTGCTTTGCACTCCTCCATGAAACGGCTCCTCCTCCCCAGGTAAACACATAGCCTGAGGTAGATCTCTTCTCATCCCGGTCTGCCTGGAAATCCGAATCCGTATAACCCAAGGGATTTAGACTGTCTACCTGGTAAACTAGCCTGTAATCTCTAGTCCTTTTCAGGTACTTGAGTACATGTTTTACCGCAGTCCAATGCGCCTGTCCAGGGTTAGACTAATATATTGCCACTATGCCGACTGCATAGCAGATATCAGGTCTCGTGCATAGCATTGCATACATAAGACTTCCCACTGCGGAAGCGTAGGGTACCTGTCTCATTTCCTCTTTCTCCTTTGGTGTCTTAGGACACATCTCCTTAGAAAGTGGAACGCCATGTCTGAAAGGTAGAAATCCTTTCTTGGCGGTTTGCATGCTAAAACGAGCAATCACAGTATCAATGTAGGCCGCTTGATATAAGCTCAACATCCTTTTCTTGCGATCCCTTATAACTTTGATCCCAAGGATGTAAGCTGCCTCTCCTAAGTCCTTCATCTGAATTTTTTTGGATAACCATCTCTTTATGTCTGATAATACCTCCACATTGTTACCAACTAGGAGAATATCATCTACATAAAGTGCAAGAAATACTTTATCTCCATTGACATATATGCGATACACACAACTTTCGTTTTCACTTTGAGTAAATCCATAGGATTTAATCACCTCGTCAAAACGTAAGTTCCATGACCTAGAAGCTTGCTTGAGTCCATAAATTGACTTCTTGAGCTTCCAGAACAGATACTCTTCGCCTTGCCTCACATAACCTTCTGGTTGCTGCATATAGATGTCCCTACCTTCTTCAAGGTAACCTTTTAAGAAAGCGGTCTTGACATCCATTTGCTAAACCTCAAGATCTAAATGAGCTGCTATGGCGAGAAGGATCCGAATGGACTTGAGCATGGCTACTGGCGAAAAGGTTTCGTCATAATCTTTACCCTCCACCTGGGTATACCCTTTTGCCACTAGCCTGGCCTTAAAGGCTGTAACCTCTCCATCCCCTCCTCTCTTTCTCTTCTATACCCACTTACTGCCTATAGATTTACAGCCATCTGGCAGTTCAGTTTTCTCGTATACATCCATAGCAATTATGGACTCATATTCTGAATCCATAGCACGATGCCATTCTTTCGCATCTTCGTCATTTACTGCCTCGGCATAAGTCCGGGGATCGAGATCAGCATGTCTGTCTCCTGGGATCAAATCCGAAGATTCTTCCATAAACATGAATCGATCAGGCTGACGAACAACCCTTCCACTATGTCAAGGCTGTGTAGGCATTATGTCAACGGGTTGTGCAGTACTTGGTATTATTGCCTCTTGCACTTGTGGCTCTGGAATTGGAATCGTACTGACATTCCCTTCGAGTTTTTGAAGGATAATATCGGTTCTGGACTTGTGATTAATCATGTAGTCCTCTTCTAAGAATCGGGCGTTAGTGCTAATAACGACCTTCTGATCCTTAGGACTATAGAAATAACAACCTTTCGTTCCTTTTGGATACCCTATAAACATTCTTACCTCAGACCTAGATTCTATCTTAGCAGCATCCTTGTTCAGCACGTGTGCTGGACTACCCCAAATCCTTATATGGTTCAAGCTAGGCTTGCGCCCTGACCATAACTCGACAGGGGTCTTGGGTACCGATTTGGATGGAACTAGGTTTAACAGATAAGAAGCTGTTTCTAAGGCATATCCCCAAAACGAAATGGGCAAAGATGCATAACTCATCATAGATCTGACCATCTCAAGTAAAGTTCGATTTCTTCTCTCTGCTACACCATTCTGTTGGGGAGTACCTGGTGTAGTCAATTGGAATGTTATCCCAACTTCTGACAAGTACCTTTGGAACTCGTTGCTGAGGTATTCGCCACCGCGATCAGACCGCAATGACTTGATACTTTTATCTAGCTTCTTCTCCACTTCCGCCTGAAACTCTTTGAATTTCTCACAGCATTTAGACTTGCGGCGAAGTAGATAAACGTACCCGTATCTTGAGTAATCGTCAATGAATGTGACGAAGTACTCATACCCTCCACGAGCTTGGGTGGACATTGGTCCACATAAGTCAGAATGGATCAGTTCTAACACCTCTTTGGGCCTATTCCCCTTTGCCTTGAAAGGCCTTGTCGACATCTTTCCCTCTAGACAGGATTCGCAGACTCTAGTCTGAATTGGTTGGAACGAATCCAACACTCCATCAGACACTAGTCTTTGGATCCGGTTCAGACTGATGTGACCTAGTCTTAGGTGCCAAAGATGTGTTTGATCCTCTTGAGAAGATAATTTCCTTTTCCTTGGTTTTCGATGATGTTGATGCAACGAAGTTTTGGGTGTTATGCAGACAAGTTATAGTATAAAGAGAATTGTTCAAAATACCAGTGCAGATAACTATGTTATTTCTCATGATAGAAACATTACTACCAAAAACATCTGAATATCCATCACAATAAAGTTTCGAAATAGAAATTAAATTGCGCCAAAAACTCGGCACAAACAAAACATCTCTTAAAACTAAAACAGTGTCATTAAAGCATAAAGAAAAATCTCCAATTGCAATTGTCGCGACTCTTGCTGCATTACCCATGGAGATGATGATCTCACCATCCCTAAGCTGCCTTGTTGGCTGGAAGTCCTGCAAGGTGTAACAAACATGATCAGTCGCACCTGTATCCACTACCCACGAATGGGTAGAAACAGCGACTAAACATGTTTCAGTTACTAAAGCTAATGGCGTACCTTGGTCCTTTGACTTTAGCACTGGACTATCTTTCTTCCAATGCCCAGTCTTACCGCATTTGAAACACTTTCCCTTAGGTTTCTTTACTCCACCACTAGGGCCCCTCCGTTAGTCCCACTTACTTGCCTTGGCCTTGCCCTTTCGCCTCTTTTTCTTGTTCTTACCTTTCGGTGGAACAGTGGGCCCATTGGCAGTGACCAAAGCCTGTGCATGCTTTCCCATCACCCCCTCTGCTGTAACTAGGTCATTAAGCAACTCGTTAAGAGTATAGTCTTTCTTGGCCATAACAGCATTGAGACGGAAGTTCTCAAAGGATTTGGGAAGAGTGTTGAGAATGATATCGACCTTGGCTTCACCGTCGATACCTCCTCCTATCAAGTCAAGCTTGTCCATGAGATTAATCATGTGCATGACATGATTATGCACTGAGCTGCCCTCGGTCATCCGACTTTCCATGATTTGCCTCATTAAGTCAAACCGAGCAACTCTGTCCGACTCCCCATACACCTCTTGAAGGTTCAACATGATGTTAGAAGCATCGTCCATGTCCTGATGCTGGAGCTGGAAGGCAGACGACATAGTGTTCATAATGTAGCACTTGGCCACATTATTAGACTTGTGCCACCTGTCATGCTTTGCCCGCTCCTCATCAGTGGACTGTGCAGTAAGGGAATCCGGACGAGGAGTAACTAACGCGAAATAGTGTTCCTCAGCGATAAGAATATACTCCAGATTACGCTTCCATTCTTTATAATTAGGACCGGTTAAGGGGTGTTGTGCGGGAATATTTATAACAGACGATAACGACATATCTGAAAATATTAAACAATAAACATGTAAGAGCACAATCACATATATTTTGAATCAACAATATTGTAACCTTTTGATAAAACAATATTGATTGAATCCTCCAATAGCTCTAGAGATTTACATATAAGCCACGCGGGTGGATGTTTATATGTAAATCCCTTAACCAGACTAAAATACCTAGTCATTTTAATTTCAATCCATGTCAGCCTAACATTTTGACAAATGAAATTAATAATTGGACTTTTATACTAGACCATATTATTTTTAAGAAGTCACTCCGCGGGGAGTTGTACTTAAAATTAATATCTAAGCAGTAACCACGTCCTAACACTTGTAAACAAATTCTTGGATTTGACACACTTTCGTGGACTACATCGCTTCCAATTTATTTAACCTTCGTTATCCCATTTGTTTCCAACTATCTAGAAAACTTGTGAAAATCATACGTGTAAGCCACGCGTGTGGACGTTTACGCGTGTTACTCCCACTTTTCTTTCGGAATTAAATGATTTATTTAGAAGTCCCAGCTAGCAAACTTATAAATAATAAATGTGAGCAAGCCACGCGTGTGGACGTTTACTAAATTTATTATTTATTTTGCCTAGAGACCAGTTGTGGAAATCTTTTGACTATTCTTAGAAAATTAAAATTGTCGGGTTTTGCTTAGTCTTTTACTTCAAAAGGTTTGTCCATTCAACAACATGTAATCCTAAGCATAAATAAAAACTAAGCACAACAAATAAAGCATGCTCGGAGAATTTAAATACGCTAATATACGAGAAGGTCCTAGCATGATAGTCTAAGCGCAATTAATAAATCACGTAGACATAATAAACATGATAATAAATATCATTAATCCATTGAGCAATAAAGAAACGATAAAAATAAATAAAAATCATTCTTCGTGGCTCAACATGGAAAAATTAAATCCTAAACTATTACAATAATTTAGGAAATACAAATCTTCAAGTCTCTTGGGCCTTCACATCGGGCCTCGCATACTCGGGTACGGACCGGGCTAAAACGAAAAACACACTGGGCTAGTAAACAGGCTGCATGGGCCAATGGGCTGTCGGGCCGAAACCTTAGCCCACGCCCACGCCACGGCCGAGGGTGCCGAGCCGTCTAGAGCCGTCGGGGCCTGCTGGGCCGAAGCCCAGCGCCTCGCGCATGCCCAGGCCCGTGCACGACAACGATCTGCTAGGGTTTGCAAACCCTAGCCGCCGCCGCCCCTCCAACCGCAATCCTTCGGCTGCCGGGGCTGCTGCTGCCGGGCGCCAGGCCTGCTGCTGCCGAGTGCCGGGCGACGGGGCCTGCTGCGGCCGAGCGCCGGGCGACGGGGCCTGCTGCCTCCGAGCGCCGAGCGACGGGGCTGCTGCCGAGTGTCGGGCGACAGGGCCTGCTGCTGCCGAGCGCCGGGCGCTGGCTGCCTGCTGTGGCCGAGCGCCGGCTGCCTGCTGCCGGGTTCTTCGCGTTTTTCGTGTTCTTCGTCTTCGTTCTTCGACTTTTACAGATATTTCAACAAAATACAAGTAAAAACGAACCTATTCTAACCACGAATTTTCTCGTGGTAAAAACAACCCAACGCCAAGAAACATGACGTAAAACGAGCCACGAAGAACGACAAAAATTAAACATACACAGCGCACATTTATAATCAATAAACAATGAATAACTGGAAACATTGTATATAAAAAGTTTTGCTTTCAGTATACAAATCCAACAGTGCCTTCAACTGTTTTTTCCCCCTTTTTCGACCGAGAATGTGAAGGGTGAGTGAAGGAATGCGAGATCTTCTGATAGTATAGTTTCTGAGATAGAGCATCTTTGGCCATTTTGTCAAAGTAAGTGATATGCTGCTGTAGAAAAAGTTCGAATTGTCCATGAACATCATGTGCTGCAATCCTTGAAGAATCTTAAGGCAGATTGTTAGTGTTCGTAGTGCGGGAGGATACAGTGAAAGGCGGCTCTGGATGGTCAAGGAAATCCCCACGCCTGCCATCAACAAAAACTCTTTGTTTTGATATAATGGCCCATATCAGACTAGGAAAGGGAAGGTTCTTCCAGAGTTCAGTGCGACCTGCAAACTCAGTATTAGTATGAAAAGCATGTGCACCAAAGTTAATAGGTTTGCCAGTTAAGATGCGGAAGATGAAAACGCCTTGAGTGGGCTTGAGTGATGACTTGTGAGCAGTGGGAGTCCAGTTATGCACGCCGATTTTCTGAATCATGTTGCCCTCTAGAGTGAGATCAGCAGGGGACAGCCCAGAGTTGGGCCATTTGGTCACCTTGTTGCCTGTGATGGTGGAGGCAACATTATCCATGTCCTCCAACATTTCGTACTCAAGAGGATTCATCAAGCCATAGTGAGAAATTATGAGATCAGGAGAGAAGTTACAGATGGCATTTCTGCAGAAAACTTTATGAAACTTCGGAGAGGAGGGATCAGTGATGGATGGGGTCAGGTTTGCATAAAATTCCTTGATAATAACTCCGCAAAAACGATTAATTTTCATTACAGTGCATTCAAGTCTGATAGCAGAGATGAGGGCTAGAATATTTTACCTCTAAAAGGAGCGAACATCCAAAGTCTTTTCACCCCATAAAGTCATACCTGAAAGAGATTGGAACCGGGCTTCAGCAAGTGGAGAGTAGAACTTCTTTGAAAGGGCACGCTCATTCTCAAAAGGTTCCGTATCAATCTCGGGTTAAGTCTTGGCCTTGCCTTTACTTTTAGGGGGAATGGTTTCTTTGGTCGTACCCTTTGCTAGGCGAGATGATTTTCGAGTGCCGGCGGATGGTCCAGTTGGAGGTACAAACTCCGGATCAGGAGATGAAGCTTTAGACGGTTGTTTAGGAGTTCCGGAGATGAGGACCCCGTATTTGGTCTTTTGAGGTTTAATGGGAGACCGGAGCTTGGAAGGAACTCGATCTCCAGTTGGAGCAGGAGTATCATCCGAATCAGATCCGGTGGAGCGATGAGAAGGAGCAGGTGAGACAACTCACTTTTTGGATGAGGAGAGAGGCGGTAGTTTGGTAGGTGTGTCCTTGGCAGGAGATGATGGTGGCGGGGATCCTTCCGAGGTAGAACCGGATGAATCCTGAAGTCCTTCGATGAGGTGGGATCCAATGGCAGGGATAGCGCGGAGGGGAAGAAACTTTGTGATAGTAGGTTGCTTATGAAGGACGGCGGCCGGAATTTCAGGGTGGAAGCAGGAGCAGTGCGTTTACTCTTGGCCATCTCTTTGGTTCGTCCCATGGTGTTTGGTGTGCACAAACCCTAAATTCAAACTTAGATAGAGAATATGAGAGATATAATGAGGAAGACGAAGAGGCGTGTTCCTTTATATTCGCAATGTCAGAAAATTTGAAAGCAGATAAGATGTGATGTGATTGTGGAAAAGATATACAAAAGATTTGAAAAAGAATCTATTATTAAAGAGCATATCTTGTGTCGATATATCAGAAGGAGAGAGAAGAAGGATAAATATGGACGAGATATGAGTCCCCAAAAAAAACTATACATATGCCTAATGAATTATATGAACCCAAAAGTCAAGATCTTTTCCTTATTGCACCACATATTTGAGAAAGTACTCGAACTAGGCAAGCGAGAACTGTGTTTTTGTCAAAGAAAAAGACATACTAAGAGTAAGAACCTGAATAGAACAATTTTTTTTTTTTTAAAAGAATGCACTTCGGATGCCACGTTTCACTTAGAGACAACATAAATTTTTATCTAAAGTCTACCCCACTACTTTGTGCTGTCCTTGAAGACCAGTCATATTTCACTTAGAGCTGACGGAATTTTCGTCCGAAAGCCACCCCATTACTCTATGATTTGTCAGCATCATCGTTCACTTAGAGCTATCGAAATTTTTCGCCTGAAAGCTACCCCTTCACTTGATGATGACGAGAAGTATCAATTTTTTCTTAGAGCAATTGGAATTTTCGCCCGAAAACTACCACACTACTTCTTGAAACTTAGTGGTGCATTTTGTTTGTACTTTGCTAGAACTGTTGTCATAAGCATTTCACCAACTCGGTTATTTTATGTGGCTGAGACTTATTTGGTCAAAGCATCATTTCCCGAAGGCAGCGTTTTGATGACATTAATCAAGGAACCATACACTCAGAAAAAAAACTTCTTGCTGGAACTTCTTATTTGTACCTTGCTGGAATTGTTGTCATAAACATTTCACCCACTCGGTCATGATCTGTGCCTGAGACTTATTTGCTCAAAGTATCATTTCCCGAAGGCAGCGTTTTGATGACATTAGTTAAGGAACCATACACTCAGAAAAATATATTCTTGCCAAGTCGAGATTACCAAATAATGGACATGAAGAAGAAAGATCAAGAAAGTTGTCATGCATGAATGTAGGAAATTCCTAGAAACCTAAATGCACAGTGGGGGAACCCCCTTTTTTTTATTTAAAAAAAGATTATTGTGCAGTACCTATGCCTAGAGATTTCCTTAAAGATAAAAAAATAATTTGCATCGAGAGCCTTCATAAAAATATCGGCAAGCTGTTCCTGCGTAGGAACATGCTCCAAAATCACAGTTCTTTCTTCAACTAGTTCTCGAATAAAGTGATATCGAATATCGATGTGCTTCGTAAGAGAATGTTGGACAGGTATTTTCGGAAATATTTATAGCACTCGTATTATCAAAAAATAAATTCACATAGATGAAATCAAACCCATAATCCTGAAGCATTTGTTTCATCCATATCAGTTGAGCGCTACAACTGCCAGCTACAATATATTTGGCCTCGGCCGTGGATAGGGAGATGCTGTTTTGTTTCTTGCTCAATCAGGACACAAGATTATTTCCGATGAAAAAACAACTTCTGGAAGTGCTTTTTCGATCATCAATATCTCCTGCCCAATCTGCATCATAATAACCTGCAAGACTAGCATTAGTTCCTTGGGAGTAGTGTACTCCGAAGTCAGGCGTTCCACCAACGTATTTGATTATACGTTTGACGGCTTTCAAGTGGGATGCCTTAGCATTTGCATGATACCCAACATACATTCCAACACTAAAACATATGTCAGGTCGACTAGCAGTTAAGTATAACAAACTTCCCATCATGCTTCTATAGAGAGTAGGATCTACAGCAGTTCCAGAGACGTCCCTGGACAGCTTTACAGTTGTTCCCATGGGAGCGTCTGGATGTTTTGCCCCTTTAAGACCAAACTTTCTTACCAGATTCTATGCATATTTGGTTTGATGGACAAAAATACCGTTCTTACTTTGTTTGACCTGTAGTCCAAGAAAGTAAGACAGTTCTGCTACCATGCTCATTTCGTATTCACTGGACATGATGTGAACAAACTCATTGACCTTGGCTTTGGAAGTTGATCCAAAGACAATATCATCCACATAAATTTGTGCTATGATGATGTCTTTGTTCGTACTTTGGATGAACAGAGTTTTGTCAACTCCCCCACGTTTATAGCCTTGGTCAAGAAGATATTGAGCCAGTCTATCATACCAGGCCCGAGGAGCCTGCTTGAGCCCATACAGTGCCTTCTTGAGTTTATACACGTGATCACGATGAAAGGGATCTTCAAATCCTTTAGGTTGTTTAACAAAGGCTATTTCTTTCAAAAAACCATTTAAGAAGGCACTTTTGACATCCATCTGATAGAGGACAAAATTTTTAATGCATGCAATGGATAACAACATTCTAACAGATTCTAATCGTGCCACAGGAGCAAAAGTTTCTTCAAAGTCTATCCCTTCCACTTGGGTGTAACCCTGAGCAACAAGTCTTGCCTTGTTTCTAGTTATGTTTCCAAGTTCATCAGTTTTATTACGAAAAATCCATTTGGTTCCGATAACATTTGAGTTTTTTGGTCTGGGAACAAGCTCCCAAACATCATTTCTCTCAAATTGCTCCAGTTCTTCCACAGTTAAAGCCTCTTTAACATTTTTTGGTTCAATAATAGAAGTATAACAAGCAAAGTATGAATATCCCATCATTTTCCGGTAGTCGAGTTTGCGGTTACCTCTGGTTCTTACTCCATCTTTGAGTTCACCGATGACCTGATCATTTGGATGATCCTTTTGAATTTTGGCGGGGTGTTCGTTTTGGGATTGGTTCCTTCTTCTAGACCATCTCTATCTTCAGTATTCATAGCTTCTTATTCATTCAGAGAAGGAACCTTTGGAGTATTGAGGTCGATCTGGATTGTCTCTTGGATATCACACTCAACATGGGTTCTGGAGTGATCGTCAAAGACAACATTTATGTTTTCCATGACATTTTGAGTTTTGAGATTATAGATCTTGTAAGCTCGACTGTTGTTAGAGTAACCAAGAAAAAGACCCAAATCGCTTTTAGAGTCAAACTTACCAAGATTTTCTCTGTCTTTGTAAATGTAACACTTACACCCAAAAACATGAAAATGAATTAGGTTAGGAGTTTTACCTTTCCATATCTGATATGGAGTGATGCCCATACATTTCCTTAGGTACACCCGATTGATGATGTAGCAAGCTGTATTTACAGCTTCAGCCTACCATCTTTGAGATATACCTTTCGAGGCTAGCATGACTCTAGCCATCTCCTGAAGTGTTCTGTTCTTCCTCTCAACGACCTCGTTCTGCTGGGGTGTTTTGGGTGCCGAGGATTCATGAGTTATGCGTTTGGAAGAACAAAACTCACTAAACATGGAATTTTCAAATTCTCGACCATGATCTAATCTGATTTTGGATATTCCACACTTTTTCTCGTTTTCCATTCAAACATAAGGTTTTGAATATTTCAAAGGTTTCAGATTTTTCTCGAATGAAATGAACCCATGTGAACCGTGAGAAGTCATCAACACACACGATTATAAACTTCTTACCGCTGATGCTTTTCGTTTGTACTGGACCCATTAGATCCATATGCAGTAGTTCCAGCACTTGATTGGTAAGAACCTTGTGTATAGCCTTGTGAGAGGTGTGGTTTTGTTTGCCTAATTGACAAGGTCCACAGGTAGTAGGAACTCTTGTTTTCAACTTTGGCAGACCTAGAAAAAACCTAGAATTAGACAATATAACCAGATGATCTTATTAACGTGACCAAGTTTTTTCATGCCAGGTTTTTGTTTCTCTTAAGGAGCTGAAATGACATGAATCATCAAGATCTAAAATGTAGCAATGATTTACAGTTTTGGACCCTGTAAGAACACATTCATTATTATCATCGAGTACCCGACATTTGTTCTGTGTAAACTTAACATTCAAACCTTGATCACAAAGCTGGCTAATGCTTATCAGGTTTGTTGTTAAATTTTCCACCAAAAGTACACCTTCCAGATTAGGCATACCGCTTACATTGAAAGTTCCCATTCCTACAACTTTATTCCTGGCACCATCCCCAAATGTCACAAACTTATCATTTACAGGTGTTATGTAAGAGAGATTCATTTTAGCACCTGTCATGTGTCTGGAACAGCCACTGTCAAAATACCACGTCCCACCAAGGTTCGACTTTAGAGCGAGAATGGAGGTAAAGCATTTGTTCGCCTTTTAAACCCAAATTTTGGTCTGTTTCGATTACCCAAGTCTATTTTGGTTTTAGGAAATGATTTTTGATAGTATGTTGGCTGAACTTTATAGATGTCCCTAAGATTGATCTTACTAGTATATAAGTCATATCTCATCCTGTTACAATTAGATCGGATATGCCCTTTTATACTACAGTAGTGACATGTAGGGATTAATTTAAAGTTCTTACGACTAGTGTGAGTGTGTGATGTAGGCAGTTCAAATTCGGAACGAACAGTTTGAAGTTTTGTTATGTGTTCAAACTTTGTTCGTTCTCTACTTGAATTTCCACAAAATTCATTGTGGTATCTTACCTCATCACTTTTACCTTTTGAACGATCAGCAGACAGATTTGTGACTCATGATTTTTGTGACCCTGTTATCATTCTGCATCTCCCTTTTGAGTGTTAGAATTTTCTTTTCTCTATCCTTGCTGACTTGTGTCACAAAAACAAGTTCTTGTTCTAAGGTGTACTTTGCTGAGTATAAGTCCTCGGTTTGTGACGAAGTTGTTGGGTCTCCCTTTTTCTCATAGAATCTGATCCTTGCTTCCAAGAATCTGATGATATCAGCTGCTTTGTTTACTCTTGAGGATATTTCTTCGTACATGACCTGCAGCTGTTCTGCAGTAGGACATGCTTCATCATCAGAATCTGAGTCATCCTCTTTGTCTTTTCCACAAAGTCCTTTTACAGAACGAACATGAGCCATCAGACATGTGTAGTCCTTCAGAGAGTTATAGAGAGCCAGGTTGCTCGTATGTTGAGTAGTTTCTTCCGACCGAATCTCCTCATCAGTCTCGGAATCACTCCAAGTGGCTTTGTAAGCTTTGTTTTTTCTCAGAAAGTTTAGACATTCAGCTTGATAATGTCTAAACCCTTTGCATTCTCTGCATTGATCATTTTCCTTCTTGTTGACTAGATTCTTCCCACTTGAATTTCTTCCACCATATTTGTTTTTGTTGAAGTTCCCGGAGTTGTTCTTTCCTGGTCCTTGGAATTGTTGAACTTTTTCATCATTTTCTCGTAGTTCTTTGCCAAGAAGGCCATAGTGTCTGCAGAATTTGCAGCATCCAGGTCATCGGTCTCTTCTTCCTGTTTTTCAGATACTTCAATTTTTAGTGCAATGCCTTTGAACTTGGCTTTGTCGTAATCATTGTTGATTTCAAACGTTCGTAGTTATCCAAGAAGATCGTCCAAAGTCATATCTTCGACCTTCATGAATGATTCCAAGACAGTGATTTTCTCTCTGAATCTGGATGGCAAAGTTCTCATGATTTTTTAGACCTGTTTTTCTTCTGAGATATTTTCTCCAAGTATGTAGCAATCATTCACTACATCACAGAACCTTGCGTAGAAACCATCGATATTTTCATCCTCATTCATTTGGATGTTATCGAATTGAAGAGATAACCTCTGGAGTTTGGAGGTTTTTATTGGGGCATTCCCTTCGAACTAGCTTTGCAGAATTCGCCATGCATCCTTTGTGGTTGTGTATGTCACTATCATCTTGTGCCTCATGGGATCTACAGATGCTAGAAGTGCGTACAGTGCTGTGTAGTTTGCTTCTTCTTCTTGCTTGTCCTTTTCGGTAAAGGATTCAACTAGTTTTGGAACCAGTTTCTGTTCATCGTTCTCCATTTAAGGCCATTCCCATCCTCTTTCAACTGTGAGCCAACATTTCTTAGATCTCAAGTACACCATCATCATGGATTTCCAGTAGGAGTAGTTGGTTCCATGCAGAAATGGAGGTCTCAGAGATGCGTGATCAATGGAAGTCATTTTGTTCCCTTGGATCTACCTGTTTATAAAAACTGGAACCTGCTCTGGCGCCAATTGAAATGTCAGAGTTGGTGCGCGCGTGCAATGTGTTTGAATAAAACTAAATATAAAGATTTAATTAATAAATATTGAATCTTTGTTCTTAAAAAGTACAAACTCTATAAGAACATATAAGACATATAAACCAATAAACAGATCGAGAAAGAATCCCTTCTCTTCTTGAGTTTATTATTAAGGTAGAACTGCAATACAACTCTAAAAAGACTTACATGTCTCCTTCCTAAACAGTCTAAGTTGTAATTGCTCCCCCTAACAACAATCCCAGCCTTCTGGTCCTCCAGGTGGACTTAAGATGTGCAGTGAATTCCTTCTAACTGCACTACTTGAATTCTCCAGAAATCAACAAGTTCTCCCGAACTGAAGCACACACTAATCTCCCGAGAAGTGTTCTGATTACTGAAGTTCTTACAGAGTATGAACAGTAGTAATCTTGTTACAAGTGATTTGACGAAATGTACACCTTACAGACTCAAAGAACTCGATGGACTTATGTGTTATCTCTTCAGTCTTTATACTGTTCTCTACCAACCCTTCTAGCTCTTCAATTATGGAATCTGGATGTGATTGAGATCATTTGGGCAAATTGTTGACTTTCCTTGTTTAAGAAAGATTCTCAATTGATTCCCTGACATGGGGAATTTGCTCTCCATCTTGATTTCCTGAAAATTCCAATTTGTCCTATTTCCTTTTGTACCTTCCAATCAACAAGAACCTATTGATCAAGAATATTTTTCAACAGTAATGCCATTATTAAAAAGATGAGTTTTATACATGTATTATGTGATATGTCATTTTATGTGATAGATGAGTATTTATTTTTGGATTATTTATGAAAAAAGATCACGATTTTTTGTCCAATTTTCAAATGCAACATGACCTTTAAAATTTAGCAATATTAATCATCAACTTTGAAGTTTTTTCAATTACAACATTGACTATATTTCCTGACATCTGATTGTGTTGCCACCACTATCTTTAGATGTTACCCTCCATCAATTTTACAATCTATCACTTACACCATCGTTAATTGGGAGCGGAAGACGTAATATAATAATTTCAATCACCAATTTACTAAAATTATAGTAATAGATGAAAAAATAGGTTACAGATGTATGACAATCCCGTGACGACTTATTTAGTGGTGCAACACAATCAGATGTAAAAAAACATAGTCAATGTTGTAAAGGAAAAAAATTTCAAAGTTGGTGTCATAAAGGTCATACTGTAATTGAAAATTAGATCAAATGTTGTGATTCTTTTGGTAATTAACCTTTTAATTTTTAGGATGCTCATTTTTTATGTGCATTTATTTATTTTTAATTATTTGAGAGACAATATATGAAGATGGTGGTGAAATAATCTACCAATTTTATTATA